>BGZK01000304.1:0-500232 GCA_005406025.1 Eumeta japonica | reverse complement strand
ATTGAATTTATTAATAATACAAACAAATAAACTAAAAACTATATTTTACATCAAATGCGACATGGGGTAGATACAGAACACAAATCATTATCGTTATTGTAAAAGTCGTAGCCGCGTCGATTACATGTACTGTTAATCAAATTAAACAAACTACTTTTTACTAATACAATTTGATTTGACCGTATGGAATTTACAGCTTTTGAGTCTTTTATCTGTGTATATTTTTTTTCCTGTATTGTTACAGAATAGGAAATCTGATTTCATTTGACGTTTACCTAGGTTAGACCTTTATCTTAGGTACAGGGTTTTATAAAGGTCTCGCACTGTTGTAGCTGAAGTCCGCCTTACCTTAAGCACACACCTGCGCCTTTTATAGTTATTTTGAAATATCTCAACCGATTTATATTGTATGTATTTTCATACGATCCTAAATTTATATTAACTTAAACGAAAGTTTGTATAAAAACCGGCTAATTTATAATTATAGAAACCTGTAATATAAACTACTTGGCTTTTATACAATATGTAATATTCTTGGATATCCGTCGATTTGAGGATTAAAATATATACTACAGCAGCTGAACAAGAAATGGAATTCCCAAATAATCATAAAACATTGATTAAAACGAATTAAATTATCTCTTCATCCACATAGACATTTTCCTGTTTAGAATTTTTTTTTACCCTAAACGAGTCTTTCGTGTTTATTGTCTGTTACGACTTCCTATAAAAACGAGATCAAATTAAAGACCTGGCAACCCACGAGTGAAATTCAAAAAAGAAATATATTTACATATATAACTAATTAGTATATAAATAATTCACGTTACATAAGCGTTTACATACATAAGCCGCATGCGCATCCGAGTCGCTTTCTACGATTCCCATTCGCAAAGATATTGCAGTATCTATTTTTGCATGTCGCATGTTGCTCGTCTAAATAAACCTCGGAGCAAAGTGCAGAGATTAGATAGGGCCGCCATCAATTACGGATAAGCCGCTGCACGTGCGGCCCGCCTCCCGACAAATGCACGGGGATTATTGAAGTTCCTCCTTCTATGTACGCGTCTGCATGAACGCTGGCGCTCCCCTACCGGCCGGCACACATCATACGAATTATTAAACTACTCGTCGGCTAGTGTTCTGTTTAACGTTCATGCATGAACGCTATTATAGGTACGTACAAACGTTAGTCTGATTAAACACGCTTATGAGAGGGATGATGGAAGTCTTAAAAATGAGTTTGAGATCAATAAAATGTAGCGGAATATAAATACAACAGCTCTCGCAATTTTTTTAAGTTTACACAAAACTTTAACCTGACTTTCCGAAGGCACAATGGGCATCAGCCAAAAAAATAACTTATATGTTTTTATTAAAAAAAAATGTGTAATATTTGAATGAACATCTTAAATCATTCAAATATTCACCAATAAACTTTTCCAATTAATAAATAGTTTTGCATTTTAAACTTTATTTTAATTGTCATTTATGTTAGTGATTAAGTCACCGTCAATACAAGTAAATTACTATTGCCTCTCGTTTAAATAAACAAATTTGGATTGCTTCTGCTGTTATCGTTAGAATAAAATTTAAATATACTTAAGTATTGTCTGTTTTTATCTATACATATAAAATTGTAAGAGACCGATATCTGTACATTATATAATAAATAAATATCTATAAAAAAACTGAAATAGGGAGTCTTTATTAGATCAATAGAAACCAAAACAATAGTTTTTAGAATTTATGTATGTCTATCTGTGAGTTTGTTACCGCATCACGTAAAAACCGCTGAAGGTATTTTGATTAGGTTTTCACAGTTTGGTAGTTTGGGGTCCAACTTAACATCTAAGCTATGTGTTATTTAATTCGGTTGAGTAGAACCAGAGATACAGCTTGACCCCTCCGTAGCATTGTCTTTCATGCATTAGGGAGGTCATTTATTTAGAAAAATGTGAATAAACGCCTCGAGCGCTTCTAAAATGGTTTAAATATTGTAGTCTACGTGAGCGGACCAGCGGGTAAAAGCCAGTTTACAATAAATGTTTTACAAATTTGCAATAATGTATTAAACTGAATAGCGCTTATTTTTGATGCGCTAGTTTCAGGAATAAATTATATTTTTGTTTTAGATAAGATTTCTGTAGATGACTACTATAGAGATTTTATTAATTATTTTTGTTTTAGTTTTTAGTTTAAAGGCATCAAACTGTAGGCTTGCTCTTCGAAACCGGTATACTTTTTAGTGAATAGTCCTTTTATTTTTCCTCATAATTTTCCGAATGGTATTTATAATCCAAATTTAACACAAATTGCGGAGTACAGCTATTGTAATAAGAAGAACAAAATCTGTTTGTTTTTCTTTTGACCGTGTGCATTTCATTGAAAGTTATACGCATACGCTATAGTCTAGGTAGTTTGACGCTATCGCTGCTTAGAGCAGGACTGAAACTGTACTATGATCATGACCGAGATCCGGATTGAAAATCAGTCCGGGATCTACGTCTAGCGCAGAATCGAAATTACATTCGTGAGCGTAATCGAGATGGGGCCTGAACGGACAGCGAGTCCTAGAGAGAGACTCAGTCGGAGATCCGAATTGAGTCGAATTCTGCATTGAAATTGACATGGAACCAATACTAAGGTGAAGAAATTATTTTGTACCCACGCAGGCGACGTCGCGACCGCGAATGCAGTATTAGATAATTGGGCAATAGTCGACTAATGTTACAATATTGCTAATACAAGAATATTAGTAATAACTTTATAGGAATATTAGAAATAACTTTATCGAAGCTGTTTCTAGCAAAACACCGAAACTTGAAGGATGTATCTTAATCTTAAACCTATCGACATTTCCGTTTGACAAAAACACATTTTTTTGTTTGTTTGTCGTGGATATTAAATTAAACCAATTTAGTGTCTTACTGATATTAAAAGAAAGAATTATATTAGCTTATTTTCTTCAAAATTTTCAAAATTCACAAAAATATTTTGGTTGTAATATATAATACGCTATTGATTAAACTACACAAAATTAGTATGTTTTTATTAGTATATAAAATAAATGTAAATTTATGATAATAAAATGAATTTCATGCCCAACAAAAATGAAATATTATTTTGAGTTCATTTGAATAATCATTTTTGAAAATAAAAATCGTCTATTCCATTTAATATCTCTACGATTCGCTCCAATTACGACGATATCATTCACTCTTAAATTAAATAGAAAGTATCGTTGTGTTGCGTCAAAGGTTCGGTTATAGGCATTTTTATAAGTCAATTTAACTATTTCACGAGACTGTCAAATCAAGTACAGCTCGTGCATCTAAGGCATCATATAATATAATTATTAATAAACAAAAATTTTAACAAAAGAAAACTGACTTCAAAACAAAACCTATTCCAAAACAAATTAATATGCACTAAAAAGTAAAAAAATAATTGTGTATTTTTTCTACAACTTAATAATCAACTTACTTTTTCTACTCATCAATATGGATCTATGTGTTTACCACGCAAGTAGGTGTAGGTACCTATTCATTTCAAATTTAACTCAACATATACCTTTGAATAAAAAACAGTAATCAAAATATTTTTAGAATTCTCCTAAGTAAAATCAAATGAAAAATATTAGACTAAAAGTCAATCATTCATTAATCGAATCATTGAAATCGGTTAGCGTGATATTGAGTTATTCGTCCATTTGTCACACACATACTTAATGCATTTTTAAGATTTATGTGATTTTCTCATGGATGCTATTGTCAGAACTAAACCAAATTAAAATGGAACCACACAAGAAGCACCAGTTTTCAAATAAAAAAAGAATGATCAAAATCAGTTTATCTAGTTGAAAGTTCTGAGGTAACAAACAAAAAAAATACAGTAGAATTGAGAACCTCTTCCTTTTTATTTTGAGGTCGGTTAAAAATAAGCTGAACCAGGACGTTATGACTTTAAAGCATTTAAGCTTAAAAAAATTATATTTTTTCATTTTGTACTGTAACAGTTTATAATGAATTTCGTATTATTTTTACTGTAATGCGCATCAGATCTAAAATTACGAATTTTATCAGGTACACTGTACATACATATACGTTTACAAACGTAGCAAATAAACGGGAACGGTATTTTTTTTTTGCACGTTTTTGGAATCTACGTCAGGTTTCTTAAACTATCCGAATGTTGAGACATGGTGCACAGCTCTAATTGAGAACCTTGGACCGTAAGCTGTCCACTTTGACCCAGTGCTCGGGGACGCTATAACGACTTCCGCAATCATTGACTCAGCGTGCTCCCTGAAGCACGAAGCAAGTGGTTTAATTTGATTCGAGTTAGATAGGAATTGGTCGATCCTCGCATAGACAGGATTTGAACGGATTAACTTCTGGCTCGAAAGGAACGCTCGTAACTACTGAGCCATTACCGCTATCTGCTCCGCTTTATCGTTTAGTATTTTCAGGTACAGGTCAAAAAGTAATGTAGTGAGAAACTAATCATAATTGAAGGGTGTTTATATTAGATACACTTCAAAAATTGAACAAAAGAAATATAAAAAATATTTAAAAATCTTTCACCTCCAAAAAATGTAGGCAAATTTCTGTGGTTATCTTGAATTGGGAGACTTAGGAAATAACAGCAGAAACCACTGCAAAACTAATGCGGCATGCAAACACATACCAAAAGTCATAATCCCGTAACTGATAATATCGGAATGACGTGATCGTCGTGAAACAAAACAAATCCATAAACTTTAATTTAAACTAAGGTCGAATGCGAAGTTGAGACGACGAATCGTTACTGTAAATTTATTGTCCCCAACTCGAACGCTCACTTAAATGCGAGTAGTAAAATAAAGCAATTTAATCAAGGGAATGGGACAAACACTGGAGAGTCGTACGTCAGCGAGGCGCTCGCGGCGTGTGTCGCGCGCGACGTCCGCGCGCCGGCGGGCGCGGGCGGCCGCCGGAGGTAACACAGCAGTTAATGACCCGTTAAAGTTACCTGTTACCGGCGCGATTGCGGTTCGGAGGAGTCAAGCGAGAGCGTTTCTGTTAAAGAGGGCGAGCGCGGTCGTCGGCGGGCGCCCCCGCGGCCCGCGCCAACGGAACGACAAAAGGAACTCGGCTACATTTACAGTGAAAACGGCCCCCGGCCATCGTACCCTTTCCGCCCTTTGTTTTCTTAGGGCTCGGCCGAGGCGCGGCGGGGCGCCCCGCGCCGCGCCCGGCCCGCGCGGATAATGGAACCGTGCGACGAATTTCCCCGCCGAAACAGAGAGGAACATTCCGCCTCGAAGCTTTGTTGAATACTTAATGCGTGTCCCAAAATATTGCTCATTAAATTCTGATGAGAAAAATTATTATAAAAGCGGCTCACAAAGGAACGATTCGCGAACAAGAATTTAATATTAAAAAGGAGCCGAAAGTTGTTTAATTGCGGCGGCGACGACGCAGCTTCGCGCCGATACGCGCGGCTATCGAAGTCGGACGACTAATCGATTTCACTATAAAAAATGCAAAGTTAAAAACGGTACCCATTATCAGCGAATGAATAAAATGAAATGTAAATGATCGGCGGGGGCGGGGGGCGGGCGCCGCGCCGACGCACACCGCAAGAATTTCTAAACCTTCATAAGATAATGGATCGCTCGACGAAAGAAAAGGACCGCTCTGTCTCGGAACTTTGTTGAATTCCTGACTCGTAATTAATAAAATTACTTTTTGGGAGCTTTCCTCGACTTCAAAGAATTCCTCGCATAAAAGAAAAAAGTTAAGTAGATGAATTATTTCTGGAGTATAAAGGGAATAATTTCAAATGTTTATACTTCGAAATGGTTGACGTTGTTTTAAGCTGGAAAAAAGACACCGTGCTCGAGAAAAACGTAGAAATAGAGCTTTAGAAACTTTAATTACAGACTTTTAAAGTTTGATTTGTCACGTGTTAAGATATCAATAGTTTTCAATTCAATAGTTTTACATATATATTCTCCTGAGTATGGAATTATAGGAGTGAATATGAGGGCTGCAATTTGTACGTCCGCAATATCAAAAAGAAACAAACATCTATCATTTAATATGGTTTTATGGCTTTTCAAAATATTCCTCACGATGGTCGATGCGCTTTTGCATACGCTGAAACCAATTTTTATATCATTTTTTCTATTTTGATTGTACTATCTTCAAAATGTGCATTTTGAACGCATCAACGGCTTCTTCGCGGTTCGAAAAACGTTGACCACGTAATTTATTCTTCACGCTTGGGGATAAATAAAAATCGTTGGGTTCCAAATCGAAGTTGTATGGCGGATGACTCGTCAATTCGATCTTTTGACCTTCCATAAACCGAGTTGTTTCGGACAACGTGTGTCAGCTATAGCATTGTCATGATGAAGAATTAATTATTCTGCCTTGTCGGTTATTCTTTCTTATTTGTTCTAAAACTTCTGACCAACAAAGGGCCGTGTGAATTGACTGTTTTACGATTTTCTAGTGGCACTGTAACCACATGTCCGTTTATACTAAAATATGGGGAACCATTTGCTTCAATCTGCTCCCGGCACGAATCACTTTTGTTCGGTTCGGCTCATCTTGGAACAGCCACACCGTTGACTGTTATTTAGTTTCGGGGTCATACGCATAGATCCAAGATTCATCACCTGTGTAGATATTATAAACCGCTTTTGACGCACCATGATTCTATTTTTTTATAATTTTTGTATCAATCGACACGAGCTTGTTTTTAATTAATGCTCAAATGGTATGGAATCCAATGTGAACAAATTTTTTTTACAGCCAAATTTTTGTGTAATATCTTATGTCTGCTCGTCATACTTATACTCAGGGACGCCTTTATCTCGCAATATGTAGCATGACGATCTTGCATTATTAGTTCCCGCACAGCATCGATATTTTATGGTATAACAACCGATTTAGGGTGACATTCTTTAAATTCGTCCGTGAGCATAGACTACCCACGACTATCTCACTAAACCAGTGATACACACTGGTTATCGATGGTGCTTCATCCCCAAAAGTCGAAGTGAGTTGATCGATGAACTGTTTTTGAGTTAGCCCACACCGAAAATGGTAATAAGGGGCCATCCATAAATTACGTCACATAAATTATCAGGTTTTTGACCCTTCCCCCCCTTCCGTCCTTGTCACAGGTGGCCCCACGTAAATGAAAACAGCAGTTTTTACATTTTTTTTGTTCAAAATATTTTAAATATTGGACAAAACAAAAGACATAAACCTTTTTTCGTTTTAGTATTTCGGATTTGACGTCACAAAGCTTTTGACCTGCTCCTTGTCGCGTATTGTCACGTTTCGCTGTCGCCCGCCTCCCCCCATATGTGACGTAATTTATGGATGGAACTTAAGTAGTCAAAATTTTTACAAGTTAAATATATGGTGGTAAAGACCCGCAATGTTTAAAATGACGCTACAATAGTAAGACAATAGACAGTTACATGAAACCAACTCTATTCTACAGGCAAGGAGTTCCATTTTTAAATGTAGTAATTGCTTTTTAAATAATATTTTGTGTGTGGCCGGATCTGGATGCATAAATAGTAGGCCCCGTACATTATAACTGCATTGCGAGTAAATGATTTTATATGTTAGGTATTTTCATGAACATTTTTAAACGTCCCCACATTTATTCCCCGATGGATACGGATCTATCTCAAAATACAAAAACATAAACATAATCGCTGTGCTGAGTACATAGGCTAGCGACAGCAGTATCACAAAATATGCATATTTATATAATACAATAGTTTTAAAATTCTCGCACTTACGTAGGTGACACTTAAAATTCTTAAGACTGGCTACTTAGAAAGTGTTAAATAAAAATATTTATTTATATTTCAAAAATGAAACATTTCTCCAACTTATTATGTATATTGCATTCATATGTTATTTGTTTTTACAAATTAGCGGCAAAAAGAAAATTTTCGTGTAACATCAACATGAATTTAACGCGAGAAACTTTTTGCACAATGATTTTCTAGGACTTTCGAAGCCATTTAAGCCAACAAGAAAGTTATAACAGACTTCAATTAGCCTTTTATAATGAAGCTTCATCTCTTTCTTTGTAACTGATTTAACGACTTCAAACGCAGTCGCACTAACCTGAGTGATGATCCACGTGAGAGACGTCCTTCTACAAGGACGACTAATGATAACATCAGTTCTGTGCAACTCGTGATAGAGACTGACAAAAAAGTGACCTACCAGCACATTCAGAAAAGCTTATACATCGATATGAGTCAAGCGCACAAAATCCTTCATGAACATTTAACAGTCAGAAAGCTTTGTACTTGATGGATATCTCATAAACGAAGTTAAAAAACTCCATCGTGTTAATTGTTGGTGTGAAATGATGCAAAGATTTGCGGGTAGCGATTCAAATTGTGTATACGACATAGTTACATGTGACGAAGGCTGGACTTACTGTTATGATCTCTCAAAAGACTGTCTGCCTAGTAGTGTTTCATTTCGAGAAGTTGCCTACTAAACCAAAACGAGATCGCAGCGTTGGAAAAAAGATAGTGACGTCTTTCTTCGGAATGACAGGACATTATACAACAATTGTTTTAAAAGATAAAAAAAAAAAACAATTACTGCAGACTAGTATACTAACATTTGCTCGCCTCTTTTTTTGGAAAAAGTTCCGCAAAAACTACCTTGCAGTATAATTCTCCTACATCATGACAACGTCTTACCACATACCTCCAGACAAACAACTAACTGTTGGGGATATTAAGCGTAGAAATACTGGCTCATCCGCCTTACAGTCTAGACCTCACATCATGCGAATGTTATTTATGTACTAAAATAAAAAAAAATGAGAAAAATGGGTTATAGACACCGAGTAAGCAGTGGCTATATATGATAAGGTCTTCAAAGCTACCCCTAAGTCGTTCCATCGAATGCAGCGACGTATTTATCTCAACGGACACTATTTTGAAAAAGAATAATGGTGAAAATAACTTACTAATTTGCTCAGATTTTGGCTTTCTAAGGGCTTTCATATTAACCCACGTATAACGCAACTATTCATCAGTGATTCAAATGCTTTCGAGGTGTGGCCATATGGAGGTTATTCCCTCGATGTTTTTTGGTAGAATATTTTGTAATTTCAGGTACATTTCAGGACGCCTACGTCAAAAGGTTGAGTAACCTATCTTGCTATATGAACAGATAGAATTGGTCACATTAACCTGGCAACCACTTGTATACATTTTTAAAACAAACAAATCTCAATTACTAACTGTTCTTAATTGTTCTAATTTAATATCCTGATCTTAAATTAGAGCAAACTAGTGTTTAAATAAACGTAGATCGCAATTATTCGGGCAAATATTTTTAATAATAATCATCGAGCTGATTCTGAAGCTATAGGCACATGGAACAATATATTCCGTTTGTGTCTTTCATTGCTATAAATAAAAAAGAATAGTTATTTATATTATAACAAATAACTAAATGAACCGCAAGAAACGCTTCCTTAGATTTAATCTGAAAAAAAGTTCTAAACCCTCGTATAATACGACGGTTAAAGTCACAATAATTATTATTGTTATGGTATTTATTGAGTTCATTTTACCTTTTTGAACCTACGATATGAAGAAAACAGAGTTGTCCTTTGATATAACTTGACACGTAAAGACAAGCATCGTGAGCCTTCTTATGAGCATCACTAAGAAAATAGAATTCTTGAAGTATGTACTCACAAGATATTTTTCTATATATTTTAATGTTATTTAAATATGGTATAAAAGCGTAGAGTTCAAATCTTTATTAAATTGAACGTATAATTAAAAAAAAGATTCCGCAAACTTTGAACCGTTTTTCCAGTAAGCCATTTATTACATTCAAAAATTTTTTGGTTTGTTTAATTTATTGTTAATTTATCTAGTTTTTGCAATAGAATTATTACTCTGCTTCAATAAATAATTAAACCATTAAGATTTTTCTTACTTTTAACTGATACTTTTTGAGTATGGACTCGAACAAAGTCAGTCTGCGCACTGCGCTCGTACCATTCGACCCTAAAAGTGTCATTTTACTTTACAAATAAAAAACTGTGAAAAGTAAGTATTTTGTGGTTTATGTTTTTGAGTAATCATTTGAACACAAAATCTACGGTCAGAAGTTGCACGTATACTTGAATGTTTTCTGGTTTGATTATGCTACCACAGTCTTACACAAACGTAAGACACGGCGTCCACTTTAGTCAGTCGCACAAATATTGCTTACATAAATAAGATAGTAAAATTTTGATTACGTAGTTAATACCATACATTTTTGTAACATGTTCATTCATCACTTAGCATTTTATAATAAATGTATATTAACATATATTAACAAAGCTGAAGAGTTTGTTTGTTTGTAGACGCTAATCTTAAAAGCAACTAGTCTAATTTTAAAAATTATTTTTACATTAGATAGCTCATTTAAGCTTTATTCATAGGATAAATTTATTTAGTTTCAGCCAGTTAGGTACAAAAGCAATTGCCAATTTAAATGTCGTAATAAATATTTTTAAAGTACTGATCTAAAAGCATTATACAGTCCTAGATGAAAGACTAACACTTTTTTTTTCGAGCATCGTAGAATTAATACAAAAGTACCGACACACATGGGCGATCGAAAAATGAAAAAAAAAACGTGCGTATTGTCCGATTGATTTTGGTAATGGTAATTTAATTTCATAAAGAAATAAAATGCTTTCGCTTTATCTAGTTTATCTAACTACAGTGATTCTTTATTTGATATATTAAATATACCAGCTTTTATTTGGGACTAAGTGGAACTTTTTCATGACTTTTTTTAAATATCATTTTATACAGTTTACAATGGTAACTTCTTTGCAGGAGAATATCTCCAAAAAAAAAATTTGTTAAACCTTAATAATTTTTATATTTCTATCCATAACAGTATTTGAATTTCATGTTGTTAATTATATTGGTCAATCGTTATACATAGCTGTATTTAATCACAAAAATTAACCAAAATAAAATAAAATTTTACATAGTTAAAAAATTTCAATTGAATAATTTATTTTAATTAACAATTTATAGTAGCGAATTGAATCATTGAATTATTATGTAGACGCAGTTAAATTATATATAATAATAAATGAATGACTTTTTAAATAAGTTAGTTAATTTTATTGCTCAAAATAATAACAAAAATTGTTTAAACATAAAAACCCACAAATAAAAAGGATTTCCGGTCTCCCCACCTGTCAGTCTATGGTAACAGTTAGAAGAATTAAGCGAGACGAGATATACCTCGTTAAGCCTCCCGCAACTCAGTAGACACCTCGTTAACTGGTTTATTTTTTGGATATGTTATACCCTTATTTTTACTTTTATAAAATAGTTTGCGACTAAATCTGAAGTCAAATATTATAGCTATTGGAGAGAAAATATAGCATCTGATTATTTATCAATTTATACACAAACTAATACAAAAAGAAAAAATAACTGGATGAAATACTAGTTAACTTTTAATTTTTTTAATTCCGTTTGTTACTTACGATCTACATCAGTCGATGTCTACTTGAATATTATAATACCTTGCATTTAATACATAACCAATATTATCCTGCTTTTGTAATTTTCTTGAACCGATGTCACTAAATCGTAATTAAATATTGAGCCGTAATATACTTCTGGTTTTTAGAATTAAAGGATTGTGGAGTGGGTCCAATACCCTTTTTCAAAATCTAGACAGACTTGAACTGAATCAGAAGTAATTTAAATATACATGTTTTAGAACAGAAGGAAACAGATTTCAATTCGACTTTCTCGCCCTCGTTAGCAGAGATCTTATGCAGATAAAGTTCTCGGCACGCCAGCCAGTTTGCATTTTGTTTTCGCCAAGGATCGGAACAGAATTCAAATTAGGTGTGAGATCGGAAGCTGAATTAGGATCGAAATCGGGATCAAGACTAGAAGTGAGATCAGAACTAAAACTAGAATCAGAATCAGAATCATGTTTACTAGCGAGATTACAAGCGAATTGTGATCGAAACTGAAATTAGGATTAATGAGTTTAGGACCAAAAATAGAACTAGGCTTAGGATCGGAATCAGAATTTTGAATAGAACCGTAAGAGGCACTAAAATTGAAATCGTATTTAGGTTTCGATTAATAAAATGATGTAATATATTGCTATAGCAATAGATGAAGCCGCAAGCAAAAAGATATTCTTTTATTGAAGCAAAATGACAATTCGTGGGACTAAATACTAGTGATTCACTTGTACTGTCAAGTGACACAAATCAGCCGCGCGCCGCCGGCGGCGTAGACAGTGCGCCCGCATGAGCGCGCCGAGTGCACCGGCGCGTGATGCTGACTAGCGGTCTAATTGTGGAAACGGCCACGTTCTTTGACGAGGGTACGGACGCACTTTTGATTAGAATCTGGATTAGATGCTCCGCTTTGTACGGCCCTGAGGCTGCACACCCCGCGGACCGGCCTCGTCCGAGCCCGCTCGTGCCGAAACGCGTGAACAAAGCGCCGTGCTGTAACACTAATTAGCTAATACTTCACTGCGATGCTTGACTAATGGAGGAATACAAAATAAATAAAATCGCTGATACGGCAAACTCATGTAGTATTTGAATTATTTAAATGTTCATGACTATTACATACTTTGATGATACATATAGAGAATAGGTATGAGTAGGTAGACAAAACATGGTAAAATAAAAAAGTTGCGTTTCTGCAGTAGTGTCACCTAATTTTTTGATATTGCACGTTGTTATAGAACGGTTAACGTTATTCTGTAACTAAACCATCATGAATCACACCACAATCACACTTAATAAAACAAAACTAGCCAAGAGCATGTCGGCCCTAAGGATTATTTTAAGGACTATTTAAAGTTACTTGCATTTTTGAACAAAGTAACATTCAAAGAATTATTGTAATCCGTTTACGTAGTTTCCCTATTTATAATTTAAATTTCGAGTTCGTCGCCTGATCCAGCCGTAAAACCAGCTGTGTCTGCAGCTCCGCCTAAGAATGTGCAGAGAATGGACTCTTTCATTTTCCATTTAGAGCAATCTTTATGTCGAAAATGATCCCGATCTCAGTCTATAATATTGAATTTTAACAAGATTTTTGATTTTTAGGTTAGTCGTATCCAGAGATGTGAATTATTTGAAATACATATATTTGAAATGCAAATACAAAATGCAAAATACCTATTTTTATTTTATATTTGAAATACTTTTTTTTTATAAATGTATTTTGTATTTTATTTGAAATACTTTATATAAATATTTAGTATTTGTAAAATACAAAATAGTTTTGTTACATTTTTAATTAATTTTTCCTATTTTTCATTCTTAAATCCAAGATTAGGTACCTTATTTATGAACGCACTGATCGTGACCATAGTGTTGTCATTCATTGTCAACTAGAACAATAATGCCAACATTACGGCCCGTGCGAGCCAGAAAAAAAAACATTGCGCGTCAGTCAACTGTCAAACCATCGTCAAACAAACTTGAGGTCTAAGGCGTGTTTGTGTGTTTATTAGTTTTCTTTGTGATTTTGCTCAGTTTTCTTCGCTTGCTGGATATAAATAAATAAAATGTAAGTAATAAATTACTTTTATAAATAATTTTTTAACTAAGGATCAAGTAGTTAAGTAATAAGTACCTAGTTATTGTTATTTTTACTAGCCTAACCTAAAATAAAATTTAACCGATATCGATCGACCAACGTTAGTTGATCACAATATCGCAATATTCGTGCTCATTCAATGTTATTGTTTTATTCATGGATTTTACGTTTTCATTGAAATAACACATTTATTTACCAACCCTTAATCTGCACGATAAGCTATTATTTATCATACAATTTATACACTAGCTTCTTCCGACAGACGTTGTCCTGTCGTAAAAAAAAGTTAATGTGGCCGTTGAGTTTACTCAATTTCTTTATTTTATCAAGCACCTTTTTTAATTTTTACCGTACCTCAAAAGAAAATAGAAACGGAACCCTTATAGGATCATTTTGTTCGTCTGTCCATCCGTCTGTCTGTCAGCCTTGGTCTGTCTGTGCCAGCCGTTTACGCGTGATGATGCCGTGTCCAAGGGATTCATTTTTATATGTATATTGTAGGTACAATACATAAGTAAGTGACATAAAACCTCTTATTTTTTCAGGGACAAGAACATTCCATTCATATTAAAACACTTCTTCAAAGACATTACAAACGATCCTGGAAGTGACGTAAATATATCTGGAACTTGCAAAAAGTGTTCGAAAACACTAAAAGGAAGTTTGAATTCTACATCCAACTTTTTGAACCATTTAAAAGTAAGTAAAACTAAAAATTTTAATTGTATTTTATTTTGTTAAACAAATTATTTCGATTTTAAAACTGATTAGCTAATAAATAGGATTTTATTTAATATGAAAAAATATAATCGCAGATATTCTATGCTTTAAACTATTAATTATACTTTTGCAGAGAAAAGGACATGCTGATATATTAGCGGAGTATGAGAAACTCAAAATTCAACATAACAGGAAGAGAAAAGATGTTGGTGATCCTGGTGAGGGTTGCAGTTCATCTAAAATATTGAAACAATCCACTCTTCCAGCCATCTTATCAAAGTCAGTTAATTTCGACAAGTTACTTGTGAATTTTTTAGTGGATACCATGTCACCTATATCAATTGTAGAAAATGAATCCTTTAAGGCTCTAATTGAAGGTGCACAGCAATTAAGTGTTCCACCGAAAATAATGTGCATGCAAACATGTAATAAAAAAATTGCAGAACAATACACAGAATACATAGAAAATACAAAAGAACAATTGAGAAAGGTTGATTTTATATGCACCACAGCTGATATATGGTCATCATCTAAGAGAAGCTATCTGGGCGTAACTGCTCATTGGATTGATTGTGATAAATTTAATCGGAAAAGTGTAACTTTGGCTTGCAGAAGATTTAAGGGAACACATAGTTATGATAAAGTAGCTGAGCTGATTGCAGAAATTCATTCTGAATTTGATTTGAAACTGTCAAAAAATAATAAAGACTATTACGGACAATGGATCAAATATGGTCAAAGCTTTTAGAATATATGGACAAGATTCAGATACAGGAATAAGTGAAGGAACTCTTATCCAAAATATTGATGTAATGCATGATAATATTGACGATGACGATGAAGATGATGATAATGTGTTAACCCTAAGACAATTTCCGGAGTCATTTGAAGGATTTGAAAAGTTGCAACTGCCTAATCATGAAAGGTGTGCCACACACACATTACATTTAATAGCTTCACAAGATATGGATAAGGCTAGATCCCAAAGTAAGCCATACAAAAAAAATTATGATACAGCTATGGCAAAATGTCGAGCAGTTTGGAATCTCTGTTCGAGGTCTCCTAAAGCCTGTGAAGTATATCTAGAATCAACTGGAAAATCCCCTACTTCTCCATGTCCAACAAGATGGAATTCATACTATAATTGTATTCAAGATCTATTGGCAGTAAAGGGTACCCTAAATGAAACTTTAAAGAAATTAGGATTGGCCATTTTTAAAGAAATTGAAATTCAATTTCTTCTTGAATATGTAAGCTGTTCAAAGCCTATTGCTGATGGCATCAGAAGTTTAGAAGGGGACAAAGACATTTACTATGGATGTCTTATACCAGAACTGATGAGAATGCAAAGAATTCTAAGCAGTTTGAAAATGGATAACCTTACATATTGTGATGTATTGATAGATGTTATTAAAGAAAGTCTTAATAGGCGTTTTGAGAGATTTTATAAATTAGAAGAGCCAAAAGCAAAAGATGGCATAATAGCATCAGTATCTTATCCCTTTTTCAAAATGAAATGGGTGCCAAAAGCCAACAGAGAATACATCAAAGATGTATTTGTTTCAGAAGTGAGAAAGATAAAACAAGAAGATGAAAAGAGTTCCCAAGTCCAACATACTGACTCTGATAAAAAAAAGGAAAGGACAGAATCTTATATGTTTGTTGAGGACTCTGATTCTTCAGCAGCCAGTGATAATGTTAATACTACTACAATAGATCTGGAAACACTCCAATATTTAAAAGATGAAGACAATACCTTAGAATCCTTGAACAGGTATCCAAATGTAAAAAAACTCTTCCTTAAATATAATACCTGCTTACCGAGTTCTGCTCCTGTTGAACGACTATTTTCTTTTGGTGGTATGATAATGAGGCCCCATAGGCGGAACATGAAAGATGAACTCTTTGAACAAATATTAGTTTTAAAATCAGTTAAATAAAAATAAATACTTAACTTATGCTTAACAATAACAAGGTATTTTATTTTCAAAACCTATTTTGAAAATACGTATTTTCCATTTTGTATTTAAATACTTTTATTTAAAACTATTTTGTATTTCTATTTGAAATAGTGCTAACAACTATGCATTTGCATTTTGTATTTAAATGCTTTTACTAAACTATTTTTCACATCTCTCTGGTCGTATCTAGTATCTGCCACTATGCCGAACAGGAAATTCTTATTTTAATTGCACGTATAATTTTTTTGATTCAAGTATGTTTCTTAGACTTTAGTGCGATTTTTTATAAATGACATTAATATAATATATATATGCATCAAAAATATAATTTATTTGTGTCATAATTTCTACTTAGTTGCTTATGCTATAAATATTGCTCATTTTGCTACCTCTACATTATATTAATCTATACCAATTTTTAAATAATTTCTATCAAAAATTCAGATGATTTGAAGATATAAAATACCGACTCAATGACCACACGTGTATATATATATATATATATATATATATATATATATATATATATATATATATATATATATATATATATATATAATATTTTGCAGTAGTCTTACGTCTGATGCATCATATAATTGTCAATTTTCTAAGTTTTGTTCATTTGAAAACTCATCGATTACGTTATAGACTAATCGTTTATTCAAAATGTATTTTGAAAACAAATGAGTGGAATACTTTATTGTGTAGAATGAGCGAAAACCGTGTGTGGTTTTGCGTACTATGCGCATATACCAAACAGCTTACAATATTTAGGTACTTTAAAACTATCGTCGTACTTATATTTCCTGAAGTGTTTTACGTTATTTAAATGTGATACAAAAATAGAGACTTCTTTGGTTAATATCATATTATACATTTACTTATTTATTTACTCAACGATGTTGATGAACAGAGACGAGAGTCAAATCGAATGGGATTTCTGCTTGTCATATAATGGTTCAGGATTTGATTCGATTTCTAATGTTTAATGTATAATCCGTAGTTTGAGAAAAAAAGCTAAAGAACTTAGAAAACAAAATAAAATTTGTTTAGCGACCCGAAGTTTATAATAGAAATAGCGAGTGCGAATCCAAAGAGATCGGGAGCTAAACTGCGTCAGGCGCTTTGAATTTCATCTTGCAGTTTTCTCCCGGCGCAGATGAGATCGGCGGCGCCATTAGAGCGGGCGCGGTAAGTAAGCAATATCCACGGCCGCGGGAAAGCTCGCCGAGCGCTGCCCGCTTATTGCATGGAAATCCAACGCCGTACGACTCCATCGGGCGACTCTTTTGTACGTAAAGGTATCCGCGGATGTTCCGCGGTTATTGTTTTCCGACGCGAGCGCCGGCAACATCTGCTCTTACCTTCCCTTATTAAAATATAAGAAGCTCCTTTGGTTTTTCCTTTATGTTCCATTAACGTTGCCGCTCGTTAAAGGTCCGTTTTTTTTTTTGTCCGGGTAGCCCCAAACCGAACCCCTTTGTGGAAACTACGGGCGGCGGTCTCGGGCCCCAGAAAACAATATTAATTAACGAAACAGCGACCGCCTAAAGCTACGCCCACGGCTATTTGCAACGTAAAAATAAATCAGTTAATTAAATAATTACCTTTAATTATTGCGAAAGGCTTTAAGATGGTATTTCATTAGCCAAAGTCTGTTGTGCGAAATTTGACGACGTTAATCTTCTGTAATAATAAAGAACTTCCAGATTTGTATTGCGTGGCGCCCCAGAACAGCCGTCTCTGTCATCGAGGGTAGTTTAATAGTCGTTGAATTTACAACTAATAATGGATATCTAGATGTTTCTTAGGGTTTCGTAATATATCAGATGAAAAACGGAACTCTTATGGGACCTCTGTCATATTTGTGTACCTGTTGTCTGTTTTATATCGGGCTATTGACTGTGTGTCCGTCTGTATCAATTCATTTTCTCTAAATCTACTGGACTAAAAATTGTGATTTGACACATATATAGAGGTAGGCGATCCAGTTACAAGTCTTAGTCTTAAAATGTATAGTAGAACATATATCACAGAAAATGTACGAAAATCGAGCATTTGTTCCCATACCATTAAAATTATTATTAAGTTTAGAATTTTAAAAATTTGAAAAAAAAATGGTTATCTCTTTCTCTTAATGATGTCATAATGCAACGATTATTTTAGAAGATTAGAAAAAACATTAACAACTGTTTGCATCTTGTTTTGTAAATAGTTCCGGAAAACATGAGCCCACTGTAGGATTCTCCTCCATCATGACAACGCCTCACCACATGCAGCCAGATAACGACTATCTATTTGGGGACATTAGGTACGGAAATACCGGCTCACCTGTCTTACAACCTCGGCCTCGCACTATCCGATCTTTACTTATTTCCTAAAATAAAAGAAAAACTACAAGGAAACTGATTTACGGACACTGAGAAAGCGGTGGTTACAAAAGGCCGTTCAAAGCGACCTCTAAGTACGAACGGACGAAGTGTTTGTCTCGGTGGTTCCATTGAATGCAGCGGTTTATTGATCTCAACGGACACTACATTGAAAAACAATAATAATAAAAATAACCTGCTAGTTTGTTCAGTTTTTGATTTTCAAAGGACTTTTACATGGACAAGACTAGCGTCCACTACACAACAGTAAGGAGACGCAAAGAGTTGTTCTCGTTGTATCTAAAATGTTTCCGAGACGCTGGAACGTCATAAATGATAAATAACGTTATAGTCTATCAGACAATAGCTTATAGAGCCGATGAGATGATAACAGACAACCTATTATCGTGTTATCGGCTTCGTTCGCAACTATGATAGTAATTATACTAACATTCTCTAGTGTCGTGATTAAACGTGCGGCGGGCGCTGGACCCCGCTTTATACATACTATGGACATACCTCATTGTACTTTGGCTACTTCAAAGAATTTCCTAATCGTTAAGTACAGAAAGTATCGGTGTATCTAGTCATTAATTCGAGAACATGCAATATTAGGTTTCAGTGTAATGTGTTGGTAGATTGTTCCATATTTTTTATTACGCTACGTATCATTAATACTTATCGCAGTGATATGTCATCAACAATCTGCATACAAGTAATAAAGATGAAAGTGCATTTGTTTGTAGTATTGTCTTTTAATCACACTCGAACAGCGCTGAACGGATTGTAGTAAAATTTTGTATAAAAAACACTTTCATATTAAAAACTATATTCACATAAATATTATCTCACTATGAGTTGTTTATTTTCGTGAATATTGTAATTGGATCAGGAATGTGATAAGCCAGGACCCACGTCTTAACGTGCTTCTGGGATATGAAGCGAATGCTAAAATTTAAGTAAAAATCTGTTTCAGCTCATGGCCAGAATCGAACCAGGTTTGATTTGAAGAACACGCTTATTTATCCATAAGCGACCATCGCTTTTAAAGCTACCATGAGTGACAATCTAAAGATAGCCTAAGGGGTCATTTTAAGAAATACAACTTTTTAATTGTCGATTCGATAATAGTATGCATATACGCAAAACGTTATTGCTTTGTGTTACATGAGCGACAGCCACAATACAAGTGCAAAAGAAAAACACGCGCTCACAATTTTCATCTTCAAGGATTAATACTTTCCTCATGGCTGAGTAATTCATCAATATAATTCATGCGATAACAATTTAATCAAACATTACTTAATTCAAGGAACGTATCAAACTCGAGCTCATGACAAAAATCTGGGTTAATAATGAATATTTCAATAATAATGTTTAGGAAACTAAATAATGAAATGAATCACAGATATGAAAAAAAGTAGGTTTGAGAGAATTTCTTATCGATCCTGGTGTAATTCTGAACGTTTAATGGTAAATATAATTACATCATATTTCAATAAGAGTGTTTGAGTGCCTTATTTGTTATATAAAAATAGTTTCTTTCTTTTTTTGTTCTATAAAATCTTCAACTTGATAAAGTTTAGCAAATAATAATAAAAATTATGAGACTTATTTTAAATTCAGAATAATTAGAAAGTAAATATTTTGTTGTATTTTATATTTAGTGAAATTATTTTAATATATTTTAGATTAAATGGTACAGCTCCATATATTTACGTAACTCTATACTTAGGTGATGTTTAGGGTTCCGAGCAAAAATGGCAAAAACGGAACCCTTATAGTTTTATCATGTCCGTCCGTCCGTCCATCTGTACGTTACAGGCATTTTATTCTAAAAGTGCAAGACGTATATTAATGATATTTATAGTGTAAGTGTATTGTATAAGCCGCTGTTTAGTTTAATATTTAAATAACAAAATTAATATTTTAAGGGGGACACTCCATACATGATACAGAAGTTGAAAAAATTTTTTTCAGTAAACATCAACGAGTAATGCCAGAGAAATCGAGGGCAACCTTCAAATGTTATAGGTATTAACAATCTTTTGTTTTCATATATTGTCTAAAGCTTTTGAGATATTAGCGTGTGGTTATCATTATCTAATAACGCTGATGAAGGAAGATACAACTCTTTAACGATTACGAATTAGGTGATTTCTTGTTCTGGGATAATGTATAGAGACTTGTCGATATTGATAATTGATTTCTCTGAAGACAACAGAGTGAGTGTTAGAAACTAGAAGTATTAATCATTTTAACCGACTTTAAGAAAAGAAGGAGGAGGTTGTCAATTCGGCGCGTATTTTTTAGGTACGTTTGTGAGGTTGTAGGGGGATAATATCTGGATGGACTTAACCTATCATAAAAATTCTTTCACCATTAGAATTCTACGTTATCCCTCATGGACATAAGTTATTTTTACCACGGGAAAACCTAATTAAACGCAGGCGTAGCAGCAGCATGGAAATGTAAAGTGTAATAAAGTTGCTTAAGCCATTTTATCTACCGTGTTTCTAGATATTTATTTACAATAACCTTAATCGTTACATTTCACGCAATGCTTTTTCATTATATGGTTTCTTCAGTAGTCTATTTGGCTCTAAATTGCAAAGAGTAATGGCATCGAGTGTTATTTTTTGGCGCATGTTGACGGTGAGTTCGCAAAATGAGAACTCTTTCCATAAATGCATTTCATGTATTTGCCCATGCTCTCTGCCCATGTATTTGCGTTTGATGAAGCAAATACAGCACAAGCAACTGCTACGGCATCAGTGCACTGTTTTCCACGAGAGTATGTGCCAAATCGGTCATTTCCCTGATGAAACGAGCCACGCAAAATAGACACATCGTCATTTATGTTCATAAATCTGCTTGATTCATTTTCTTGTACTTGTTGTACAAGTATTCGATGAGGTTCATCAGTCTGTACTTGGAAGTTACCGCAATCTTCATGAATTTCGGAAACGTGAAGTATTTGTGAGATATCGAAGTCTAAGACAGTTTCAAAATTTGGTATGACGTCTCTGTATAAGATGTTACGTTATGTTTTAAAAGCCATTTTAGGGTGGTTTTTACTCTTTCAATATTTATATTGTACTGTTTTTGCTGTTGCGAATTCTCTCGTATTTCTACTACAATAATTAATCCTGCGCTAGTAAATGGAAGTGGTAATTGCTCAGCAACTTCGACAACGTCTTGTGCAAATAAAACCCTTTGCCCTTTACTCTAATTTTTGCTGAACCTATTTTGAACTTTAATAATTTTAAGAAACGGAATCATCATATAAGGAGACGTTGTTATACATCTGACAAACAAGCTAATTGCGGTGGTATAGGTGCAACGTTCATTTTGTTTCCATACGCTTGGACAGGAACTTTACGTTTTCTCGGATTGGTAGAGCATCGAAAATATGTCTCGATTTTATTCATTTCTATTAATTCATTAAGCAGTAACTCATGTCGAAATGAAGTTACGAAGTGACATCTCTGTTTGAAATACCATAATTTACCACAGATACTACATGGCATATCCGCAAAAACGTTGATAGCCTATAGAAAGGTATCGTTCCCAATTAATATATCTGTGCGTTGTATATCACGCACGTTCTCCAAGCGACTTTGTCACTGCTCGTCGATTTGAACTCTCTGTGATTCATAATTAAGCTCTCTCATGGCAGTCAATCTTTGAGTACGTTCATGGAGAAGTATAGTTTTAGTGCGTTCATGAATGACATTGAGTCTATGTTGGCACTGTCCGGTAGTCTCAATATTCAACCGTACTCGAATAATACTGAGCCGATGTTTCCGTTGTTCGGGAGTCTCATTAGTCAATCAGTCTCGTATGACATTTAAACGGTATTTGTTCTGCTAGGGAGTCTCGTTAGCTAGTCGGTTTTGTATAATATTTAGGCGATGCTCGCGGTATTTAGAGTCAGCCAGTCTAAATTGTTGCTCTGAGATGATAGGTCGTATCTGCACGACCTACTCTGAGCTTTAATATCCGATAGCGATTACGCTTCCCGATACTTTCCGTGCGCTGCGTCGTATACGCGCTCAGTGCATTAGTGCATAGTGCGGTGTCACGGTGTGATTGGTAAACAGTTTTTAGTGTTAATGTGTGTTGTCGCGTTTGCACAACATCAGTGACTCCGCGGTTGCCCGCCGTTATTATCAAACCCCCGTACGGGTTGTACGCATTTCATTATAATTTCATCATAATCCATTTAACTGCGCATATTAATTTAATAATCAATTCTCAATAATGTAAAACATAATTCGAAAACAATAATTAAATAATGTTATGCTTATATGCAATGTCCGCCCAATAATGTAAATAAGTGTCACAACAATGGCTGGAGCCACCCTCAGTAGGACTACTGTCAGGGGTACTGCGTCATTACAAAAGAAACTCCCCTTATGTGAGTTAAAGATTTTATTTTTCAAATTCTTAGATCAGCAGGGTTACGCCCTACCTTTGGAGGTAGATAGCATATTAGAAAATGCGATAAGTAATAATAACATAGGCAGCCGCGGTCAGTCACCGTGTCCGTCGATTTGCAACAGTGGTAAGCGCTCTTCAAGCGCTTTATCATCCGATAAAGGGTTGAATAACTCTGACTCTACAATTAAGGGATCAAACGAGGAAAAAAGTGGTTTCAAATCGTCAAAACAAGCCTGGCGACTCCGCAAATCTAGTAGTAGCCAGACGAACGACTCCACTATTTAGATAAATCAGACAAACGGTAAATCGACAAATTATATCGATTCGTCAGTTCCCTCTAAACCAGCCAGGGCCGCCAAGACGGTCGCTTCTAATAAGGAAGCGATAGTCAGTGGAATTAGTAAGAGTATTCACGTGGTCGGATCTAAACCTTCGCCGCCACCGAAATTTAAGTTTCCACCCCCATCTGTCTGAGGAAAAAGTCCACATAAAAGTCCACATCCAGACTTCACATTAACTATAATATAGCCCAAAATACCAGAAATGGTATTAACATAACCATGAGCTCAGTAGATGACTTTAGAAAACTGAACAGTTGCCGGTGAAAATGGTGATCAAACGTATCCCAGTTGAATTCAAAACTGAGGATATTAAAAATGACTTAGAAAGTCAAGGGTATCCAGCCCAAGCGGTGCACAGAATGCACTGCAAGGACGGCACCACCTTAGGATTAGTATTGACCAAACTAAACAAGACGGACGGACTAACAAACATTTTCGAAAAATTAGCTAGCGTATGCGGCCTATTTGGTATAACCATGGAGTCCCCATACAAAAGTCCCCATCCCTGGGCAGTGCCATCGCTGTCAACTTTACGGCCACCCTGCGGCAAATTGCCACGCCCTACTTCGGTGCTTGAAATGCTTGAATCCTCACTGGACCAAGAATAAGCTCGTACCCGCGAATCAGGAAGCAAACCTGCTTGCTGCAATTACGGCAGCGATCACATGGCTAATTACGGAGGGTGTCCGGTAGCACCGAAACCCCAATTTAATAAAAATAAAAATATTAGAAAATTCCAACAAACGAACAAAACATTGGGCAATTCAAACTTTTATACTTTAATTAAGGATAATAGACCTACCGCAGTGACAGACAGCACTGCGCCAACGAAAATAGCCGGAAGTAGCTATGCTTGAAGAGGACATTAGTACTATATCGTCAATCGTCCAAGCAGTAAGGAGCGCCAAGGTCGCAGACTTAGCGGCCAAATTTAGGAAAGCAAAAAACGATGTTAATTGCCTAAAAAGAATTTTAGATAATCAGGAACTTACGAGTAGATATTCTCTGTAGCATATTAGAAATAGAATAATGTGCGCTTGAGTACTCGGTAGGCTTCATTTTGGTACAAGAAACTTATCTTAAGGCCAAAGAACTCGAATTGTTGCAAAATAAGCAATTACATACAAACTACGTATGGACAGACAGGTTGCTCCAAAAGAAGAAACAGCACTCTACTACAGACGCACACTCAGCTGCTATTCATTAGACATCTCTCCCTTAATTAATTTAGAAGCTACCGGTTGTAGACTGTCCATGACAGGCCACGGTACAATAATTATAATATCAGAATACCTACCACCAAGAAAAGAGTTTCTCCGGAGTGACATCGAAACCCTCCTTTCCCTGGGACATGCCGTCATCTTATTTGGAGATCTTAATTCAAAAAGCACTTTCTTAAGATGTAATTACACCAATGCCAATGGAGGCGAAATGTTAGAACTTGCGGAGGACCTACATTTCGACTTCATATCCCCCCCAAAACCCACTTATTTTCCTTATAACATGAAACGCAGGTTTGATATACTTTGTATCACCTTCATGAGGGGGGTAGCGCTTGAGATGCATCGAGACACCTCAGAGTCTCAATTCTCGTCACCGCCTCTTCCTCTTGAGGTTAAGGCCTCCAGGCGGCGGGCAGCCTCCTGATGGAAAAATAATAACCAATTGGAAGAAGGTGTCGCTTTTGCTTGAGGCAATCGACACCCCCTATCTTAAACAGCATTTCTGACAATATAGAAACGACAGACGAAATTGACCATGCTATAGGAGCCCTCACCGACCACATTGCGACAGTGGTTGAGAATAATTCAAGGGAGGTTTCAGCACCCGAAAATTGTCAAAAGCTACTTGAGAATGTTCAGGTACTTCTGAGGGATAAAATGCAACCTTGCGCCGCGCGAGCGCATATCGGGCCTGTGCGCGAGCTCTACATGGAAAAATGAAAACTCGTGTACAGGAATTAAAAAACGATAAAAACGATAAAAACGATAATTGGAGCATCCTTATGAAGGAAATCACTTCTAGTCATCAAGTCTATTGGAAATTAGCCAAGGTTCTTAAAATAAACGAGTTCTACCAACCCCCATCCTCAGGAAATCAGATAACTTTTTCGCGATAGAAGACCGGGAAAAAGCTGAATGCCTAACAGATAGTGTAGAATAGCAATGTTCTAATAACACAATACACGATGCAGCACACTCACATAGGATCGAGAAAGAAGTTCGTACATGAATCTCCCTCGAGCATAAAAACGATCTGGCTTTCGTTTCCATAGATAAAACCCAAAAACACATTAAAACACTTAAAATCAAAAAGGTTCCAAGCCTCGATGAAATTAGCAATAAAGTATTAATATGCTTTTCATTACCTCTAATGGCTCTATTGGTTGCAATTTTCAACGCGTGCTTTAAAAATTGTTATTTTCCTTCAGGATGGAAGGAAGCAGTCGCTATTAGCATTCCAAAACTGGGGAAACCACGCTGCCTCCCCGCTAGCTACGTCCTATAAATCTCTTGAGCAGATTAGGAGAATTATTTGAAAAAACGATCAAAACCTGCTTAAACGAGCATTTCATTGGAAAAGGCCTCGTCATAAACGAACAATTTAGCTTTCGACTGATCCATTCATGTCCCCAAGAAGTCCATAGATTAGTTGAATATGTATCAAAAGGCTTCAAAAAGAAACATAAGACAAAGGCGATATTTTTTGATGTAACGAAGGCCTTTAATAGCGTCTGGTACGCATATTTAATTCACAAACTCTACACACTAGAGCTCCCAGAGCGGATAGTTCTTATCATTCAAAATCTTAGTAATCAAAATTTCACTTTTCGCCACGAAAACATACTATCTACAAAAACATTATTAAAAGCAGGAGTACCTCAAGGCTTCACCCTATCTCCCTTACTGTACTCAGCGTACGTTAATGATATTCTGCGACCGTCGAAAGGCGTCCAACTTGCGTTGTTCGCGGATGACACTGCACTATACGTACGCTGTATTAGCTTTCGGAACACCTCATTGCGATTACAGAGAGCCATTGATAAGATGACACAATGGCTCCTATTCTGGCGTATAGACGTAAATCCGGATAAATCAGCAGCAATCCGATTCAACTATAGCAAACACAAAAAGCAAT
Source organism: Eumeta japonica (assembly GCA_005406025.1). Taxonomy (NCBI): domain Eukaryota; kingdom Metazoa; phylum Arthropoda; class Insecta; order Lepidoptera; family Psychidae; genus Eumeta; species Eumeta japonica. The sequence goes on along the minus strand of BGZK01000304.1, from coordinate 473,603 downwards.
TTAAAGTTCCCTTCGATGCCCCTACACTCCGCATTGCTAATGCATAATTATAAATATTTAGGATATTTAACACTCGACAAACATCTCCACTTCCGAAATCATGTCGCACGTGTTACAAAACTAACACAATTCTACCTATGACGCCTGAACGGCATGATCGTGATCATGAGAAAAATTAAAATGTCTCTGCGCATAAAGCGCACTCTATACCTAATGCGTATTAGGCCGGTAATGACGTAAACGAGTTCAGTCTTCGCTCATGCCGCGCCTAATATAATTAAGAAACTTCAAACTGTACAAAATAAATTTTATAGAAAAGCGGCTGATATCCACTGGTGCGTCAAGAACTCAGTGCTTCACGGAGACTTAGAGCTCCCTACAATCAACAAATATATGGAAGACGCTTCCAAGCGCTTATTCGACATGGCACAAAGCCATCCCAATCCCCTGATATCCGCGGCTGCCACTATGAGCCGCCACCTGCACACTACTTCCTAAGAAGGCCACGGAATATTCTTTCAGAGCCGCCAGACGCTCTCCCTACAGAGATCGAAAGTCACATCGAAGCCAGAGATATATTCCTAGAATAGTAGGCAGTCGCGTGCCAACAGCATCCTTATGTTGCCGGCCGCTTCTGACGAAGTCGTCAAAGCCTTCAGGCTAACGGCAGGGCCGTTATTATGTTATTTCAGGAGGTTTTTTAATCCGTACGAGTAGGACACACCCCATGCGCCCGGGCGCATGGATTGCTTATAACGGGTTTTTTATCCTCCGTCCCCGTCGCAAGGGGAGAATTACATAAATAAAGCGCGCTGTTCAAATGACTCGCCACTCAAACGCTCATGAATACGATTGAATCGACGGGTCCTATCGCTTTGCGATTCCTGTGACAATTGAGAACGCATGTAATTTGTCATCTGAGATAATCTAACATAACGTATCAATGGTGATTCTTTGGAACGAGATATGGCACTTTGTTTGCAATTTTTGGATAAATGTTCTTTATTTGCTTTAAATGATTCCTTGTCTTTCTTTTCCCTCATGCGGGCGGCACTTTTAGTTTATCTACACGTGATGTTATAAATTAACTGAAAACTAAAAATGGAAAAATATACAAACTGTTTTAAAAAAAAAGGTAAAACCGATTTCCAAAAAAAAACAACGTCAATAAAAACCAAAAAATAAACTTAAGAAACATTTAAATCAAGGGATACAAATGTGTAACAATTCTCTTTTACAGATTTCCAATTTCGTTTAAAATAACTTACGTAAATACTAAATTATTACAAAATTTTAATAAACCAAAAACTTTACATCTGTGAACTGCCCTCTCTTACCTATTTAAAATATTATTCGAGAAATATCTTTAACAATATTTTTTTTATTACATGATTTTTCTATTTTATTTTATATTTCTCAATTATTTCATCCTTAATGCATTTCTCTGTAATAATGGCTTCGGAACCCTTATTAATAAATATAATTCAAAGAGATATTACTTTGTACAACAAGTCAAGGGATTCCTTGTATTTATACCTGAGCGGATCCGCCGGCACAGTCAGTTATTAATGACATAATTATTAAGAAATATACAAGTAAAATCGCAGTTTTCGAATACTGCCCATTTTATATTTGACTATTTCTGGTTTGGCATCAATTTTGAAATTCGAATTATAAATGTGGAAATTGTGTAAGCGGTGTATTTATAGATGTTATTAAACGTTGTGCGATCCAAAAAAAGATTCCATTTACTCTCAAGTAGCGCCTAAAACAATTTGACTTAAACAATAATATTACAATATATTTCTTTAAAAAATATAAATAAAATATGCAGCCATGAGAAAATATTGTATTCGTTTTTACAACTTATTAACCCTTAAAAACCGTTGTCTGTAAAGTCGGTTTACGGACGGTAGTTTGACGTGACAACGTCAAACATTACAGTAATATAATATACAGAACGACACAAGGAGAAAAGTTAATTGCTTATACTATCAATTATATAAATCTTCATTATTTTTCAGTCAATTGTAACATTACCTATCATTACTGCTCTCGCCGACCGAGGCTACTTTTTAAGGCTTTAAATAATAGATAATAAAAAAAATAAAAGAAATATTAATGAAAAGATTAAACACATAAGCTTGAACAATGAGATTTTTAAATGCAAGAATTACTTACCATTATTGTCGCAATATTAAACACGCATGAAAATCACAATAACATTTCACTTCACTTCATAAATATTTGACGAAAACTGTTCACGTGTATCTTTTATGCTAGGCTGATCGAGTAGAGGGGAGATAGATGCAGCACGAAACGAACTGAGCCGACCACTCGAGCCTCGCTTGCGGAACGGGACATCGAGCGTAACGGGACAATGACGTCAACTTTTTCGTGCATGTAGCCCGTAATATCGAGTTATTAGACGTTGTCACGTCAAAAACTTTTAAGCTCACCACAGTCATAACGAATTTTTAATTATTTCCAATATCAAGAAACTTTCAAACACCACTCAATTGTACAGGTAATGAACATCGATGATTCACCATAAAACTTTGAAAATAGTTTTCATCACGGCACGTATCCGCTTCCATCGCCGTGCCCGCCGCCTCGTTCCCGGCCTCACCCGTTCGCCAGAGCCGTCACGTTAGCGGCCAGACGCATCGATCAACGGTTAATGCATTTAGCGGGAGTGGAGTCGTGCATTAAACCTTTACAAATGCCGTTACCTGGCTGCGGGCGACAAATTTCATTAAAACAGCAAAAGCGTACTACGTCCGACTAGAGTGTTTCTACTTTCCGTACTTAATGAAACTACTGAAACCGTGTTACACGAATCGATATTGAGAGGCGCCGTTTGGAAAAACAGATTTCATGTACGAAGAAAAATATCAACACGTAAATTTGTGTATATAGATATACAAAAATTGTATTAAATTATGCACCCTTTTGCCAATAAATATAGTTCAAATTCTTTATAGATGTTGGCATCATAACATAAAGTTGTTTTTGTATTGTTTTTAGAGATCCATAGCCAAATTCCGAAGACCGGAGGCCATATAATTTCGTCGCGTCTGCTCTGATGTTAAAGGATTTTAACTCGCCCATATTTCCATCACGTCGGATAACATTTTGCATAAAAGTGCCGTATGAGAACTACCGTATAATTTATGTGAAAATAAACCATTCAAGACTAGCTCGCCACGCACATACGAAAGAGATAAAAATTATGTTCACGCAATCATCGTGTGAGCTTAAGAAAATACATTTGCTGTTTTTAAGGGACTTTTGTTTGTTTAAAAATATTTCTCGAAGTTTAAACTCTTAATTTAGTTGATAATATGTGTTTGTTACAATTTTTTCATTTTTGTTATTAAGTCTGAGAAAACTGTGACAGTAGTTTATACTTTTATTTATTGCTATTTACTAAAAACGTTTATATAATTAATATTTCAAAGATTCTGAACAAGCCATCGGCCATTACCAATTACTCAATTTTACATGAAAGAAACCTAGATTCAAAATCACTGCGTCAATAGTCGTATTTATATTCTATTGGTATTAGTTAACTACATATTATGCTTAGATTTCTCTTTCTCTGTTTTCACAAAATATCTCAACACTACTTTTATAATACTACGAAACCCTAGTCGACACACTTTCGATGTGCAGTTGTAAACTTTGTTACAATACAACTGACTTTGAATGACAAACTGACAAGTTATCAATACAAAGTTACGAAGAATTAGAATATTTTTCTTTGTTTGCTAAAGAAAGGCTTCTTGTCCAATAAAATATGAAATATACAGATTGACGTAACAAATATGTACAAATACCATCACTTACATGAAACCAAATAAATATCTACAAATCGATCGGAAAGTCTACAAATTCCTTAATAATGCAAATCGAGCCGGTATTGGCACGTTAACGATTCGTTACTAGGTTTTAATCAACGTGTCATTGTGTCAGGTTTATATAACTCCACCTCGACCAATCGTTTTGTTTCAAATGGAAGGGTCAAAAATTAAGGACTTGAAACTCACGACGCCAATCCAGTGCGGCTCGGTACCTCGTGACCGTCGACACCGACGCCAAAGATGACCCCGGGTAGCGACGGCCAACGCCTCCGGGCGCCAAACCAATAGTCGTCTTAGGTTAATTTAAATGAAAATTTCATTGTTGAATTCGTCCACGACCAGAATAACCTTCTGATTCGACGGCAACGCGATGACCTCTCAGCCGCTATTGATTATAATTCATGCGCGCAACTTTAAATGTATTTTTCAATTCTATATTGATTCGGATTCGTGTTGAGTTGATGTTTTTCAGTTAGTCTGAGTTGAAAATTCAAATTGAACACCGTTTAAGTAATCTTGGTTTAAAATGAGATCATAGAGAATTAGGACTGATACCAAAGATATACTAATATGGCATCCGTCCGTTGCACTACTTCGCATAGAGCTAAAACGGATGAGTGACCTTCAAAATGTCCGCGCAGTCGTTGTTCTTTTTTATACTCAGTTGCGTGGAGAAGAACGTATTTTATTGTATGTTCCATCATATTTTCCACCTGTCGAACGCATCTTGACATATTTCTATAAAAGTGAGATTACTTTTTGTAGATATTGCGAAACTTATTGTATACAGACTTCTACATCATCGGCCTACACATCAAACGTGTCGCGTACACGTAGCCACACATATCTATTTTACTCAATACTTTCACAGGTGTAGCAAAAAATTAAGCTATCGATTTACTTATCGATGTCGATCGTTTGTTTTCTTCGACTATGGGGTCGAAGGAAAAAGCTCTCATATTTTGAAGGAAATGACTGTTTTACATGTTGTGCTTCACAACTGTCACAATCAAAATTTTCTTAATTGGTTCAATATACAATAAATCGACCGGGACCGATCAATCATGTGATGACATAATTACGTGATTGAGATATCAGGCGACACATCTTCAACCAATAGAGTCATAGTTTTACGCCTAGTTATATTTATCATAAAGTTATATAGTTTTTAAAAATTTATTCTTCTTAAACCTCTGAACCTTCATGTGACAGAATAATCCTAAACATTTAACGCAACTAAAACTTAGTAGTCAAAAGGAATAATGAAATTTTATTGTACATTCATTAGATTCCTCTATGGGTAAAACTATTAAAGGCCTGTGTATGCATATTTTTATTTTGACATTGACACAGTCACCATTCACTTTGTTTTGATTAAAATATATTTTTATGTAGGTATTTGTACAAAAAGAAGTAAATTTAAACGCTACAATAAAAGATTTTAAATTATCCTAATATTTTACAAGCTTTCAAACATAAGCTCAAAAATTTATTGTGGGCCCTTTTTATACTGAAATCCAATTTTTTTTTTTGTAAACATACCTCCCATTTACGTAATAAATACGTTTCAAGTGATTTATCAAAATCTACAATTACAAGTATTAATATTGAGTAGAATATTTCCCGTACTATACATCGCACTAATTCAACTAGTTGTCTAAATGTAACTTAATAATGACGCACTAGTCGTCACATTTTCAGTTATGTGTCAAACTTCAATTTTACGAAAGGCTGTAGTCATCCAATTTTCAACTGGGAATCTATATTTGCGCTCTATACTTTTCGTCTTTCACGTTCGCTGTTATACAGGAATGTATCAATTGATGTAATAAATAAGACATAAAAGGGAGTGTATTTAAATCATATAAATAATACGTCTTTTCTTACTCTTTATTTTGTAAATATATTTGTACTGTTATGTTGTATAGTTGATTGTTTCTTATATGAGTAATTGATTTTAATAAAAGATGTGGTTTTGCGTCGAACAAGAAAACCCTTAAATTTGGGAAACTGATTGTACTTTTCGCCTATTCTTGTCTATATGCAAAAGTACGCTAAACTCACAACCAGTCCGGTTTGATAAAATTAACCTAGAGTCAGAACTAAGGGCATTTTTAATATAAAAAAAAAATCATTGCATGTTTGTCTTTTATTTTGTGAGACCCGAAATCAGTATCAGGATCTGAATCCAAATTAAAAGCAGGATTTATAGAGCATCCAGGTGTGATAACAATATGAATCGACATAAAACATGAAGGAATTTAACCTATGTCCACGCGGGCAAAGTCACTTGCAGTTTTAAATTTTAAAAGGAAACAATCATTGTTAATTTTTTTATTACTTAGCCAATCGGTCGGCATTCACATTTGTGCATTTTTCATATTTTTCTAATTTCTTTCTTCTATAATTGAAACTGTAATCACTTAGATCGGTACTTCAAAAACATCTATATAATAAAACACATCAAGGTCTCGAGTTCACCGTGCCTAAATAGAAATGAAAGGAAAAATCGATATTAAGGTTACGAGTTACGTGTTAGCACATAGTTAACATGGTCGTAGGGGCAGGCACTCGGGCGGGCAAACACCGCGCCCAGTGCCTCCGGACTAATGCCCATACTAAAACACGGGCGAAAAGCAACACACGTCCGGCACACATTTATGGTTTCATCCAATTAAGTGCACATTTACTCCGGAGCGGCGGAACGACCGCAGCCCGCATATTAATCAATTGATGGACTGACGATTACGCGCGGCCGGCTCTCTGTCAATAATTTTACACGGAGTATCATTCCGTTATTATGCAGACCTTAAGCCGTGGAAAAGGTCATGAATAACGAACAGATTAATGAGGATCGGTCTGCGCACACGACACGGTTTAAAGGGCATTTTAAAATAAATTTTTAAATCATTATCGTGAATTTAAATACTTCATAATGAAGAATTTCTATGTATAATTGGAACGTAATATTTACGAAACGTGCCCTTCTACGAAAGCGTTAATAAATATTCATTAAAGGGCGTCTGTCCTCCGTTTTTCATTACATTCGTTGATTAATTAATTTTTATTCTCACTTTACGTAAAAGGTAAATGGCGCAAAATCCTATACAAAAATTAATTTTTCGCGGTTCATCGAATCGAAACAACCGAGCGATCACAATCTAAACTATCACGGTTATGACTCAATCGTTCAATCGGGCCGTAGTATCTCCGTCTATTCATCTAAAACATATATCTTTGATGCATCTGCAACTTGTTAATATTTTCCGAATGAGAACCCTAACTATCCCTACCCGGTAACATAAAAGCGAAGCCTTAACACGCGGCCGCCGGCGCGCCGCGGCGCCATTATAACTTCTCGTCGCTCGCGCGCAAACGTTTGAATGCAGCCGCCAGCCAGCGCGTAATATCTGGGCCGCAATAACAGGAATCCCTATGATAATGTTGCCCTCCCGCGGAATGTAAATATCGCGTGTCGTACGAACGCACCCGCGGAATATGAAACTCGCCGGCTTATGTGCGATACGCCGTCGTGTGCGATATATAACTGGAATTTCGACATTGAAGCAAATCGGATTTTATTTTTGTGCACCTTAAGTTTGTCGCAACAGTAACTAATCTGCTCAAATATATGCTTGACTAATTAATTTTTATATAATAAATTTAATAAATAACTGGCCTTTTATATATTAGAATAGCGCTGAAGATCCGGATCCGATTTAAAAAATGAAGTCGGTGCATAACATAAATACATTGTGTTGTGGTATAAAACCCTCACTATACGCGTTTCCCGCGTCTTTCGTTAATTTTTCTTCGTACTGATAATACTAAGCTAAATAAAACGCCATCAATGGAAAAGTAATGTCATCCACTGTCCGTTGAAACCATAAACATGTTAAAAGCTACAAATCTTTCAATAATCGTCATAACAAATATTGCAAATGCTGTCGTAGCCCCGTTCGTAATACACATAGCCCTTCACATAGCATCCCTAAAGTTTGATATATTTTTTAGAGTTGTAATCGTAAGGGCGTCATAGATTATCTGGTAGATGTAGAACTCTTTACCGTAAATTTCTTGGTTTGGTCGGATTATTTTTAAGTTATACTCCTTTTGAAGCGTCATGAAAAAATGATGAGAGAGAATTTTCATCGGGGTGACATGATGAAACTACAGTATGAAGTTGTTCGTTTACGAGCAGTTTAGCAAGCAACTTCCAACCACTAAGAACTGATGTCCAAATAAGTAATGTTCAAAAGATAATTCTTTTTGTTCTTCAATAATTTAAATTGCAAATATGGAGAAAGCAATATTATAAAGCGTTGATAATCACTCGTAATATATGTTTTAATAAAATCAATTATTTTTTCTACTAACGTTCATAATTTTTTATAATTCCAAATAAAAAGATAAAATTAATACTGTATTTTGGATAAAAAAATAAACTTTAATTTAATAATTTTTTTAAATTTAAATTAAACTTAATCAACCGTATTGACTATACTTTTATTGCAGTTAATTATTATCATGTAATTAAAAACTATTTTTCAATTACACCAAAGAAATGTAACCTCTCACGCGCGTACACACACTGAACATACAGCAACTCTTACAGTGGTGTAGAAAATATATCGATTTTTGAGAATGTATTTTATGCTAGCCTTTGCCTTAAGCTTCTTCAGCGTTCACATAAAATAAATTCTTTCTTAGCTAAATTCTGCATATCGAGATTGCTATATTTACGTCGAATTTCAAAGTAAATCAAATTAAAAATGAAATTACCAATGATTACAACTTACGCCAAATTTTAGTAGAGCATAAAAGGTAGCAGTACATTTATCGAAATCAATCATAATACGTTACGAGATATTCGTTTGTAAAAGCTGACGATTTCCCGTTTACAACACAAAGAATACGCAGTTGTTCGACTTTCACCCAGACAGATCCTGGTGAAATGACGGCCTATTTATCTGAATTTCAGTTACGATCATGAGTCAAATACGCATCGGGATATTGATAACAACGTCTTTATAATTAGTTTACGTTATAGAAAGCAATATAGTATACCACACTGTATATTATCTCAGGCCTGTTCTTCTGCATGGCATAATAAGTCTTAAATACAACACGACATTATCTAGAGCAAATCAAGTGCGTAACTGTGAAAGAACGGATGTCGTACAAATGATCAACCATACAACCGAAGCGGCCTAAAGCGTATAATTTGACTCAATGGCTGATACCTACGAGACCGACAACACGACGCGCCTTCACGAGATTCTCGAAGTACTTGTCGCTGAGCTGGGTCGGGACGGTCACACATTCGATTTTTAACCTTGAAATATGTAAACATGTAACTTAACTTTGGTGATTGGTATAAGACCGTCGTCAATGCACAGGCACGAACGTCTCTTCGTTTGTTTTATTTTAGAGAAATTCTTAATCACGCCTAAAGATAAAATAATTTTATACGTTAATGAAGTATGGAATGAACTAAGTAAATTAATTTTCTTATGCTCTAAAGTCTTAAGTAATCAAACATTATATCTGATAAAGTCAAAAAGAAAGAAATGCGCAGCTTTCCTTCATTTGTTAGTGTCGATATATATTTGTCTGTCGTAATATCACAACATTTTATTTAAATTATAGTACAACGCACGAAACTTTGCCGCTCTGAATTATTGCCTGCGAGTGATATAATGCCTAGGTTTAACATTCTCCGAACCTTCCTTCTTCTCCCCCACGTGCCAACTTTATACGTTTGCGACGATTTCGTGACTAACTTCACAGCGGCAGAGTTTTGTGCGTTGTACTGTACTTTTTACGTTATTTCATAAACTTTAAATTATAATTCACAGTTCTTCAAGTAGTTATAATCATATAGAATAATTTCGTATATCAATATTGTCGACAGTTACTCATTTTTTTTTTATTAATTTCGCTGTGCGCTCGGGCAGAATAAGTTCTACGTTTTCAATAGGCAGGAACGAGGCCGTCGCCGGCGCTGTTCCGATGTCGACATAAAAAATGTAAATAGTCGGGTGGCGGGGCGCGCCGGCGAATCTCGCGCCGGTAAGCCGTACGATATCGGATTTTTTTCTGCCTCACGTTCAATAACAAAAGTGAAATTAGCATACTGCCGTTGAAAAGCGATCTCTTCGAATAGCGCTCGCGACGCGACCGGTAGCGACGTCTACACCTACGCCCTTACATCTCGATAGAAATAAACAGCGAGCAGGTTCGAGCATTATGAACACGAAATCGTATTTTGTTGTGTGGCGTTCGTGTGCACTGGGTACTCAGTCCAAACTAACTTTTTTTGCATTATGTGATTTGATGGCCAAAATATGATTGCAGTAAAAACAATGAACACATTTGTAAGTAATAAAAAAGATATGATGACCAAAAACGCATCAGAAACACTCAGTATAGAGACGATTAGACGCTCAACGCCATGTCTCATGCGAGTGGCATATTTTTAGCTGACACCGACTCCAAATGCAATTAATTATTATAAATATTCAAATAGAAAATCCGTATATTATTTATATAATTACATGACTATTTTTTACAGTATTAAAAAATTTATTCATGGCACTTAAACTTTTTATACTGTAATAAAAAAGCGCAATAAATGAAAATGAGCAAATCCAATAAGTGTTTATAAATAATATAAGGGGGTTTTAAAAGACAGTCCTTAATATTTCTTACTATAGAAATAATTAAAAACTCTCTAAGCGCCTATTTGTTTCATTAAGGCCATATTCTTTAGAGTTCCCCATTTTTCAGTATTCATTTTTTTTGGTTTGAAATTGAATTATATTGAATATTTTGCTGCGACATCATCAATATTTTAGAAGCATTGCCTATGAATATCATGCTCCATTGAACGAAATAATTCATTATGCATTATCAGATGTAGCGATAGAGGGCTATAAGCTGGACGGGGTATACTAACGACGAGTATTTATGTATTTTTCTTATAATCTATGCTCCACGCATTTTATTAGCAATACAAATACATTACAGTACTATCGTCTGGTACCAGCTGAAGGAAATGAATGCAGAACCAACCTTATAAAATTTCTGTCATACAGGTATTGTTTAATCTTTCGTCGAAATCCACACCCCCTAAACATTATTCAGATTTTCTTTTTTTAACAAAATCAATGTTATTCTTATCACATCATATATTAATATTGAATAAGGTATCACTTAGAAAAATAAAGCCTGATTTATTATACCGCTTGAACCTAGAAAAGATATAACAATCATGAGAAATAGTTATATCTTCATTAGATCAAAGGTGTGATGTTTCGAAAAGTGTTTGTCAATAGACAAATATACCAATCTATCGTCCTCCGACTAAACTTTGAAGAATTATTATTATTAATTAATAATTAACATTCTTATTCGTTAAGCTGTTAAAACTTCAAAATAGTAGCAGGCGATCAACTCAATAATATTGATAATTATCAACATTTCTGGCATACAACATGAGGAACCCATGGCTTGTCCTGATTACACAATTTTATTTTAAAGTATTGATTATACGCAGTTTTTACAAAGTCCGATATAGGTTTTCGATATTTTACAAATACATATTAACCACAGATATAGCAAAAACACTCGGGATTAAGCAGACAACTTCTTGACGAAGCCATATCGAAAACAACAACAAAATATATTTTAGTGTCCAATAAAAAACGCAAATTTAAGTAAAAATAGTAAATGAGGATAGTTAGCTGTAACTGAAAAACAAAAGCTATTAGAGAAAAATTGTTGCCATATTAAAAAAATACGCGTCAATTGAGATAGAAGGAAAAAATATCACAGGAAACAAACAATTTTTTTGTTGAGCAATGTAATTTATGATAGCTCCTGCGACATAAATTTTGAAAGTGTACTTTGAAAATGCTAAATTTAGTTTAATATATTTTATTTTATATGTTTATTTACGCTTACTATCGTAAACTACAATATCACAAATACTAAACTTTTAATTTATATCCAGTACGCACATCTTACAATTTTCATTGCAGCTGTCTTTTATGAAGTGGAATAGTGAACATATTCATGTTCATTTAACTATTAGGGCTCGTATAGGCAGTTATCGTTTTTACAGTTGATTTGAAAGTCACATAAAATAACTTGGCATCGGCACACTCGACGGCAGCCGTCCGATACAAGTTGTTCTGTAGTCGTAAAGCTTGATGCTTGCCTACGACTTCGCATATCTACTACTAGTGCTAGAATGGATTCCTAAGAAGAAGTACTACTACTGTTTTTACTTTGGCGACAATAACTTATAAGGAAATAATAATGTCGTATTTTAATCACTCTAACCTTTATATTTATAATTGCATATTCTTTTACATTTTTTTGGAGAAGTAACAAAATAATCGTTATCACAATCTTCCTAACTCATATTATTGACGATGTAAAACGAAATAATAAGACGACATAACCATTGACGTTAACGCCGAAAATGGCATATCAATGGCGGCCTTCGCCATTGGCGCGCTGCGTCAAGGCTCGTGTGTGTCCGTCAACCTCTGCCATCTAGAGTGCTGACGGCAAACAACTTCAGGTGGCGTTCGTTACAACTGCAAAAACCACGTCCGGTCTGTACGAGCCCTTATCTATACTTATACTTTCACATTCATATTTATGAGGTGATTGTGATCGACCAAACTATTTGGTATCGGTAAAATATTAACGCTATCATCTTGTCTAGCAGTCAACGACAACTGAGCGATTTCTGCTCTTTTGGTAATAAACATATTTTCTGTTTCTTTTTCGTATTATTACTGATTTCCTCTTTCATGAGAGCTGTAAAACTTCCTTACGATTATTACGATAGGATTACGAGCTAAAATGGCAAAAACGGAACCCTTATAATTTCTTCATGTGCGTCCGTCCGTCCGTCCGTCCATCCGATTCTTAAATATAATCTTTTGGAATATCCTTAGATATTTTTTATAAATCTTTTTTGTTGAAAAACAGATAGCTTTCAAATTATACCTATCTGCATCGTTTGAAAGAAAAGAATAATGCACGTACACCTACTATCTTACGAAGGAGAAAAAATAGACCAATCTCGCTACAGCAACATGCGTTAACCTTCTAATTTGCCTAATTGCGAAAGCAAACCAAGTTATCATACGCACAGGTCAAACCGAATAAAAATGTTTTAATAATGACCACGAATCTCATTACAACATAAATATTATCTAAGTGGCGTCAGTATCAATGCTAAGCGACACAGATGAGACTTATTCTAATACTGATATCGGATAATATAAAATACAATAAGGGAGGAAAGCAAAGACTGTGTGATTCGGGCCGGGCGGCGCGCCCTGGTGAGAGGTGTCCCTCCCCCGCGCGCGCCCCGCCCCGCTTGTTGACGTTTAATATCTGCCTCGTTACGAGTTCGAGTGGAACAAATTGAAAAGAAGGCGTGCGATATTGCTGATTCTGTTGGCTTCGTACTCGATTTATTTCTGATATATGTTATACGGTTAACATATTTTCCTTTTCACGACTGTAATAATTTTTTCGCTGCTGCTGAATTGACAATCGATGGACTTTTATATACTTCATGACATCTATTATTGAGTATGAACTGGATCGTTTTTTGCGTTCAGCTTTAACTTTTCTCTTTTATTGTTTTGCGTTTTAGGATACGTTTCATTTTCAAACGATCTATCGATGTTGATGAGCAATCATTTTTATGACCAAAGTGCTTATAAAATATTAGCGGTCATCCGTCCGCTTCGTTGGCCGTTAAATATTATGGAAATAAAAAAAAAATTTGAAGGGTGTATAGAATTCAAAAAATAAATAACCTAAAAACTATTAAAAATCGATTGCGCGTCTAATTATCAAATTTCCATATTCGATACGCTAAATAGTTTTTAACTAATGCATGAGCAAATTAAGATCGTTTTTATTGTATGTAGAAGATAGACATTATGTATACAGAAGATATATTAGCGACAGTCATATGTATCAAGGAATAGTTACTTCTGTCGACGGTTGTACAATCATGAACGAATTAAATCTCAATATTAGACGGAGCGAGCGCTACGAGTTTCCCTCGCAACGTCACCGGAGGGCGCCCTCCCCCGCCGCGGGCGCGCACTAATGACCCCACTTGTTGGGGCTCACGACGGACCTTCGGCCATGTCGCTCGGTGAATAACAAATTCAGCGCTGATCCGAAGCCGGCAGCCGCGCCGGCCCGCCCAAATATTAAACACCACATGAATTCTCATGCGCCACGCGTCAACTGAGCATCCGCAACGTAACGTGCTCCTTTAAGATTCCGGACGCGTCGCAGTCTAATAAAAATGTTTTTGTGTCCTTAATTGACGGCGAAGGTGTACTTATGCGCTACATAACCCTAAATTCCTTTGTAATGGGGATGATGGCCTGAATTCGCGTAGATAAAATGTAAAATAATACCGCTTATTGCTTATAAGAAAATTTACTTGAGAATTTCGTTACTGAACAGTCTCGTCAATAATTCTCGAGGTGCGATTGATAATAAAAAAAATATATATGACTAGTGATGTCATAAACAAAATAATTAATATCGTTTTATCAATGACTTCAGTGATATTTGAGTTTATCGCCGATTTCAGGTGATGTTTTTAATTAGGTATGTACCTCTTGTGACACATAATATTGACATATTGCAGACGTTCAATATTTCCATATTAGCAATTATGCTAGAGCTGTTTCAATATTCAAATTCAATCTCTTGATAAATAGATTTTTAGAGCCCAGCAAGTAAAAAGTTTTATTGAGGCGTATTATTTTTTTCTTTAACAGACGTTCAACAACTGTCTATACTTGCTTGAACCTTAGGTCTGACTTAAATTTAAAGAAATATGTGCAAAAACATTAAATATAAGAAGGACAAAATATTATCAGTCAAAAACCTGATCATCGGTGGTTATTTGAAATGAAATATCCTTTTGATTACACTATGGGACGTGGCAATTAGTTTATTAATTATGAGCCATTTCATAAAAGTTTCAGTTGCTGTCGTTTTTTATTATAGTTCATGGCTTTTTATTATTATTTCGACATCATATTCTAAATATATTATTCTAAACTTTTATTGATATAGAAAACTAAAAATAAAACATTGAAAACTAAGAGAGGCGTGGGAAACAGAGATGGGTGTGCAACATCCATGTATTTTATATTTGGGAGGAAAACGAAAATTTGGTACCAAAATAATCACAAATTATAGAGAGAGTGAATTCAGAGATCGCGAAGTTCGCTGGACGTGTGATGCTGCAAAGCAAAGATGGAACAATGGGCAAACTACTCCGGAAGGCTAAATCACTTCCAAAATACAGACTCTTAAGCACATTTTAGTACACCTAGTGGTTCTCATTGTTTCATTATTGCTTGCCATTCATAGAAATACTTTGTTCGCTTATCCGAGAACTGTGAACTCGATGTCGGATTTCTTTTTCATGCTGCTTGTCTCAATTTATGATGTAAATAAGATTACAGAACTTCAGGTGGGTAAGAATTCCGAGACCGTTGGGTGTTTTCACTGAGGCTCACGGGCTGTTTCCGCTGGAATACAGCTGGAATCATTTGGTTTCTATTCCTCGAAGAAAATATAGTAACCTCGATGAATGCGACATCTTAGGCTTTACAAGTAAATATTGCTTTATAATATCAATAAATTTAGAAAATTATATATCTGAAAGAAATGACTAATATTCTTTATATTTACAGGTAAATTTATAGTGACTTGGACTTTGAATATGTGTTGAGGCAGTATTACTGTTTACGCCATTTTCCCCTTTTAATATTATACTAGCTGGGCGACCGAGCTTTGCTCGGATTATTTTTTAGATACACTAAGTGTATAAAACACTGTTAATATACCAAGTTGTAAAACTAATGTCACTTCATTTCGCTGATTAAAAAACAGTCCATTATCACCAGTAAAATATCAAGTGCCGTAATATTAAAATTATAAAATATGGTTGTCTGAGGCGATGTTAATGTTTCCAAAACATTTTTTTAATGATTTCTGTGCAATTTGTAATATTCGACATATTTTACTACTTAGTACTACTAATGAGATCGTATTGAGATCTAATTGAGATCATAGTTTTATCTTTTAACACAAGATGGTACTCGTTTCCCATTGAATGGACCACAACTGACGACTGACACATTTTCAAATTAATATTGCAAAAACAACCATGAAACTAAAAAAAACTAATATTGAGGTTATTTTTGATAAAATTAATTTAAAAAGAAGCAACTGGGAAGTGGATCAAATTTAACTTGCAAGATAAAAATGCTTGTCATAATATTGAAAATTAAAAAAGCGTGATAAAAAAAAGAAATTAAAAAAAATCAAGATGCACCCCAGCCTCGAACTCGGGACCTTCTACACAGAAAGCATACGTGATAGCCTTTGTTCCACGGCTACTATAAAACCCGCGGCGAAATACCTGTATATTTAGTAAGTAAGCATTCATATCCCGGTTTTTAATTTTTTTCTTGGAAAATGACGTTTTCCCGGGAAAAACACCTATGTTGATAAACTAAAATAAAATTGTTAGAGCCGTTTCCGAGATAGCTGGTATATATAAACAAACAAATATACAAGAATTTCTCGTTTAAAGGTATTAGATTTTGTCTCCCCTAAACCATAGACAACTGGCGACGCGGGATGGGGGAGATATGGGCGGAAGACGTCAAACAGACTTCCTTGCCAACTTTCAATGAAAATGTATCGCTCACGCATGAACGAGTGTAATAAAACGGAAAACGCGGGCCGGTGCGGGATCAACTCAATTTTATATAATAGTACATTCTGCGAGAGTAAATAACCAATAAAACCGAGAGTGCCATTAAACGATCGCGGCTTGAGAGCTCGGGCACTTAAGACGAGCGTCACCGAAAACCAGAATAAGTCCTCTCGCACGCCTGACTTATACCTCAGGCTGTCCGGGCGCGTACAGTTGATGTCAAAATAAAATTATTAATCCCTAAAGGTTAATTAGTTTACTTAACTAAATAAAGTAAACGCCATTACGTCTGTTTAACAAAATTTAGGAGTTTATCATACAAGTCCAGCCTCAAATAAGCGTTTTCAAGTAAATGAGTATAAAATTCGATTGTAGTGAGAATTTCTATTTTGATAAAGTTCTGTTTTTCAAGTTTGTCTATATAGGTAATCTTACTTGGAAAAAAATAATTTTAGATACAAAAATAATATATTTTTTAAACGTAGAATCATGAATCATTTCATGCAACTTAGAAAAACAAATATCACAAAATTAACATATACCACTTTTATTTTATATTTATAAAAAAATAATACGAAATACACTATTGAAACAATCAAAATGCACACCCATGCAGAAAGATATATACTGTGTAAGGTAACGACACACGTGCATACATGTCGTAAATGTGTTGAGGTATTGGCATTCTCTTACGTGGAAAACGAACAAAGAAAAAATCAAGCACAACAGAAGATGACCCAACTCGAGCCCTCGGACGATAGACGTTTGTTCATTGTAGGTTATTAATTCGCCTCTTCCTTGAGCCGCAAACCCGATGTGGTCTAATAAATAATAATAATTAGGGTGTCTTCAGGTTTAAGATCTTTAACCTTGCAATAGGTTTGATGAGAATTTAATTTCAAATTACGGTCTCGTTCATACTTATTTATCTACCTAATAACCCCAAGGTACTGATGTATGATATGACGTAGCCGAACTATTAAAAATAACATTTTAAGTAACCTCTCTAATAGACCTTGAGCGTGTTTTTATCTCTATATACTGACCATCAAACTGTTGTGTGGCTTGCGCGAGAAGCGAGGCGAATACCCTATCAGCTAGTTGAGGATGCGCGGCGCGCTCGTCGTCCGAGCTACTGTAGCGCTCGCCCGCCCACTCCAACGAGCGCTGGCGGCGCACGACCGCGCTCGCCCCGCCGCCACCGCTTGCGCCCGCGCACAGGCCGCTCAGCGAGCCTGCCTTAGCGCGCCGCCCTGCGCGCTCCATGCGCCCCGAGCTCATGACATTGTCACTGCCTCTGTTGGCAATAACGCATACATTAGTAAAAGTTATTCCAAATACAACTTACATCGACATACTTGGTTACGAATTACAGCTAATTCAATTACGGATGTAAATAGAAAGGGAAAATACAATTTTCGAACCGTATCATTAATACAGATAAAAATACGCAAATGACGACTAAATTCACTTTACGTTTACATTACAATATTCGAGAGAGATACTTCAGATTGAACTAGTGTCAATGTCAACGTGAAAATGTAATAAATTATTTCAATAAACCGCTATGCAATTGCCGATTACGATTTTAACTCCATCCTCAACCTTGATTTTCAACCCTAATTCCAACCGATTTCATCAAAAACTGTATTAAAACAAGTTATTAGCTATATTTCAATATAAAAGTAGATGGTGAATAATAGCCACATATGTCTTAATTCCTATTAAAATTCTGATGACAGAGGGTCAAAAATTAGTTTTAATTATTACTACCTTGTTTACATTTGCTTTGCTCTGTATTCAAATATGTAGTGCACTAACTAGTTGTTTCATATTATAACTTACGAATGAAAACACACATAAAAGGGATAGATACGCTATTCCCATGATGAAATGATGTCAGCGTCTAATACCCAACACACATATTGCCTGAGTTGGCGCCGTGATTAAATATGTTTGTATATTATACAGTGAAACTTGGTTAAGTGGAACCTGCATAAGTGAGAAACCTCTATTATTGAGAATTGCAATGAGGTCCCGGCACTTTTTCATCGAATTACCTCTGTTAATGGGACTTAATTTTTAACTTTTTTTAATATATGTTGGAATTTTAGGATATCTACCATCATAACACAGTTGTTATAGCAGATATGATAAAGAAAATTTGAATGGTTACCCATTACATTTCAAACTATACATTCATTAATAGGTAGAACAAACAGTTTTCGTTAATTTCGCAAATTTCGTCGAAACAGGGTTTCGTTAATATCCTTGGGTAGGGAACTCTCAAAATTAGAACAAGAGTATGATATTTGAGATTAACTATGCGGTATTTTTCATCCCTTAAGAAATGCTTTTTAAGAACATCTGACAAATATCGAGATTCGTTTAAAGTCATACCTGTAAATGCTATTAGGTTTTACAACACCGTCTAATAATATCTATCCGATGATATTTGATAAAACGTTCGACGGCAAACTTAAATGAAAAGTTAAAATTAAGTTATGAAATATGTGCTCAACTGTGTTGGCTTATTAAAGTGTCAAACTTTAAATACTGTTTCAATTAAACTTGGAAAAAATTGGCTGCGACCGAGAGAAACAGACGTCATTTCATGCATTTTAAAAATACATAACAACGATCCTAAGCGTAATTGTATTTTATTTAATACACGTATTTTGAAAAATTCATAAATTTTCTTGTTTTTCAATTAATGCCAAGTGACACAAAGTTTCACTTCGCAGACAACACTCATGGAGTTCAATGACAAGCCAGGGCCCGGGCCTCGGGCGCGAGCTGGTCCTTTTCAGTGAACTATCGAGAACAGAAAAGCCCTTTATATAAACAAAGAATCGGTGCGATATTTTACCGAAGCGGTAACGACGTCGTGAGCGGAAAAGAACAACTGTAATAAAGAGCCTACAAGTTGTTTGGTTAGCGACCCAACATAAATAGGAAGTTGGCGCAGGCCGCGCGTGTTCCGGCCCTAATCCAATGGATTGCGGCGCCCGCGGCGCCCGGCCCCCCGCCGCCCGCGCATGGCCCTCGTCGATCGCCGCCTACACGGTACGTACCGTCCGAGCTCATTCTTTTTACGCATAAGTCTTAAAATCAGGGTTATTATGAAACCATTGCAATCTGTGCGTATGTTTTTTTTTCAGTTTGTAAGCTACGTTACATAAAAAAACGAAAAATGTAAAAAATACATTAAAAAAGGGGTAGGCTAGGTCATTGCACGTGAACAAATGTTTTGTCTGCTTACGCTGAATACGATCAGTGTGCGTAAAGGCGATGCCGGATTGATTTACCTACTCGTCACAAGGAATTTCAACGTCGTGCAAGTTCTTAACGGAGAAAGATATTTTCGGTATTTTGTGGTCGTTATATTTTCATTTCGTCACATTGTTTCTTACTCTTTATATTTCATAATCTAATTAGCGAATAATTATTAATAATATGAAAATAATTAAGAAAGCTTTAATTTTTTTATAAGGTTCGCAATCGCTTATGAGTATATACTCATATGCACAATATCATTGCACTTATATTTAACATATTAATATATTGTCTATTTTTGAATATATATATATATATATATATATTAGACCGGTTCAAAAAAACGACTATTTTTTTTCAAAACTAATGAAATACCTTCCTAGTCATGAAAAGAGAAGCCTGTGAAAACGTGAACACTGAATATTAATATTCAAAGGTCGCTCATCGTGAATTTCTATTTTACATTTAAATAACATTGATTTTTTTTTAATTCGGAATTATATAGCTTATTTTTGAATCAACATATCGGGATGAGCGATACATATTTTTGAAGAAAATTCAACGCTCTAAATAAAATGTCTCTTATGTTTTTTTTTTGTAAAATCGCTCCTCTAATAGTTATTCGAGTTTAAAATTCAACATGTAATCAATTTAACATTTTTTTCTTAATTTTTAAATTTATTTTAAAATTCTTAAATTAATTAATATTTAATAATATTAGTTTAAAAAATCTTAAATTAAATTAAGTTCCTAATTCTTAAACTTCGAAGAGAAAATTTGAACTTGATAATCCAATATTTTAAGTTAATTTTTTTTAATAAAAATCATAAAATATTTAATAAAAAGAAATATATATATATATATATCACTTACGTTTTATCATTTGAGAGCCACTAACAGTTTGAAACAAGACAATTCTCGTAACTATTTGAACATGGCTTAGAAATTAGACGCCATCATATGAAAATAAACTTTACTAACGTTAAATACAAGAAATCATAAATAAAATTATCATTAACTACTAGGTGCGCCCACTGTCAATAACTCCCTGTCAGGTTTCGATTGGTACGTTATTTCAAATATTTAAAAAATCAAATCAAATATTATGTGTATGAAAGTGGTACAAAAAGTAAATTTAAAAATAACGAAACTGAAAATCGTCCAGGTGCCCGGGGCTCTCCAGCTCCTGCTCGTAGTGAGACAACGTCGACTTCTAGAACTCACTGCACCAGTTCCTCAAATCGTATTGAAAGAATAAACGCTCACTGTTACATCATAAAGATGACAGATTAACTTGGGTTTAGCCATTTCTTAAATTATTGATGTATTCTAATCATATAAAGTACGGGTGAATAAACCAACACTTATAGTTTTACGCCCCCGATAATAGCAGCACGAAATTCTTTAATAGTGGAGCAATTATTTTTGATGTTTCGGATTAGCATGATAAAAATCTTCTACAGAAATAAATCGCCTCATAAATTTAAGTCGGTAAACTTTCCTTTTTCTGTATGAGTCGTTTTACTACCGATATACTTTGCTCCAAAGAAAGGGTTTCATCCTCTAAAAACACCCGACTGGCTGGTGTGTTTACGTAACTATTGGTCACTACTGGTCTCGATAGTCTAATGTGAGTAGTCATTAAGAAATGCAAATTATAGATTTTTGTTATTAATCAAAGAGTACGACCGGTAAAGTATGATATCAGTATCAGCATAGTGTATTAATGGACATTAAATAAGTAAATAAACATACGCCTATTTTCATAATATACTATTGTTCTTGCTATAACAAACCAAAATAATTGTTTACTTTTTTAATAATTTAATTTTTAGGACGTTCTTTTTTAATTATTTATTTTTATTCGTTCTTTTTACCATGATTATTTTTTGTTGTTCAAGAGCCATAAAAACTGAATTAAATAAAATATATCTTCACGACGTGCTTTGTTTGTTTCTTCATTAATTTTTATTTTTCAACTTAAGTTTCACTAGTGTTTCAAACTGTTTCTATAATTTTGGGAAATCGTTTTAAAGCTGGCAACTAAATGCTTGTAGCTGTAGGCCGATCGACAGGGAACAAGATAACCCATTTGTATTGATTAATATTCTATTGTCGAATAATGGGGAAATCAAGATGAATGTATCCCGCGCAGGCTAATCGATGCGACGCCTTAATTAATATACGAGTTCGAAGCCGCATAACAATCACCGGGTGCCAGTGTCTGTAGTCCGATGTAATCCAAGAATATTTTGTGTCCAAAGCAGGATAATGACGGCGTGTACGTGTGGCTTTGATTGGAATGAACACAGTTTATAATCGTCATCTCCTTATACATATATGCACCTCGCACCATTTTAATAATCGGAATGAATTGATCACGGCCGTGACAGCTTTATTATTACTTTTTTTTCGTGTCAGGTGAAATTCCAAACATAAACAATGTAGAGTTTAGAACTGCGAAGATTGTTGTTCCCATCACGCATCGAATGGCGGCGGACAACGCTCGCCTACGAAATGCAGGGCGGACGCGAGCGTGCATTCCGTCTGCATCTCCCACGACGAGCGCCCCACTTCCTACCTCGCGTGAAATATGCATATAATTATGATACCGACAACTGGAAGGAAATTACGCCGGGGTCCGCTTAAGGGTTGTCCGTAATTCACGCCGGTAGGTACACGCGAGACGGACGGATGTACGCCTCGTACCGAGTGCAATGTGACGTTGTCCGTTTAAATTCTCGTCGTCATAACGTGCACGAGAACACGAAAAGTAGCTGTGTATTATGTTCTGTACTGTAAATCGTGACTGATGGCGAACATTACAACTTAGGAGAAAATCCTGTGATTTGCACACGTGTGAGCTTAGGCAAAATATTGCGGAATCTCTTTTAAAATTGCGTCAATTTTTTTACCTGGCTTGTGCAACTAATATCATAAATGCAAACGTGTCTGATGGTTTTCCTTTTATTTAGTAACAGAACGAAGTTCCGATATGATTTTTTGATAGATGTATAGTTTACGTACCTGAGATTAACATAGGTTACTTATATCCCGGAAAAATACATGGTTTCTATAAGACAGCTATTATAACGAAGTTCATATCATCAATTATAATTGGTACACCGATTTAGATAAAATTTGGTTAATGAATTAGTCTAATGCTGAAATCACTTGAAAATAATTTATGTTCCGTCAAAGCATATAGTTCCAAATTTAACAGTATCCACACAGATAAAACTGCGGGGGCTCATAATCGATATAATGAATGGTCGGAATAGGAGTCGAGAGTAGGGGCCAGTATCGGAATCGAAAACTGTATGGCTCGAAATTTAGAACGAGACCGAGACTGGAGCAGACAGGAATGGAATTGAAATTGAGAACGGAACCGGAATCAGAATAATGATTGAAAGAGAGATAGGATCTCTTGATGCAAAAAGTGAAAAAATATATTCTTCGTCCAAGAAGTGGCTATACTTTTCTATGACATATTATTTTTTTGATAAAGTTATTAAAAGTTCATTCAATTCGGGCTTCATAGCGCTGTTGTCATATAAAGTGACGTTCATCAAAGTATTAAGCTTCATAAAGAAAAATAAAGCTTCAGAAAGAAAATAATCTATTATTTTTTTTTATATTTAATAATATTTCATTATATGATTCGTAGAACTCTTAATTCCACCATTCTCAATAGAAATAATTACTTAACTTGTCTGTAAATAGTTAGCTTTCTAGAAAAATTAATTTCACTGATGAACTCAACTATTTAGTCAAAGTGATTGAAAAAATGAGCTACGAAAATATTATAGTGTTGGTAACTAAAGCAAACTTAATAGATTCATTGGAAAAAACCGCCTTCAAAAACCTGTTTGAATAATCATTTAAAAGACTGCAAAAAACAATTAATTAATTGTTTTTGATATCGGTTCCAAGTAAAGATAAATCAAACACAGTTATATCTCCTTAGTAGAAGAGAATGTTTTTTCGACTCAATATTTAACGTTTCATATTCATGTTTATAGATTATATGTTTTTTTTTTGGATTGCTTTAGCTGGAAACGACTCTAAAAACGACTTATTAATTGTTCTTAGCTGTTTAAACAACTATTTAAATACATTTTTGAAAGCGATTTATTTATTGATTTATTAAATTGAATTTCACATGTTTTAGATATTGAGTAAATATAGCTTTACAATTCCTTTACTTATTTTGCACGTGGATTAAGCCATGGTTAATACAATTAGCTAGACCTCTTCTTTATTTTTGTACGGGACAAGTGAAAAAGCTTTTCCGATACCGATATTATTGTCCTCTGGTAATCATTTCAGGGTCTTTCCATTCTTGATTGGAAGTCAACTACCAAATTATGTTATACAAACTACACAAATCATTTTCATTCTATATGATATAAAAGTTTTACAATTTATACATATCACATTTTCATTCATTCCCATATTAAATTAATTCACGTTGTTTCGACCGTCATTGCTAAAGAGTTCCATTGTGTTTCTATTATGGGTGTTACATTGAAATTATATAAATATTTTAATTAGTTGATATATGACTCAATTTAACAATTCCATTTTCAACTGCATCTGTCACAAAGTGATGACGAATATCGATATGTTAAGTTCATGCCTGATAAACGGAATTTAGACTTAATTTTTCAGCTCTACGATTATCCATTAGTAATTTGATTTCTGAAAATTTTTCTTGTTTAATTTCTATTAATAATTTTTTTAAATATATTGATTCTTTCACTGCTTCTGATAACCTTATATATCCTGATTCAGTAGATGAAAGTGTAACTGGTCGTTGTTTTTGGGATTTCCAGCTCACAACACCCCCTACTAACATGAAAACTTTACCGGAATATGATCGTCTATCTATAACACAACCTCCCCAGTCAGCATCACAATAACTATACATTGATTTATTTTGTTTAGTATACCATATTCCAAGTTTTTTCGTACCAGCAAAATATTTTAATACTAGGTTAGCTGCTACCAATCTTGTTGACTCGGTTTGTCAACAAATCTTGATTATGTATTGGCAGTGTCTCGTGAAGTTCCGACAATTAAATACATTAATCTTCCAATAAGCTTTCTGTAAAGTTGATTATCAATTTCTTCTTCTTATTCTCCAGAATATTTTTTGTATTGTAATTCTACTGGTGTCTTCGTTGATTTATATTCATTCATTTTAAACTTTCCAAGTAAATTAATAATATATCGGGTCTGAATCATAGAAATATACTCATCCGTTTGATTAATTTCTAATCCTAAACATTGTTTTACAGGACCTAAGTCCTTGATATCGAAATAATCTTGCAGTTTGCGTTTGATGTCTTCAATCCAATTAATGTCTTTAGAAGCAATCAAAATGTCATTAACGTAAACAATTAATAATAAAATATTATCATTACTGAGACATTAAAGAAAATTATCAATGATAATCAATTTTCAGAAGAATTGAAGGCTAAAGCTGAAGTTGTGCTGAAAAGTATAAAAGAAGGATGTTTGTGAATTAAAAAAAGGCTCTTTATAGATTCAAGCAAGCTGGAAAAGAATGGCTTTAACCTTCAATTCCTCTGAAAATTGATTGTCATTGACAATTGTTTCTAATGTCTCAGAAACCATTTCTGGGATCTCCATAAAAATGTCTTATTCAATATTCCACTTAAATATGCAGTTACTACATCAAATTGTCTAATTTTCAAACCTAATCCCATTGATAAAGAAAGTAAAAGTCTTATGAATTCCATTCTCGCAAATGGAGCAAAATTTTGATTATAATCAACATCATATTCTTGACTGTAACCTTTTGCAACAACACCAGTTTTTCTTTTTTGAATGGACCCATCTGATTTATATTTACTATCGTTTTTGGTATCGTTTTTAAATGAACTTATAACTGCAGACTGAATTGTTCTTTTCCAATTTTAAACTTTAAAGCATAATCCGATTCAACTTCAGCTACTCCAGCAAATTTATTAGCATTTTCTTATAAATAAATTTACTGTTATTTGTTGTTAAAAATAATTTTCTAGGACTACCCTCAAACCAGTTTTAATCAATCTGGTCTTCTTCGTCCCCTTCCCTTATTTTCTTCTCTTGATACTCTTTTCGGAGTTTGATTGATCGCAGGTCCAATATCCAACAATCTTTTTCTTCATCGTTGTCTTCACCTTTTAGATTCTCTTCAGGGGGTTGAACTGTATTTTTTGTCACATTTCTATATTCATACCTATTTACCAGTTCAACCAAAGATTCATTTTTGTTTCCTAAATCATCATCAGCAGTCAGCAAGTCAACTTCTAGATTCTTAAAAATTGTAGTAACATTATCTTCAATAAATTTTACATCACGAAAAATAATATATTCGTCTTTTTCTGGTAATCAAATCCTGTATTTTTTTGTTTCATGTGGATAACCAGCAAATATTCCCTTTATTGTCTATCAAATAATTTACCTTTCCTTGGATCATTGTCTAGAACATATACAGTAGATCCAAATGCTCGTAAATAATTAAAAGACATCTTATTTTTGTTGAACCATCTTTTATAAAACGTATCGCCGTTGATACTTCTTGAAGGACATCTGTTTCTTATGTGATGTGCTGCAGCTATAGAGTGAGTCCGAAACATATGTTGCAACTCTGATTGAAATAGAAGACAACGAACCACAACTAAAGTGCAATTAAAACGTTCAGCAACACCATTTTGCTGAGGTGTTCTTAAAACAGATAATCGATGCTGAATGCCTTGATTACTCAGAAAAGTATCTACATCCTTATTACAATAGTCCTTACCGTTATCGTTTCGAATATACTTAATTTTCTATCCTGTTAAATATTTTACTAGAGTTTGATACATTTTAAATGCTTCTAAAGGTTTTATTTTATGTTTTAGATCGAAACCGATCATCTGTAAATGTGATAAAATATTTAGCACCATTCATTAATTGTGTTATAAACGGTCCAACAGTACCGTATGTACTGTTTATTCCCAAGAATTTTTTCACTCTATTGTTCACTTGCTGAAAATGATAGTCTTATCATTTTACGTCGTAGACATATCTCACATTTTGATAAACATGACAACTGTTTTGAAGCTATTTACTTTTATTTATTCGATTAATGGCTTGAGCTAGATCATTATCATTCAAATAACCCAGTCGACAATGTCACATTAAAATTTCCGAATTACCTTTATCTTCAACAACATCAGCTTCTTCATATTCTTTTTGTACATAATAGAGATCGCCACGCCTTTCAGCAACCAATTTAATATCTTAGTCCATTTCCATAATCATTGCCAAATCCTTTCGGAAAAATACTTCATAATTCTTATTGTTCGATCTTAAATCAATTATTGAGATGAATTGATACCCTCTACTAATTATATAACTACCGACACTTGCGCAACGGAGCGAGTGCGGACCGGACGCTCTCAAAAATATAAAACATTTAACCTACAAGCAAGTGTGTGATTACAACCAAACCACAAAAAGATTGCGAAAAGTCGTCGTTGTCTGGAGTGAAAAACGTCTTCTCAGCAGACTTCAGGAGTGACGGTGAAGAAAATTGGTAAATGGATACTTTCATCTTAAAAAGATTAAGAATTGAACATACAGTCCATCATTTTATTTCTTCGTATACGGTACGGAAATTATACCCAACCAGAAAATTAACTGGATAATTATCCCACACTTATTGGTGATTTTGGAAACCGAAATTAGGTTTGATCTTAAATTTGGTACAAATAACGTATTTAAGAAATCTACTGACCTTTGTTCTTTTCCGTTGCTAACCGACAAGTTCACAGTTCCCTTTCCTTTAATTTCGCTACTAGCTTTATTAACCAAATTGATCTTTCCAATAGTTGTACCATTGAAAGACTTAAATAATTGTTTATCACCACATAAATGTGTAGTACAGCCACTATCAAATATCCATGGTCGATAACTTGGTAGGTAAACTACGAACAAACTTAGTATGATACACAGCAAAAATATCATCACCTGCTTGTGCATATTATCTATCTTGTCCACTTCCTCTGACATCTGACTTAAATTGTTTCAATGGACAATCTAGTGACTTCTTTCCGCATTATAACAACATCCTCTAAAAAAATGTTATTGTAGTTATTAATACGTTAATTTCCACTTCCGACACTTCCATCTATCTCAACTACTGACTGCGATCCTACTTTACTCCACTTGAGTATCTTAACTTTAAGAGTTTCAACATTCCACAGTTCGTCATGTGATCCCATAGCACATTTGAAGCCTTCTATAGCTATTAGGAATACTATATAACAACATTACGGACAGTAAATCTTGATTTACCTTAATATCCATGCCACTAATTCGATCAACTATATCAGAGAATTTATTTGCATGGTCTCTGGCATCCCCACCTTCACACATCTTATGAATCATTAGTTGTTTAAGTTGTAAAGCTTTCCTTTCCTTACAGGTCCTTTTGATGCATACACTGATGCAAGTTTCACCCAAGCTTCACGCGAAGTACCGCATCGACAAACATGCCGTAATTCGTAGAACTAATCGCTAATGACTATTCTAATTTAGTTTTATGATCAGCTTTAACCAATTCGTCTCATCTTTGTCTCCAACAAGGTCAGGAATCGGTTTTTTCACTATTAACATATTCCCACACATCCATTCTTTATCTATAACGTTTCTACTTGAATCTTCCATGCTTTGTTGTCTTTACTCAAAAGCTCAAGCCGTGTAGCAATCCACGTTGACATTATATTGAAAAGTTCTACTAATATTTTTATTTACTTATTTGTCCCCTTTTTATTTTAAAACCTGCGCCTATAACCTGATGAAAAGTAACAATTTTCAGGTTTAATCTAATTCCATCAACTATTTATAAGATACAGAATATGTCAAAGCTGCCATCAGAATAGAAAATTTAGGACTGACAGAACACTAAACAAAAAATAATAATAAAATTTTAAATAAAGTAAATAAATAACGAGTGCTCTTGTATATTCAACATTAATGAAAATATGCAGGTAAATTAATAAGTATTTAATTTTAATACAGTGTACACTGGGTTTTACTAATATCCATTGAAGAGTAGTATCTGACGGCAAATCGCCGTATTATCCTCTTACTCCAATTGTTAAGCACTTCTGTGGATAAGATGATAGCTACCTGACGCAAAAACTTGAATAACTAAGAAAAGAGCTCAAACACACTATACGTGCCTATAGTATTTGAGAGTATCCCTCAAATTCCCTGGGATCCCATCATTATATGTGGCCTTAGTGACTATGGGAAGATCTCAAAAGTATACCCTTTTGAAAAAAAAAAGTTCGTGATCGGTCCACAATTGACGAAATTATCGGCAAATCTACAAAAAAAATACACACAAACGAATACAGTACCTCCCTTTTTTAAAAAATGGATTAAAAATTAATGTCGGTTGATATAAGGTGAGGGAAAAATTTTTTTCGTATTTCATGTACAAGTTCAAGATATTTATATTTTGTTTACATTTAATTATAATACATATATGCCATTTAATTCAATAACTTGTTGTCATTCTATAGGTATGTAGTGACATAATCCCATTGCTGTAGAAATATTGGGACTTGCGATTAAAAAAACAGAGAGAGGAGAAATAGGTGAAAATCTAAGGTCAAGGTCAAGGCAAGGTCAATAGTGCATGCATTAATACTTTCCAACCAAACTCTCTCTCTCTCAATATTTGCTGAGTGGCTAAAGATGTGTGTGTCGTTTGGCGCTATCATGGTGAAAAATCACACCGTTTCTGTTGCTAGCTGTTTTTTCTTCAGTTCTTGCTTGAGTCTCATCACCTGTCGATAGTAGAGGCTCGAACTAATCGTTCTGTCTAAAAGCTCATAATGAATAATGCCCTTCGAACCCTATCAAATATATAGCATCAAATTTTTATGAGTTAATTCGTGTTTCACTATAGTTTATCGAGCTTGCTTACCTTTTGACCATGATTTCTTTCGCACTTTGTTGTCGTAGGTAACCTAATTTTCATAATTAGTGATCAGTTTTTTCAAAAACTGTTCGGTTTCATTACGTTTCATTACGTTAATAGAGAATCGTAAATGAGTACACGATTTATTAGATTTCTATCAGTGAGCTCGTGTGGTACTCAAGTATCAAGCTTTTATGTATATTTAGCTTTTTTTTTTCAAATGTATCAAAACTGTTTTGTGAGCAATCTCCGACTCTTCTGTTACGGCGTAATGACTAATATTACTATCTTGCTCTAGTTTTACCGAAATGGCATCGACTTTATCCGTAACAGGTCGACCAGATCGAGATTCATCTTTGACATCAATGTAACTTACTAATTTGTGTAATAAAACTTCAAAATGTATCGAATTTCTACGTTAAATTCACTCATTTTGGTGGACAGAACAACAATAGAAAAATGACGGAAAACTATTTTTACATTCTATTTTATTTTAAATGTCATCTATTTCATGGTATCAAAACACAGCACAACTAAAGAGATTTTAATACAACTTTTTACGTATAAAACACTAAAAGGTTTTTCCACGGCCTAATATAATATCGTATATTTTACTCACAATGGCGCCAAATATTGGATTAACTCAATACTGATATACTTATTGTGTAGGATGTAGAATGACATATAAAATAATATTTAGTGTCACTCTTCCAATCATTGATCTAAAAATAATTTGCTTTATATACGAAAATATTTTAGAATTCAGATTAAAGATTAAATACTTTTTAAATTTCAAACCGGCTAAGCGATTCGGCGATAAGCTTAATATTTTCAAAAACAAACAGCACACGTAAAAAGGTAAGCGCTGTATTAAATCTATGACTACGCTCCAAGTTTCGGGATTAATTCCTAGGACAGTGTAGATGTGCCGGATACCCACTTCGTTTCATAGATAAGGACAATCTAATTTGTGTTACAAGTTAGAAGGCGCGTTGAATACGTATTAGCGTGCGCTGGAGCAAGTATTAAGACGAGGTAGTACATTTGCATGTTTTAAACTTACATAAGGGTAGACACCTTGGCTTTGCTTCTTTTTAAATAGAATCTTCTCCAAAGTAAAAAAGAAGAGCTGTATATGTCTCGAAACACTGCACAAAAAAGAACTCGTTTTAGGGCCGGATCGCTCTACCGTTGCATTCTAATTTAAATTTCAAAATCGCTATTAATTCATAATAATACATTTTTGGACACACATAGGTCGAGTTTACCTTAGTCACCACGCTGAAATTTCTCTAATAGCTTAGGATTTTTGTGATCTAAACTTATAACCAGTAAAAAAATAATTTCAAAAAAATTACATATAAAGCAATCTGAAAGTTTTGTCACCATTCTTTCCGGATACATCGTTTTTTTATTGTAAGTAGTCTGAAGATTACATAATCATAGAAGAAATAAAATATAACGGAATGAATGTGTGAAGCAAAAAAAAACTAAAGGATCCTATTTTAAAAAACTGAATTAGGATATATTTTTAGGGTTACTTGCACCGGACTTTCTATCTAACTAAAATTTTCACAATTATATCTTATGGCATGATGAAAATCATTAAGTACTTCAGTCATTCTCAACCAAGAGGATCCAGATCACAACTGAAATTGGGGCTAGAAACAAAATTGTAATCGGGATTTAAACTCATATCAAGATCAGGAACAAGACTGTCATAGATTTAAAGGATAAACGAATTTATTTCTTTTTCATACTAGCAAAACTATTATTTACTACTTTAGGTGCGGGGTTCATGTGACGTCAAGGCGGTGCACTAGTGAAACCCGACACACTTCAGTCTACACGGGAGGCGGCGACTGAATGCGGTGCGCGTTCGCGCTTTTATGCGCGCCGGTCCGAGCGTGTCCCCATCTGCTTGATGCGCTGTCCGTCCAGTACCGACTCTATGTCCCTTTCCCCCCGACATCTATTTATTTTATCTGTTACAGGAATTATGCCAACATACTATTTTTCAATGAAACAATACTTTAACTAATTTACTCCAATCGGCCGTGGGTTCTGGGCAAGTGTTGCTTATTAAGCACGACCCTTTATTTAACTATATGAAACCCACGGCCTTGCATATTAATTCTCGTCTATTATTATCCTAGATGGCTATCTTATTTGAACCGGCGTTATCAGCCGGCAACAAAAACCGTGGATAAGAGCTACTTCCATATATTTATTCAATGAAATTAAATCATCATATAGAGTTCCCCTTTATCATGTATAAAGGTAGTTAAAGATAAAAATATCGTAGTAAAATTCGCAGAAATAATCATTTTGTCAGGTATACGATATTTCTATTACGATTGAGCAAATACAAAACTCATAATTTTATTTACGCACGGATTGTAAAGAAACGCGTTTAATCGTCCGGACCGAAGCTATCCCAAATAATTATCCTAAGCCTTCTAAAGCTTAAACTATCCGAAACGTGAAATTGATAAATTATTAAACAGTATGCGTCTAATAATAACGATACACGTTATAAGGGTGTTTTAGTATGTCATGACCTCTAAAATGGCGTTTAAGCTTTATTGGTAGAATATGTTTTTACATATTTTTTTAATAGAACACACTGAAACATTGATGTTGACAGCTTAAAATCAACTGATACGTAATGGTTTCAAAAGTATCGCTAGTCTGACATAATCTATTAAACAGTCCTTGATCCGAAATATTACTTCCATTACCCTCTTTGCTATTTTTTTTTTTGTGATTGGTAAAATAAGAAATATTATTAATAAAACAATAATTTCCCTCAAAAAAATGGAACTAAATTGACGGCATCGGTCTATTGTAATACAATAAATAACCATTCTCTTAATACATCGAAATACTATAATTATATTTCATTTGCTCATTAAATTTATTATATGAAAACAGTTTTTTTTTTTAATATCAAATAACATTTTAATTAAAATAGAAAAATGGTCTCTTAATAAATGAGTGTATTGCGTGATAAAATGCCTGGATTCTCATCAGCGTTAGTTGATACTGTCTAATGTGATCAGTCACCGCGCGGCGGCGCACGCGGCACCGCACGGCGCACAGTCCACTGTAATATAATTTGGCGGAGAAGCTAATCTGATATTGAGTCTGAGCTGGCGCGGCCGGCTCGCCTACGTTAATTGGGTTGAGCTTAATCCCCGGTCGCAAGTTTAGACTCGTTTCAACTGTCCAATAAATCTACGCACAACTTACCTCGAATATAACTTTGATAAGATGACCCGTGTTAACGACGCCCTCGCTTTGATCGCAGTTGCTCAGATAATAATTTCTCCATATAAATCAATTTGTTACAAATTAATGAGACAAGTGAATATTATTGGATATAGCACAGTTGCAATTAACGGCAATCTAATATCTATATTGTCGTTAATGGCATATGTTATTGTGAACGACAGAAATCATTATTTATATTGTTTTAGTTTAGTGAAATCTTTATTGTACTTTAACGTGGTTGAATTTGGTTTATAAATTCTAGAAAACCGTCATGCGATGCGAAATAAGCTGTTAGTTACCATGCAAACAGAGCTACATGTTATCATGATTTTCCCTTTTTATTTATCATAACAAATTAGATGAAATAACCTGAATATGTGTAATAAAAATACATTAAAAGCCATATAATAAGACGATAAATCTGATACATTAAATTTTAATTAAATTAGATAACATTATTTCTAATAATGATCAAATTTTGAAGGGTTATTACCCTCAGCCAATTGATTTTTTTATGGATGTTTTATTAAAAAAAATATCGATTGCAATGAATCAGTTTTCTATAAAAGCGCGTATTGTTTTATACACGTAACCGAAAACATTTATGAAATCGGTTAGAACACATACAGCACGATTGTATAGACATTGTGCGCATGCAAATGTGGTTCTATCCTATCTTCCACGTGCAGTCTAGGAATTGCGAGTGAAGTTGGCCGAAATATATATGTCTCTCTTTAGTCAAACCCCTCTCGATGTATTTAATTAATAATTTCGTACTTTCATGCGCTGAAAGTAGCCCAATATTTGAGCAATTATTAATTCTCATCCTTTTTTTCCGACTTGCCTGAAGAAGTAAAAGTGTGGTTAAAATATGTAAATTGGGCAAGATCGAAATACAGAACAAGGACGAAATCAGTATAGAATTATTTTCGGGAAAGGGATCATCATCAAGAGCGAAAGTAACATTAGAAACGAGAGTTAATCAGAAACTATATTGAAAGTGAGATGGAAATAAATAGCAGAATAGTAAATAGGAGTAACATTAAAACAGAGAGTGAACTAGATTCATGAGGAAATCTGGGATTGAGCGGAAACGAAATCAGAATAGATAGTGAGAATGAAATCGGGACCGAAATTTTGAACAGGATTGATATTTAAATTGTTAGAACTACATTTTGTGACCTGGAATAGAAACAGGATCGAAGCCGAAAGTGAAACTAGAGCAAAAAATCAATAGTAGAATCGGTACCTGAAGCAAAAAAGGAACCAACATTATTTATGAAAAGTGGAACCTACACAAAGCGTGGAGCGCTTTGTGCCATATCTTTCGTACCATTTTTGAACTAATCATACCGTTCGAATATTTTCAAGAACTGAATTATAGAGCACCCCACGCTTTTTTCGCAATAATACTAATATTTTTCGTTCATTATTTTATTCTTATATTAAAAAATATTTTTCACTTTTTAATTCAATTTATCATTAAAGTATATTTATTAATTTTTTTAAAACTATTTTTTTAATTCCAATTTATTTAGTCTCAAAACAATATCAATAGCATTTATCATTAAGAGCCTTGATTTTAGAATATCTTACGTGTGGCTTAAATACATTATTTAAATTTATATCAATCATGTCTAATGTACCTTTCCATTTGATCTAATCCATCACTATTACAATACAACGCACGAAACTTTGCCGCTGTGAAGTTCGTCACAAGAGCGTCGCAATGGCGTAAAATAAGAACGCGGCGGAGAAGAAGGAAAGGTCGGGGAGCGTAATACCTGCGAATTATGTTAATCGCAGCCAATTCAGAGCGGCAAATTTATGTCTTGTACTGCACATGAACTTTCCTTGTTAAATTCTTTTATTTGAATTCCATTTAGTCATCTTCAGCGACCTAAGCTATATAAGCCTGTCCGGCGGCAAACAACCGAGAACCCAGATGAATCAATGCAGTTATTCTATTGCATTTCTCTGTCTGGGTTCTATCGCACAACATTGGATTGACGACCCGAGGTTCATGCTAGCGACAGGACATTTTGAAACACCCTCTTACCATCCGTCCCTCGGCTCGTTTATATTGTATTAAACTATATTATATTGGTTTGGGTGAATTCAAAACTGAGCGAAAATTTCGCGTTCGACATAAGTTAACGTTGCGCTGTATAACTTATAGTTACGACATACATAAGTATATTAAGATTTTTTTTCTAATTTTATATAATTTCAGAAATTCAAAACATCTTTTAAAGCTTTTCAAATTTAACTATTTTTTTGTAATTTCGAAATTTCGATATTTTTTTAATTTTTTTTTCACATTTTTTTAGTTGTTAAATTTTATTATGTTTCAAGAACTAATTTAAAATTTTAAATTTCCAACTATTTTATGAAATGCCAGAAATAAAATTTTTCTTTAAAAATTTTATTTTTAAAATATAGTTATTGTATTGCTATTAGTCCTTCATCAATTTATAAAGTTTAAATGAAACCTAACAGTTCACAGTGGATAAAAATTGACTCCAAAGGAGTCGGTCACAACAAACAAACATACATCCATTGAAGCTAATAAAAAATAAAAGAATGTATTCCATATTCAGGCGGGCGAAAGCTCGGCTATATAATATTATATACGACGCTAAACTACATTTGTTTATTTTACGGCTACTGATCTTTGTAAATAATGAAAGCTTTACAAGTCCAATATTCCCTTTGTAAATAACTTTTGATATTCAGAACACGTAAATATTTATTTACCTATTGCCTCGTGTAAAACTCTAAGGTGAAAATAAAATATTTAATTTTGTTTATTTAGTACCCTATTCGGCGCGGTATTTTTTCAATATTTAGCAATTTCACGCTCCGTAAATTCATCACAGTGGATAATTCAATTCCCGCGTAAATACACGGCCCGTTGCCGAATTTCCTTTGAGAGATGGAGCGTGCGCGCCGCGAGCCGGCACGTCTCGCTACTCCGGAATTCCAATTTTGAAAAGTTTCCCAACAAGAACGGATATTGACAGCGGTGTCATGGCGGCGACTAATTCCCGCCGGTCGCGGCGCTGTCGGCGTGCCGGCGGCGTGCATTCAGCCCGCGCTAAATAAGAGCTCTCACGCCGATACCCGGACGTCGTAACAACCAACAAAAGTTTCCTCTCGCCGTCCTCTTACGGTTAGAGTGGATAAACGGCTTTTCGGCGGAACAATAAAGACAAAAGAGCCGGACAAAAAAGCGTCTTGTAAATGAAGAAGGAGGCCCCGCGATTGTGTGCCAAGTGCGGGATAACTACGGCCATGATTCATTATATGGCGCGGGCGCCGCGCGCCGCCCGCCGCCGAGCGAGGGGCGGGCACATCTCAGATTAGCTTTTTAAATCAAACAATCCCAAGGCAGTTTGGAACGAATTTACCTAAAAAAGTTCCAATTTCTTCTCTCTATTCCCAGTTTAATTTAAAGTTACATTTTAATTTATCGTTGTTTCGTTATAACATTCTCGTTTCGAAACAAAAAATATAGGACTTGTTACTCTTTTTTAGTTAGTGCGGTACAATTAAAAATGTAGAATTTTTCACTAGAGACTCAAATAAAATTCCGGGTACTGTATGAGTTTCTATAGTTCCAAATGTACTATCAATATCACCGATGATTGTTAATATCTATGAAAATTATATAAAAGACAGTGTAAAGAAGCTTCCAATAAGTTAGCTAATAAAAAACATTGTTACCTGTCTAATATTCTAATGGTATCTAAAGACAATATGATTAAAAATTTTACTGTTTATAAATTGAGTGGCCATTTATCTTTATTATGTACGTAAATACATGATGAAGCCGATGATGACCGTGTCCTTAAATCATAACTTTCGAATCGGAAGGCAAAGAGTTCGTACTCCGACCACACAGATATTGTTATTGCTTTTACCGGTCATGCCCTTATTTCGTAGTTCTAAGATTTTTTATGATTTTCATAGTTCTAAGATTCATACAGCTTAAACCAAATTTACGTGGCGCTCCTACTCCACGTGCTCTTTAAACGGTCAACCTTAAACGTTGTCATCGCACTGATTATAGCGCTTGTCAGCAGTCACCTTGACCTGCGCCAAACTGACCTGATGACCTTAAACTAGTCCCCTTTATGTTGAAATAATGTTTTGGGAGGGAGTGCTCCTCAGTAGAGTCGCAAAAAATCCGACGCATGCTAATATACCTAAGAAAACTAATTAGGAATTGTTGTAAATGCATACTTATTACGTGGGCATTTTTTAACGAGCAATCTTAAGCGAAGCGTCGTTAAATAAAAAACACTTAATGAATTTGTACGAAGGGTCTTGTTTTTTTTTTCTATTGCCCCACTATTAGGGCATGCCCTTTCAGTTTTTTTATTTCCAATTGAACTTAGATCTTAAGTCCAAGTTCAAGACTAATCTGTACGAGGGCTGCTATTTATGTGTCCGGAATATCAAAAAGAAACAAATTTCTCTCATTTAATATAATTTTATTGTTTTTCAAAACATTCGTCATGGTGATCGATGCACTTTTGAATACGTTGAACCATATTTTATAACATCTTTTCCATTCTGATTGCGGTATCTCCAAAACGTGCATTTTGACCAGATCAAAGGCCTCTTCGCGGCTCGAAAAACGTTTGACCACGTAATTTATTATTCTCACTTGGGAATAAATAGAAATTGTCGAGTACCAAATCAGGACTGTACGGCGGATGACCTGTCAATTCGGTCTTTTGACCTTTCTAAAACCGAGTTGTTTCGGCCAAGTTGTGACAGCTAGCATTGTCATGATGAAGAATAATTCTGCGTTGTCGGTTGTTCTTTCTTATGTCTTCAAAACCCCTGGCAAACATATGATCGTGTACTAATTCAAATTAACCATTTTACGATTCTCTAGTGGTACTGTAACCACCTGTCCATTTATAACAAAAAAACAGGCAATCATTTGCTTCAAAGTACTTTTGGCACGAATCACTTTTGTTTAGTTCGACTCATCTTGGAACACCCACACCTTTGACTGTTGTTTAGTTTCGGAGTCATACGCATAGATCCAAAATTCATCACTTGTACGACTGTATTTTTTTTTTATCACTTTTTTGTAGCAGTCGACGCGAGCCTGTTTTTGATCAATACTGAAGTTGTGCGGAATTCAACGCGAACAAATTGTTTTACAGCCAAATTTTCGTGTAATATGTTATGTATACTCGTCATACTTATACTCTTAGGGACGTCTTTATCTCGCGATATGTAACATGACGATCTTGCATTATTAGTTCCCGCAGAGCATCGATATTTTATGGTACAACAACCAATTTAGGGCGACCTTCTTTAAATTCGTCCGTAAGCATAGATCGCTCACTATCAAACTTACTAAACCAGTGATACACAGTGGTTCTTGATGGTGCTTCATCCCCAAAAGCCGAAGTGAGTTGATCGATGCACTATTTTTCAGTTAGCCCACGCCGAAAATCGTAATAAACCTTTGCACGAAAATTTTTTACGAATTAAATCCATGGTCATAAAGACAAGCAATTTTCAAAATGACCCCACAATGGTAACAGAATTTACAGTTCCATGAAACAAACTTTATTCTACAGCCAAAGAGTTCAATTTTTGAATGTTGTAATAACTTTTTAAATATTGTTCTGTACTTGGCCCGTTCCGGATATATAAATAGCAGCCCTCGTATACTGTACGATTATGAAAACAGTTATTTTTTTCTACGGAATGCGTCATTTAAATACAAACTAATAACGTCAATTGCTCATGACTTAGATGTTCTGTAGATAAGACAAACACAAAATTCTATGTGAAAACCCTGTAGAAATCGATTCAACCTTTCTAAAAGTGACGCTGTAACAAATACAGTGTAAAAGTTAGTATAGTCTATTTGACTAAAACCTATCCAAACAGTCATTTTGACATAAAGGGTAACAAATAAATAAGAAAATTTAATGAGACAAATAAAAACAAAAATATCTGGTTAACAGTTGACTTTGGAGACCAAAAAAACTGACTGAAAATGTCTCAAATTTTATGAAAATTTTCAATGTTCTTCACGAAAAGTTAAAACTATAAGAAAATATTGTTTGATGATTTGTCTAAGTAAACACGGTTCTGTTTTTCACTGAATGTAAAGTACTTAAAAATATAATTAAATGCATCTCACACGAACCAGGTATCGCCAGCGGTTCAAACCATGTGGATATACAATTAATTCTTTCATTTTTCATATCATGTCACCTTTCTGTCATTCATGATCCTGATGTCGGTCGTGTTCTCAAGTTTGCAACCAATTTTCGATCCAAATTACGATATCACTCTCGATACTTTGTCGAGTGTGCCTTCCGCGTTTTTAATCTCGTAGAATACAATTCTTACACTGTATTGCATACTTTGTTCGCCCGCATAGCTGCATTAATTATTATAATGCCAATGTAAGTATGTAGTATGCGTTTTGTGCATTACCGATCATCGTCTTGTAATTTATATGTTTTTTGTATTTTTAAATTCAACAATATAGCTCTTACCAGAAAAGTTAAAGGTATTATATCTCCTAGAAAGTACTCATACCAATCGTTCGGTGATAATGCTAATGTTAATAATGTTATTGTATTAATAATTTGTAACAAATTTAGTTAAACATACGAATATGTTTTTACTTAATAATAATAGTAATTGTTTAACTGAGAATACAGATATTATTACTTATCGTAAGGCGATGATATAAATAAAGAAGCAGGTAGCCTAATATCAAAACGGCATTGCGTTTGTCAGAATTTTAGGTGTTTGTTTCTTTAAATCAAATTGAAAATTATTCGAATTATTCTTATATGAAAATTAGTGGTCATAACAGTTTTTGAGTTGCATCATCTAAGGAAGGTCAAAATATTAAAAAATATATATGAGATTCACCCTCACGTATTTTATAATGTAGAAAACAAAAACGTAATTCTTGTAAATAACATGTTAGTGAATGATGGTTTGATATTGTACAATTTTATTCTACCCGTCTATCTGTCTACCAATCCTTTAACCAGATAAAGAAAAACACACAGTGTCAAAAAATTTCAGGTAATTTCTTATAAAAAATAGCACTGCTATATGTAATAATACTCATAATTGTACAGTTGGTAGAACAACACTTGATAATATTAATAAAAATTCTTTCTTATTTTTTATTTCGGATTCTGATATTTACGCAATAAGTAAGAAGCTTATAAAATACCCATAAAATGGAAAGTAGACAAGCGTACATAGTTGATGTAATAAACCGAAGAAAGAAAAAGAAACGTCGGAACTACACGGGTAGGAAAAAGTTGGTAATAGATTGCAAGAAATACCTAAACAGGCATATAAAATAAAACCTAAGTATAAATATAAAAACTAGAATAAAAGAATTATGATATGCTAAAAATTGATAGGTAATAGAGAGAGAAAGAGAATAAAAACTTTAAAATTATTTTAAGGTATGTAAAAGAGAGAGCAACAAATAATTATTTGTAGATTAATAATTGTGGTTTAGACTAAAAGCGCAAAAGGCGGAAACGATATAATGAAATGAATAAGATCCTCTTCTTTTATATGTCGCTAGCTTTCCGTCCCCGGCTGCGGCTGTGTTGATATAGAATGTATTTCTTCATCTGTTATATTGAACTAGATTGCTATCAATCACAATCTCGTTTCTACTTTCAATTCTGGTTCCGTCACTATTTCTAATTTCAATCCCAGTCACGCTCTTGAATCTGATTTCGGTCCCACAGTTGGTTTCCACCCCGTTCAGTCCCTTTCTCCATTTTAGTCCCAGTGCCGGCTTTCATATTCTGCTTCCATATGTGGTTTTGAAATTTCGAAAAAATGTGATCGAAATTGAAAACCGTGACCAATAGGTCACGGCTCCATTTTGTTAATAGCCTGGGCAAAAGCTAGTGTCAAAATAAAATATAAGCTTTATTACTTAAAGACAGTGTAGCTTTGTATAAGTAAAACAGTTTTTAGAATTCAAGTGGTTCGATTCAATAGTACAAAACGCGGATGAATTCAGGGAGAAATACTGAAATACATTTCATAAAATTTTCTCCATCAAAACATACGTATATATATATATACATAATTTTATTGCTCGACCAAACGGTGTCCATGTCCATTAATTTCAGGCAGACAGAAAGACACACAAACATCCATTTTTACACTAAAAAGACTTGAAGTTGTGCAGGGGCTTGAAATGTTGTGTAGAATTAGGAAATTAGGAGAAATGAAAATAAGAATCTGATCGCGAATTAAACTATTCTCTTTAGTAAGTCCATAAATATTTATAACAGACAGACATAATTTACTGCCATATAAAGCCTGTAGTAGTGTGTGCTATAAATTTAGGTACATCGATAACTTGATGCGACTGTCCCAAAGAAAACAAACAAGTATTTTGGGTTTTATCTGATACATAAATTAAAATAATTTAAACATTAATCGTGAAATTGAATTTGTAATATGATACTAATGATATTTGGAAAATAAATGAAAGATACCGACCAAATTGACAAAAAATAGCTCTTAACTGTAAAATGGCATGAAATGGAGTTATCAGTTACATAAATTAAGCTAAAACTAAAACTTTAAGGATACAAGATAAAGTCGGGGTTCTTACGTCAGTAAAGAGAAAACAATAATATGAGGTTGAATTAAATTTGTCTATAGCTTGATCGACTACAAAAAAAGTTATTGTGTTAATAATTTTTAAATGGAATATTTTAATGAAATTTGGATCGCTTAATTGTTTTGTTTGTTCTTGTTAATATTTTACTTTTTTTGATTTCATGTTTACTTGTGAATAAGATTTGTTAATAAAATAAGTGTATATTACTTTCAGGTAAGTTTAGTTCTTGATAGAATACATAAATAGTTAATAAAGGGAAAAAGTTAGGAAGAAATCAAACAAAGTAAAAAAAATCAAAAACTGAATATGTAAAAATAATTAATTACAGTTATTTAATGTTGAGTTCTTAATTTATCTAACCTGAGGCCTTTTCCGTCTGAAAGTATTTTTTACAGATTACTTGCAAGCGCCACCTAGCGGGTGGAGTAATAACTACGATACACGATAATTCACAAAGAATTTAACCGAAACTAAGAACATCGCCATCTAGCGGATACTAAGAGAACTTTTAAGGCAATTTCTTCAGAAATTGGTCACAAAAAGACAAATGATTCTCGTTGCTGAAAGTAAATTCGAACCTAATTCAGAGTTCAGACTTACCTATTCACAACTTTTGGGCATTTAATAGAAATCGCGTGAAATTTAATAATGAAAATTTTCGGTCACAGTTATCAAAAGCAACAGATTTATCTTAATGATATTTTCAGCAATTCGACTTATCTGAACCAAAGTACAAAGACAAAATAATAAAGAAATTAATGAAACCATATCTGCACTTCTCAATAAGTGAAATAGTTTTCATTCAAAAACTTATATCAAATCAATGAAATAAAAAAAAAATTATCCAGTATATGAATTCGTTGTTAACTAAAATGTATGTGTTTAAAAGCGATGATTGTCATTGATAAATCGTTAAAAAATCATTTGCAGGCGATTATTGTCTTTAAAAATAAAACAGGTCGTTTGTACTGCTAAGAATTAAAACAAAACAGCTGGTAGTTGATTCTGATTTTACCTGTTCTCATACAAAAGCAATATAAAGCATAGATAAATGTGTCAATAGAACAACATAACGTAGATATTCAAAATAAGTACATAATTTCTAGATGAAATAGGGGTATTTAATTTAATAGTCATTCTAAGCCAAGGCTGTCGTAAATTTGAATCTTTTGTGTCTCATCCTGTTTCCTGTCTGTGGCGTTTGGACTGAAAATGAATTGGGAGGATTTCCATTTGTTTTCATATTCAAAAGTTAACATCTGTAATGTTAATATGAAATTTGGAAGGGACTACGAGTACTAGTAAATATTCAATTTTTTACTCAAGTTAAAATCAACGTCTGATGATGAACAAAGTGGTACTTGGACATCAAATGCGATTAGAGCTATGTAAGAACTCCGAATAAAATCACACGTTAAATTTTCATAAATAAATATCTCTAACGCTTTTATATCTATATATATATATATATATACATGTTGCTATGTCGTACATATCCACCGAAAATATTGTATTACGGCGACCAGTAAATACATGTGGAGTAGAAGATGTGTGTATAACAAAGTATTAAGATGATGGTCAGGTATCTATTTCCTATGACAATCATTATTTTCGAATTTGAATTCAAAGTCTAGTCATCTAAATTTGCTTTCGACAAATGGAGCGTAGTAATCACAATATACGAAGTGTAATTGGGAGCTAAACACCGGATGTGGTAATAATATTTATACGTTTTCTATAGGGTTTGATGTGCTCCATGTTCAAGAGAATTCTCGCACTGTTGTAATATTCTATTCTATACGGTCTTATTTCGCAGAAATTCATTATTACACACGTGCCTGCGACTTGCAGTGACATGCAGCATGCAACCCCCCCGCTGACCCTCGAATATATTCTTCCACTATCAATCCTCATCCGACGAATTAAATATTGATTCGAGAGTATTGATAGATTGCAACACCTAGGAAAGTGTTAGTTTTCTATTTATGTTAACCACCAATTAATTATATACAATGTCTACGTATGTTTCATGCCATTACAGCACATCTTCAGGAACATGCAGACAGTCACATCTACCAGGGTGTCAAGAGTGTTAAAACTACCAACAGATGTGCTCCCAGCCACCTCCTCTAATGCACAGTCACG
The DNA here is from genome assembly GCA_005406025.1 of Eumeta japonica. Taxonomy (NCBI): domain Eukaryota; kingdom Metazoa; phylum Arthropoda; class Insecta; order Lepidoptera; family Psychidae; genus Eumeta; species Eumeta japonica. The sequence continues at coordinate 429,603 of BGZK01000304.1, read as the reverse complement.
CAATGATATTGTTTTAATACTGTCTTCCGCTTCACTGATGGCACTTATTTTTGGTAATATAAATTCGAACTTAGACATTTTGTCATAAAAAATTAGTTTAAAATGATTTTTCCCTCAAATGTCTTCGGACATTTCGAATATAAACTTTTTCTCAAAATTAGTCTAGAAGAGTCAACGGTTCAGGATATTTTTTTAAGAGAATCAGATTGTTATTAAAACAAAGACGTTAGATCATTTTCAGATAAGTAAAACGTTACGCGTTCTCAGCACTGAAATGCTAATGCAATATATATAATACATAAACTTCTATATATGCGTTCAGCGATTTTTGTATCATGAGTAAGTGTTATAAGTTCGCGGCAAGGACATGCTAATATTGACAGTACATATGCATTATCAATATATGTAAAAACTTTTTTGAGTATGCGAACATTATATTTTTAAATTTAATTCAATTGCAACATCATTGTTTTTTTATTTAAATTAAAAGGCTTAAATTCTGCAATTCAAACTTTATCATGCACATTAACTTTGGCTCAAATCTGTACTTACGAGCGCAATTTATCATGTGTTGGGATTAATAAGGAAACTATTTGAAAATGTATGAAATTTTGGATGCACGGAGTGTCGACAGACACAAAAACCAGAATAATGTTAATGAATTTTATTTATTAACTATGATATTTTATGGTATTTTTTTAATGATATTTATTCATAGGCAATGCGATCAAAAACATATCTGTATTTTTGATCGCATTGCCAATGATCCTTTTTCAGTTAGTACAATATTTTTAATAATACAGTATATACATACATACATATATATATATATATATATATATATATATATATATATATATATATATATATATATATATATATGTGAAAATGAATGTTGGATATATTTGAGGTTGACAAAATCCGATACCGTGACAACGAGCACCACGAAAGTTGACAACATTAGTAGTTTAATTATGGAGATTTTATGCTATCTTCTTTGTTCTAACTTACTATTAGTGGTGCAGCAGCACATGTACTTCTGAACTAATCAACATGAAAATCAGTATTTAAAAGCATCTAAACACTTATCCATTATTTCAACTCTAGCGTATATGCCAAAAATGATCGCTTAGACTCGACATAAAAAAAAAAAATTATATTCCATTTCCACACTGGCGAGGCGGAGGACGTACACTCATCTACCGAAAAGTGCAGAACAACATTTGCCGGGCCAGCTAGTAATTTATAAAACGTTATGCCATCGTTCACAGTACTCTATTCGATTTCACTTTTAATTTCCTGCTTACAATTTAATTAAGATCCGTATTCAATGAGCATCGTCCAGAAAAAGGACGAAGAATTGGAACGGCTCAAGTGCCTTGTATAGGCGTTTTGCATTGATTGATTGCTAAAAGAGAATAAATCAAGCATGAAGGCAGTAATATCGTTTGAATTGTGCGTCGCTCGGCCGGCGGCGCGGGGCGGCGCGGGGCGGGGCGGGGCGGCGGCCGGGCGCGCGGTCTGTGCCCGCGCTCCGCGATTAATTAAGATAGCCCAGTGAAGGATTGACCACGCCCCTTCCCTTGTTTTCCTCGCGATAACTAAACACTAAATATATTTCATTCTGACATAAACGGCGGAATCGACCTAATTTACTATAAGCACATTTAATAATCCTTTATACACGAACGGTGTCCGCAACTTCGCTGACGGCGAATCGGGTTGCTCATTATTTCTATATGAATTTGTCGAGATTAATTCTCTATCGATATTCCTTCTAATCTTTTAATAATACATCGATATTGTATGTCGATTTTCTGTTAAAAATTCAACCCCTAATACCGAACGAAACTATGTACAAGTTTGCTGCGTCAAATTTGTTCTCATCACTGCAAAGACATAACCCGCCCCCCATATATTTTTATTTCAGTTCGAGGGGCTTCGACGGTGATCACTCGACGCCGACTGCGGCCACTTACGGTCGTCTTCGTCGATACAGTGACAGGGTCCAGAATCGACGCTGTAGGTGTGTCCTGCAAGGCACGGAACGAATTGTTTTATTTTACTCCAGTTAAAAATTTTCGATTCTACCGCCATGATCAGAATTCGAACCCGATATGTTCCAACTCGAATCAAAATCTCTAGCTACTCGACCGTTTAGATTAGTATTATTTATTATATTAGTAATCTTAAATCATAGTAATCAATTGAATTTTACATTTTTCCATATAAAATAATTCCTTATTTTCAATTTAAATCACAGCTACAAGGAAATATGAGATGAAATGGAATTAACAACTGTTTAAGATCTCTATTCATTTTTTAATTTTATATTGGTACATCCAATAGTACTAATTTCGATTGGATGAGACAAGCAACAAAAAAAAAATGGATTCCACTCAATAATGGAACAAACGCTCAGAAACTGTTCATAAAACATGAAACACAAGAACCACGGGTAGGTATATATTTAGGTTGGCCAGTATAACTTATAACATACATATAATAAAGGTAATTATTAACATGACATAACATTGTCATGTCATGTAATAATGACCTCTATTCTATAACTATCTCTATGAAATTCAATTTATTCGTACTTACGAATTAAATATCTCAACTAAATTCCAGTGAAGGGCCGGTTGTTTGTTTGAGATTTAAAGTACTAGAACTAGGAATGTGAACCCTAAGTTTGGTATTTAGAGTAAACGGTCACGAGTAAATTCTGTTATAATATTAACGTAAACAATTAAACGAAAATTGATAATGTAATTTAAAGTGATTTTGGCAATATTCTACAATACTGTATCTAAAATGAAAAGTATTTCATTTATTATTACAATATTTACTCAATATTGTGCGTACAAATTTGGCTTCACAGTTGTTTCAGTCACCACAAACAGATTTGGGTCAACTTAGAAAAAAGCGTAACACATTCGTCATACGGAACAATATACAATCACAAAGTCCTTTTTTTTCTCAAAATTTTGTGTGAAGACTATTTAATTGTACGTAGGTCACACATATTTTTTTTAGAATTATCCATTTAGAAACTGTGACATAATAAAACATATTCGAATTTTAAAATGGAACTCTATGCCAACTTTATTATGTAGATATTGGCTTTTGCCCGCAACTCCACCCGTGTAGACATGAAACGACGAAAACCTTTTTTTGTAAGCGTAAAATCCGTTCTTAATAAGCATCTATGTCCCGAAGAGACAACTATGCCAAAGTTCAAGTCAATCGGACCTATAGTTTTGGAGATGTCAGTTGGTGATATTTAGCTTAGGTTCGTATATAAATATTGTGTTCATCTGTTATTTTTTTTTACAGATTGGCAGCAAAAATGATTGTTTGTCTAACGTCAACATGAATTTAACGCGAGAAAATTTTTGTACAATGATTTTCTATGATTTTCTTTGCCATTGCCAAGAGAGTCATAACAAACTTCGGTTGGCTTTTCATGATGAAACTGCATCTCTTGCTACTGTTTATAACTGACCTGACGAGTTCAAACGTCATCGCATTCATTTGTCAGGCGATCTGCGTAAAGGACGTCCTTCTAAGGCGACTACCGAAGACAATATTAGTTCTATGCGACTCAGGATAGAGACTGACAAAAGAGTGACTTACCAGCAGATTTAAACAAGCTTAGGCATTGGTACGAGTCGAGTGCACAAAATTCTTCATAAATATTTAGCAGCCAGGAAACTTTGTACTTGGTGAATACCTCATGATTTGAGCGAAGCTCAAAAACTCCATTGTATTTATTAGTGTCGTGAAATAACGCAAAGATTTGCGGTGGTAACTGAAATGCTGTGTACGACATGAATACAAGTGACGAAAGCTGAATTTACTGTTACAATCCCGAAACCAAAAGACAGTCTACTCGGTGGGTGTTTCCTTTCGAGGAATTGCCTACTACGAGATTGAAGCGTCAGAAAAATGATGTGATCTGTTTCTTCGGAATAACGGTTCATTATGCAACAATTATATCAGAAGATAAAAAACAGTCACTGCAGACTGATACACAACAATTGTTTGCCTCTTGTTCTGGAAAAAGTTAGGGAAAACGACGTCGTAATAGAGTTCTTCTTCTTCATAACAATGCCTCACCACATATCGCGTAAGAAACAAATAATAATTTGGGATATTAAGTATAGGAATATTGATTCACCCATCTTACAGCCCCGACCTCGCACCATGCGATTTTTATTTATTTCCTAAAATAAGAGAAATTCGAGGAAAGTGGCTTACGGACGCCGAGAAACCAGTGGCTCCACATGAAAAGGCCGTCGAAACGGCCAAGTGCGAGTGCGAAAACTGTTTCTTTCAGTGGTTCCATCGAATGCAGCAATGTATTGATCTCAACGGATACTATTTTGAAAAACAATAATAATAAAAGTGAATTTCTATTTTGTTTAGTTCTTGATTTTCTAAGGACTTTCAGTTTGACCCACGTACTGACTATCCTTTAAAGAGTTTCTAAATGAAAAGTTTATCAGCTCACGTTAAACCAATGCAATCCATCCAATTTCCCTCGGGTAATTTAGGAATCCGATTCTTACAAAAAAAATTAAATACACGTATTCTTTGAAAATTGAATTACCATTTCTTATTCTTGCGTAGAAGACGTAAGACCTGATAATGCAAACAATATACGTGTTAGTAAAAACGAATTCTGACTTAAAACCGATTAAAAAAAATTTAATAAACCTATAGTTTTGGTTACTTTAGTTTCTACTATAGGATTATTTCAATGCATCACCCATAACAGTCATAAAACACTATACTTATCATAGAGAGACATATATTCCAGCAGCAATTACTAATTGAATATAAAATAGAACAAGTACGTGTCGGATTAGGCACTATGAAGGCTTTCATATGTAGTATATTTTAGTTAATGCAAATTGAAAATATCTTTATTTCATAGGTTACAAAATAACATTTGAAATACGTCATAATTTTATGTGAATTCTGTGAACTCGTTCGGAAGGCAGTTTTACTTCAAGAAGAACGAGCAAGAAACTTAAGGGAAGCTCTTTACTAATTTCCTCATACATAGACAAAACAAATACAAAACCATTGATGAACCAAACAGCCCAGTAAGAAGCCGAGCCGCTTGTAACCCTGGATATTTGTCTTCTAAATACTCAGAATTGGTGTAGTACCCTTTTTTACTGAGTGATTATTTAATAACACTATTAAATTTATAAAAGGTTAAATCTTGTATATCCACAAGGGCCCTCTTGAACATGCGCACAAAGAGCCCTCCAAATGAATTTGTGACTTTGCTTAGTCGACTAACGTGTAAATTGAGTTTATTTTTATTTTTGGTATTGAATTCATGTCGATCACTATTTCTTTTAAGCATTTGTAGTTTTATATATATATATATATATATATATATATATATATATATATATATATATATATATATGGTAAATTCTCATAAATGAATGAAGTTAAATCTCGAAACATGTTCATACATAAACAAGACAATTAAATTGAATCAAAGCACCCTTTGTATCCACCACAAAGGAGCCATAGATCGATCCGTCGTTTTTATAAATATATATCGTATGGGTACCACGTATTTCCATATGTCCATCGCATTGTTCATAGGATTTTGCTGTTTAGGCGATCCATTTTTTTATCGTTCCATGGGAAATTTTTCGTAATATTTTCGTAATGTGTGCTATTATTATATTTTCTGATAGTTTTTAAAATTACTGCGTTAGCTTAAAAATATAACTTAAAAATGTAACTGACGCTAAAATTTCACATTAGAGCGTAATATATGTTGTAAACGAGACTAGATTATATAATTTTTTCAAAGAAAAGCTACACCAGAATATATACATACACTTGGCATGCAAAGACTTAAGATTGTCCTTTCATAGTTCTCCTTATGAATGCAAATGGCACTACTGCACCACCAGTAGGAAGCCAAGCTTTGTGGCAACCAATTGAGTGTTAATTACTATCAGAATTACAAAAATGAATGCTTCAGCATCGATAGAGTTACTTTTCATGGATAAGCATTTATTAAAATAAATTTATTTTAAAAAAATAAACGGATATTGGTTTTGATAATTAAACTATGACATCTGATTGCCATCTGTTGGAAAATTACAAGTATATCAATAAACATTAGGTTTACAATTATTGTCATACAATAAAACTACGAATTGTCATCAGTGAGTAATAAATAAGCCGTAATGAAATAATAAATCGTAAGCAATCATTGCCTGAAACGTTTGCGATAGTTAAAAGAACATATTTTGAAAAGGGCTGATAGCGCGATAGTGTGTGGCCCATTACAGGCAAATTATGGCCGCCATTATTGTCCGCGCCGCGTGTCTCGGCGCCCGCCCACCGCTCTGAGTTACTGCTAACCCGCCGCGGACCAATGGCCCCTGGAAAAGCTTTCCAATTTTTACTATATCCCTCTGTGGAAGATACCTGCTTTAAATACTGACGAAAAAAAAAAAGAATATCGAAAATACCGCTAGGTTAAACTGCGTTATTAATGGATCTGGAGTGCAACGGATGGACAAAAATAAAACGTACGTGCCATACATTTTTTTCTTAACAACCGATGCGACGTTAAAATAAAGCCTATAACTGTCGAGAAATTTAAGTTATCGATTTTAACATAAAATAAAACGCATCACTACTTCTGAATGCATTCATTTATGCGTTCAGTTATATATATATATTAATCTCCGATCCGCACTGTGCCGACGCCGAGGCCTTGGAGTACAAAGCAATCAGTCTGAAATAAAAAATAATAGCTTAAACAAATGCACTCTCTCCTTTCATCCCACAAACAAAAATATTAAAAGATATAACAGATGATAAAGAATAGATTTGATAATTTAAATATATTTTTGAAAACAAATTCTGACGACTTTAGTATCAGTTATTATGACGAAGGTTTTAGCTCAAATTTCCAACCAAACCACAGTATATGTTTGACTTTTGGGAACAACAGTGATAAATAATTTCTTTGTAGTGGAATTTTACAATGTTGCATTCGAATACGAGTGTCTTGTTTTTTGTATCTACTAATATTTTTATCCGATTTAGTCATCATATTTGTACGATTGAACCGATTCATCACACCGATTCTAAAAATTCTCTCATTCATAAAAAAAATATACATGTTTTATTTTGATATTAACATTTGCCCCAGATCCATACACACTGGAATCGAGACCCGTAGATGTATTGAATTTTAAAGCGCGACTAGGATTTAAATATGGCAGCAGGACTGAATTTGAGAACGAGACATGATCGAAATCGAATATGGAACTGAAATCAGAATGAAGATCGAAATCAGAAACAGTATTGAGAAGAAACCAAAAGCGAGAATGATATTAAGATCGATCAATACAAAAATTAAAAAATACATTCAATATATACACGGGCGAAGCCGTAGACGAAAAGCTATTTAATTCATGAGGATGTTTCATATCCGTCTTGCATTTTACATATCTCATAAAATCGAATAAAAATCTATAGACCATTGGAAAAATAATAAAATCACAATTTTTAAAGTATTTTATTTGTTCAAAATCATTCTTTATTAATATGTTCGTACCGAAAGCTGTTAACTGTTAATTATAAATTAAATGTACCATAAGAGATAACTTGGTAACAAAATGATAATGTCTATTGCTAGGTATATTGTAGTGTTTCCTTGGATGACACTGACGCCAAAAATAACAATAACTGTCACTACATTATATTATCGTAATAATTTGATTGACTTTTAAGTAGTATAATATTTTTCATTTCATTTTACTTAGGAGACCTCTAAAAATATTTTGATCATTGTTTGTTATTCATAGGTACGTGTTGGGTTAAATTTGAAGTGGGTAGGTACTTACCTACCTTCTTGTGTGGTAAACACATAGATCGTTTCTACATTTTGATGAGTAAAAAAAGTAAGTTGATTATTAAGTTGTAGAAGAATACGCAATTGTTTTTTTACTTCTTAATGCATATTAATTTCTTCTGGAATAGTTTTTGTTTTGAAATCGGTTTTTTTGTTAATTTTTTTTTATATGTTACAGTTGTCTATTCGGTAGACGGGCATTAATTTTTAATTTCTTTTGCATTTTACACTCATAAAGACATTTAGAACTCATGTCAATTAAATTAAATACAAGACTCCATTGTATACGTACATATTTTAATCTGTGATAGAATAATTATGTTTCCTTCATATGTAAATTATAGATATTCGGAATCCCAAAATTAAAACCTTTCGTTTGGTAACAAACTCGATAAATTTCTGATTCTATTTGTTGCTTATGATATTATGCATGTCATATCCGCCATGTTGGATTTAATATGACGTCACAAAGCTTTCGACATGCGCAACTCTAAGATGCAACTAACGACACCACATTTACCCAAATGTAATAAGTAGCTTAAGAGCTACGCGGGAACACATGGACATAAATACATGCATAGCCTACTAAAATCAGAACCCCTTAGTCGAGTAAAAAATAGATATGTAAAGTGAAGGTACACTCACGCTTGCAAGAAAACTTTTCTCACAAATACATTACAACGTTAATTGATTATATTATAATTATTAGGTGCTCCAGCAAACGTTGTTCTGCCCTTTGTTGTAAATGAATTGTCTGTATAGTTAAAACCCTTAGCTTCGCCAGTATAGACATAGAATGAATTTCTTCGCCTTTGGTACCGACTAAGGTCAGTTCTTTTGTTGAGAAGCGCAGTTTTTCGGCAATAACTCAAAAACAGTATATGCGACCATGTTCAGAATAATTTTCGTTAAAAGTAATTATTAAGCGTTACCTTCATTATTTTTTTTTCATATTTTTGGACCTACGGTTTAGAAAATAAAGGGTGACACAATTTCTGCTATATTAAGAGCGATTATTTCCGAAATTATTCACGTAATCAGAAAAATTGCATAAAAACCTTAAAATGTTTTTAAAAAAACCGTCTAAATGTGTGTCACATGGTGATGTTTGTTGAAAAAAAAACTTTTCAGCTTCTATTATGCGTATGAAGGGCCCACCTTAGAAATATTTGTTTTCGTTATTTGACTACCAAACTAAATAGCGGCTTATATAAGACACGTACAATATAAATTTCATCAACATATGTCCAGTAGGTTTTGAATAAAATGCTTGTGATATACGGACGGACGGAAATGACGAAACTATAAGGGTTCCGTTTTTGCCATTTTGGCTCGGAACCCTAAAAATCTCGCTAAACTCAACAATAATTCAAACAAAACAAATTAAAATGTAATAACAAACAAGAAAGAGTTAGTTATAAGTGTCGCCATAGGAGATTGGTACTGTCCGAGAGCTATGTGAGTCGTCACAGTCATGCACGACTAGTTGAGTGACACCTGCAAATAAAATGAAATGATAAATGCAGCGACTAGCAGTTCTTATAGGTTACTATTAGCAAAAAAATATTTTTAATTAAAAAAATTATGTAATGTATTATATAAAGTCATTATTTTCTTATTTGAAGATTCTATATTTTTGAAGTTCTATATATATACATATCATTTAATCTGCGGTATACAGAAAATCGCAACAAAAAATAAATTTAGCAGTGCGTGTAACCTTTGATCGCCAATGAAGTCGAACATTTTTGTTCAGCATCGTGACGGATACGACTAAACTAAAAATCAATAAGTCATGTTAGTATTTAATAGTATAGAACGGAATAGGAATCATGTTTGAAAGAGAGATCGCTCGATATTATATGTGAAGAAATTCATTTTAGGTCCACCCGGACGGAACTGCGGTCGCAGCTGCTTGCTAGTAATAAAACAATTCATTAATAGCTTATTTACGAATAGCTTATAAAAAAATCGCTCGATATAAAAAATGAAAGAATGCATTCGATCTTTGCCCAGGCGAAATCACGAACACAACTGCTTATTGATAATTGACTGTTCCCGTTATTTATAATTATGAATAAAGTATCAATAAATATAATAAGGGTTTACATATAAAGGTTTCGTTTTTTAATATTAGCCACTTATAATATAAGTATTTCTGGTTTGGCGACGAATTCTAAATTCAAATTATAAATGCGGTAACTGCGCAAACGGACAATAAATTTTACTGAACGTCACTTCCCTCCGCAAAAAAATTACTTCCGGACGAAAAAAGATTTTAGTTACTCTCAAGCCACGCCTAAGGGGGCTTTGCTTTAATGACATGTCCATTCCTGTCCGTCCAAAGACATTATCCGCAAGACAATGACAATGGCAATGTCATAGATCATTGATTATATATCAATACCATAGACACACTAATAATTCTGTCTTATTTACTCTCCAATTTAATATTGGTATTGACGATATCATTGGAGTCCTACCACGCTGAAGACGATTCATATATAATAGAACATTCTATTTAATATTTTTGGCGTTAAGAGTTAATTAAAAACATTCATATAAGTGTTTTATTCCATTAACTTTATAAAATTATAAATTCTATAATATATTTGTTTTTATCTCATTATATATGATAAAGCTATAAAGCCCGAATATTTACGCATCAAACACTTACCGCGAATAATCAAATACATCGACAAATTAGTAAAGTCTTAAAAAAGTTACAAGTTACTGTTATTTTGTACAATCGTCGAAGGTAACGAATTTTAAAGCGATAGTAGCGACCGAACAAAAGATTCATCTCTGTGTCCCTTCACAGTTCCGTAATATCTACGTCATATGATTGCGAACGTGAATAAGACGCGTTACATTTACAATAATCATGAAAGCTAATACATCCGTCCGCAGTGTGAATAATTTGGAGAATTACTATGGCAGGTCCCCGCGCGGGTCGTGCTCCAAGACTTTGACGAACTTCCTCCATTAACAAGCCCGTTAAATCATCCTTGTGCAAGTTCGCTAAGTAACAGTGATAAATAAAATTAATCGAAGTCGAATATAATCGTGATATGTGTTAACCAGCAATTAATATAATGCATGAAAAATTGCTGCTTTTCCAATTAATGTATTTTTTCTAATATTTGTTCGTAGCATACAGTAAATTAATTTGTGTACAAAGTATGATCCGGCCACATTTTGTAGCAATTTCCGTTTTGGATACTTCTTCGACAGATATAGTTGGTGAGTAATCTTAGTTCTGTTAATGATGTTCGATCAAATAAAGTCTATTAAATATAGTTCTCATGTAACTGCTTTGATGAATGAACAAAGGATTTAAAAGAAGAAAACAAGAATGTATTTATAAGATCCACGAAGTATACGTAATTGGCATAAGAGATTTTTTGAACGTAACGTGAACTTAGAAGATAAGTTATGTTCGGGCGCAGCTTCATTGGTAAATGAAAAATTCTGCATGCTACAATAAAAAAAAAACATAGTAATACATGTTCTGTTTCGAATGAACATAGTATATTCGATAAATATAACAAGTATTTTGCTACCCTTGGAAAAAGTTTCAATTAGATGTTTATATTGTAGTTATTTCTGTAGCAAGATGTTCCGCATGAACTAATTCGAATCACCTTTAATAATAAAATAATACCTTGATAAAATAAATTTAAAAATGCCACTGCCAAGAACGCTTCCTGGAGTCGAATAATGACTTCCGATAAGAAATTGACACTGCATTAAAGAAACTGACAGACGCTTCGCTGAGTCAGATTTAAAAAAAATCTTTCAAGTGCGAATCAGATTAATGATTCTGTACTATAGACATGATAAACACACATTGTGCACTAGCTTTCCATGGGCAGCTTCATCCGTATGGAATTCGATTTGTCACATATTTTTTTATAGAAAATCAAACCCCTCATTCACTATAAGGCTCTCTCTCTCCAAGCCCCTATACCCTGTTTATATAATTGTCAATAAATAAAATACGTCATGATTAGAAAATAAAATGTATATCTTTGTATTTTTTTCTTTTGAAAGTTGTTGTTCGTTCGTATTTCGAAGTCTAAAGACTTTCGACTCTAGCAATTATTATTTTCCTTGTAACTTCTCAGACTAGATCATAAATCATTTCTTGAGATTCGATTTAAATAAAATAAAGCATGTTTTCTGCTGGAATTTAAACTCTATCTACTCGTGCATACCCTGCCTTAAAAAAGTTGAATAATTTCAGAGATGCGTTAAAACAAACAGATGTACAAAAAAAATTTGGCGATTTTCTCTTATATAACTTTTCTTTTATCACGTCTTCAATGTACCGACGCATCGGTTTTACTGTTTTATTATAGGTATCAACGGAGATAGCATAAATGTTGTATGAGAAGTGCAACATTGAAAAAATTGCTTTAACGGCAAATACTAAGTCTTATATAATATGACTTAGTATCTGCCGTTAGAGCAATATTGCGTATCAGAAATAAATGAAACAGATTGTTATTTGCATTAATCGTGTTTTGCCTAATACAATTTGCATGAAACGGACCGCTGCTCGAAGGTCGTTTTAACACCATCTAGCGGGAATCTCGTAGGGTATTGAATTGACGCGAAGTTCGTGTACTATTGTCACATTTCGCTTAACCCTTATAAGGCTTATGTCCAGCAATAGAGATTAGAGTGCTGAACATTAAGCCATATGAGTTTATCTGTAATCAGAATTTTGTTGAATGTCGCGTCTGCTGTAATAGTAGGATTAATAAGACCAAGTTATGCTGCTGAAATACATTGATAATGCTCTTGTAATGCAAAGTAGCTTTGATATCTAAATGGTTTTATGCAAATAATACAGTAGTTGCATTTCAATTTTAATATCCTATCATTGGTCGATCCAGGGGGAAGGTAATGGGGGTCATAACCCTCCCTGGGCTTGGTCTTTGTCACACTATTGTAATCGAATTAGAGGCAGTCCCGACTGAACCTCGTACATGTGACCCCGCCTCTAAATTGAAGCTGGATTCGCCCTTGTGTCCAACTGCTTCAAAATATTGCATTAAAAATCAAAAACACCAACAGCGGTGTACCTTAAAATCTCAATTAACAATTAACTGCTAGGTGTTAAATTTAAGAGCTAAGCATGTCAAAATATGTTATTTCAACTCTACGATTGCCAGTTAACCAGTAATCTTAGAGTTGATGCTGGAGGTGCGATGGGCCACCTCCAAATGCTAAGTCAACTTTTAAATCCGCCATTTTGGCATTTGTGACATTGACGGTATATACGTAGTCGGTATATTTCAGTTTTCATTTGATTATTTCTTTAATAATTTATGGTAATAGACAATTATCCGGATTTTTTTTTCGCATTCCATTTCGGAAACTTACGACATCTATGATTATTAAGAATCATATATTATGCTCTTATCGTAACTGACAGCAACCTGTCAGTTAACATTTAACTTTAAACAAATGATTTTTTAAGTGACAGAACTTGACAGTTTTGCTAAATATGATAATAAATATTATGTTTAACAGTTATATTGGCAGTAAGTATTATATTTAATAGTTGTATTAGCAGTAAATATTATATTTAATAGTTGTACTATAATAGTTATGAATGCTGTGTTTTATATTTAATTATAAATTTAAAATTTATAATTAAATTTTACCTATTTTGAAACACTCCGTTGTAAGCCTATGATTTTGTATTTATAAAGTAACATTAACAATTTATATTTTCGACTCGTAAACGTATCTAGAAATAACGTATTCTAGAAATAACCAACGCTATCGAGTCGGTTATGCAAACAGTACTATATCATTAAAAGAGCTCATAGTGCTCAATATATAGTGCTTAAGGTTCTATTGAAATTTACACACACTCTAGCTGACTTGGCCGGTGTGGATACAATCCTCGTGTGGCTCTACCCTGACAAAGGTGCGCTGTTACATGAAACACGGTTCCGGCACTGCATGTGCTGTCGCGCTTAAAAGCTGATTAGGACAGGCAGCAGAACAGCTGTAATTATCCACTTTGATTTCGGTATCCGGTGACGCGCAAAATAGAGAGCTTAAACTAAAAGAGCCCGGCTCCCAAGGCGGCTGCAAAGCGCCGGTGCGGCGCGCGACCCGATTACGATCAAATTATTACCGCCATTATTGTCCCCGTCTCGGCGTGCCGCGAAGATAATCACCCGTCCGCCGGCGCCGCTGCTGTAATGCCGTGTATCGTTACTCGCTTTTTTTTTCGCATAAGATCTGTACTCACCTGTCTCGTTTATTTTTGATATAAAGTGCCCCACCTTCACGATTATATCTGAAATTATATTTGCTGAAACGTATTTTTGTATTGTCTTCTATTTTGTATTCAGTTTTAGAAGGTACAGAAATGCCCTATTATCTGTGACTATAACCCTGTCACTGTTGATTAAAAATTTTTTTACTTAACGTCCTGTCAAATAGGATTACTTGTTTTTATGGAAATATTATGATGTCTAAGTAATATGTTAGAAATTTCAAATGTAGTTCTAAAATATTTAAGATACGTTCATAACGAATAAACATTTTTATATATTAAGAGGAGACAGGTTCCTCGCTCTTGCAGAGGAAAAAACAATTGGCCAATCGTTTTAACCATGAGGACCACAAATAGTTATCTAATAATTAATAGGGATCTGTAGTATATGTCGCGTATTGTCGATGCGTTAGAATATACCGATGCAAAGTAAACATACTTTTTAAATAAGAAATTCTCTTACTTTATATAAAGGTATTTTGCAGGTACTTCGTAGCGTTTAGGAGGATTCTCTGCCTTCTTTCTCGCGAGTCCTTATATACGGGTTCACGCGTCTCACGAAACTATTCTAATTAATTCATCACTTTCTATTCAATTGATATCAAACTCATTAATTATGTCATTATTACAAAATATTTGAACCGTTAGCGTTTACAATAATTCTACTCTAGGAATTTTATTTTAAATTTAATCTATAAAATTAACCACCCGACAAAAATCCCATTAAATAAAAAAAAAACTGTAAACTCCTTTTTAATGGTAAAAAAAAAATGAAATATATCTTATTAAACATATTTTTCATTTGCAAACATTACATATTTTCTTTTAGTTAATTTTTCTGACCTAATGCATTTTCTTTTTCCATCCAGAATTTTATTTCAAGTTTTATATTGTTATGTCTTAAATATGTAGTATGTCGATAATTAAATTTTTATGAACAAGCTGACTTTTTTTTTTAAATGCCAGTGATAAAATAGATACACAACAAAAGATGTGCTATCACCACATAACACTACGATGTCAACAATTAAAATAAAAACATTAAATAAAGCTGCAATATTTCATAGGGAATGTGAAAACAAACTGTATTATCAATTGTTAACATCGTACTATTAATGGTGTATTTAAATTGATTTTTTAGAATAATATGATGGTTGCTTAAGTGCTTAAGTTTTTTAAAGTGCAAAGAGCATGCGGGTCACTAGAAAGTAGAAGGTCGCCGCAATCCATGGACACCCGCAACCCCAGAGGACTCATCAGTGCGTTACCGGTCTTTCAGCAAGCAACACGCTCTTTTCTTGAGGACCCCTTTTTTTTAATCCACGTACAATGCCGTTGATGGTAAGTCATTGCAAAATTCTTCCGTACGTAGAAGAAAATTGCGCATAAAACTCACCGTGGTAACGGTCAGCCATCAAGGTGGTGCTGATGGTATTGCCGACGAACGTAACGATGACGGAAATCAGCGACAGGAACAAGGTTGAACATTTCTTCAGAGCACTCCCCGTAGTACTTGCGATGGAGCATGCACAGAAATGCTACATCTCTATGCAAAGCCAACGGGTCGAGTTGGCCGGATACTGCTGAATTGTCGACAATTCAAAATGCTCGACATTGAAAGAGGTCACTTAGAATCAAAAGGTGATACTGGAGTGCTCCAGCTCAGTGGTAAAAACAGTGCTCTAAATTGTGCCTTTAAAATAACAGACGCTGCTCTGGCTTGAAGTACCGTCGCGCTCTCTTGAGTATCTCAAGATTTTCAGGAACTAGTTTTCTGTTGATGGGTGGTCACCGAACTGAACGCTGCTCGATATATCGACACCAAGGGTCCTAACACTTGGTGTGACACTAAGGACAATGTTTTCATAGAGACGAGAAACGCGAAACGAACTTTATAACGGTAAATGAACAAAGTTTTGTATTTCGGAGCTTGAATTGGACAAAGTTAAGTTTGGCCCATTCCAAAACTTGCTGTAAGGCTGTTTCAATTTCAGACACGAATTGGTTTCGATACTCATTAATCCCAAAAAATATTAGTGCGGCCAGAGTATAGCACGTTCATAGCACTGCCATCAGCATAGCTACAAACGTTACCGGCTTTCAATAAATCATTGATATTTAAAAAAAAATAGATTAGGGTACAGTACACAGCCTTGAGGTGCACTGGTATTCACGGGCGTGGGATCTGAATATATACCGTTAACTGCGACGTTTATGCTTCCTCCCATGAGAAATTGACTGTCCACCAGCATAATTTCTCGGGAAGCTCATAAGCAAGAAGCTTCAAGAGAAGCGGTTTGTGCCCGACCCTATCAAAGACCTCCACTATAACTATACTACAGCCAAAACCGCTCATTTGTTCTCAATTGCATCCGTCTAACGGTGGGTCAATAAAGTGAGAAGATCACCAGCAAAGCGGTCACTTCGAAAACCGTACTAGCGATCATTAATCAACTGCTTTTCCTCTAATTAGCCCAAAAGCTGGCGGTCGATAATGAGTTTCATTATTTTAAAGAGTAAGGAAATGATTGCGATCTGTCTGAGCCTTTGCCTTTCTTATGAATAGGGTGCACCAAAAGTGTCCTTCCAGGATTCTGAGACTATACTGAAAGAGTATGAGAGTTGTAACAGGCGCATCAAATGCAGGGCCAACTATATGGAAGATTAACAGAAACTCTGAATAAAAAAAAAAGCAATTATTGCTTTCGGTGATATAAATTATGTATTTATAGTTTGTTTTATTTGTTATCAATTTAATTTACAGTTTGAGATATCTCAGTTTAATCAAGAGGCAAGAAGCTATTTGATTTAATTGTCTACAAATTAGAGTACCTTTCTCTAAAGAAGTTTTATCACTTTCAAAGTTGCCAACTACGTCATGGAAAAAGCAATTAAAACTTTGTAAAATTTAAGAATGTCTCTTGGTCTAACAATGAATATCCAACATAACTTTATTTTTTGGAACCGGTAATATTAAAAGATGGTCTATCCTATTTTAAAATACGAGTATTAACCTTTCATGTAAAATAGTTAATATAGATAAGTTAAATAAATATTGGATTAGTAATTCATTATCGAAACTTGATTCAAAAGTTGGTATATTATTACAATTCCATATTATTTCGTAAGGCATTAAAGAGTATATTTTTTATGACGATCGTGCATGTTTATTACAATTTCTTCCTAAATGAAGAAAAATTGATTATCGCGCACTGTTATGATAACATAAACAAAATTATTTAATTTTACGTATTACGAATACACTTTTAGTTAAGTAACGTTTTTATTTTCAATTTTAAAAAATTAAATAAACGTCGAAAAATAAGAAGTGTCGTGGGATACCCAAATTCGTTATACATTATGTGTTAAGTAACAGATACGATGAAATATATCATCCATCTTTATTAATATAACAAAAAAAAAGATCACAACAACAAAAATCCAACAACACGCGGTCCCAGGCGGTCACCCATCTGAGTGCGGTACCTCGCTCTACGCTGTTTAACTTCAGTGATCGGACGACAACCGACGCATTCGACGTAGTGTTGACGTTGGAGACTGAAGAAGAAAAATATACAACTTCAAGGAAATTTTGAAATTCTAACAACATGAAATGTGTCGTGTCGAACACTTTTTTCGGACTAGCTCCATTTCGCCAATATCGTTTAAATACTAACGTACCATTACAAACTTCGTTCCGAAAATTATGAAACTTTTTCATTTTGGTTCATCAAGTTAAAAAAAATAGATGTTTTTATAAAAATCATTTATAGATCTATAGAAAAACAATGGTAATCAATGCGCATCAAACTTAGTGGACTGCTTCATATTCTATCCTCAATAGACGCAATCATACGGCGACTGACAGTGTTCGTATGAAGTGCTACCCTAATCGGTTATAAATATATTACCGTCGCACAACATGAATTAATTATCGGCACGGCGAAATCGGGACGGCGGACATCGATTTTCTAACCGGCCGCTTAATATTTTAGGGTCGCGGGAGCCGGATCGACGCCGGCGCGGGTCCGTAAAAAAGCGCTCGCGCCGCAGTTATCGGGTCAGCGGAGTCGATGGCGCCGTTTTCGGTCAGCGGGAGGAGAATCACTTCTCGTTCCGGTAACGAGCCGCCTTGATTGACGCCCGCCCGCCCCTGATTAAACTGATCAGTTTTTGCGCCTTTTGAAAGGAACGCCATCGGCCCGCAAGATTATATCTATCCGGTCTAGATACGTGTTTGATGGGCGTCCGCTGATCTCGGAACTTGTGCGGCGTCGGACATCATCGATTAGCCTACCCGGGGCGGGCCGACGGGATTGGTTTCGATCGACCTCCGTGTTGTATTATTCTTCTTGTGCATTCCAAACTTTAAAATTATAATAACTACCGATTTGAAAAAGAATTAAGCTAAAACATGTTTTAAATTAATATAAAAAAAAATATTATTGCAGCAAATTGACAAGAAGGTCACTGATAAGCCGATACGTGAACCTTTAATAGCGCAATGAAAAATATACGTGAAACTTCTTTTTTCCAGAACTAAACCTTTCATTACTTACACTTTTTATATTTCCAAACGATGAGGATTGTTGTTTCCATCATTTATCTAAGTATATTATTAAATGATTCAAATATTTTACAAACCAAATTAAACCAATTAATAATCACAACCAATCAATTGATCAAATAGGAATGGTAAAAGGACCATTGAGTTTTTAACTCAAGTTACTCGCTCCGTGCCACAGAGTACGTTAAGCTGTCGGTCGCGGACCTCGTAACCGCTAAGGAAACAACTGACGTCAGCAGCTCCCAAACCGCATCGGGTCAGCAAAACTTTTCAATCTTAAGTAAAAAGGCCATGAAAGAGCACGTCTCAGAAGCGGGATGATTAAAACCTTACGCGACAACGACACCATAGCATAATAATAGTGATTAATAAATAAAACGAATAATATACTACTAAGTAATAATATACTTGAATTATATTCCTTTGACAACGATAAAAAAATCATTCAAATGTCAGTCTGATTCGCGGTAGACATTGTTCCATAACTAATATAGTGTATATTTTAAACATTTCTCATTCTCCCTGTTTTCTATAAATAATTATAGAGTGTCGGCGTATTTTTTAGATTATTCGATCCGTATTGCCTCGGCCAACTGTCCATAAGGGAGGACGATCTTATTTCACCATCTAGTAAAATTCTCTATTGATATGATAGTGCAAGCATCGTCGAAAAATATACCAGCAAGTAATTGCTATTATGCAATGATGTCACATTTTTTATTATATACAATTCTTATTATTTCTATAAACCTTTTATACGTGCAAATATTATTATCATTTCCCTTCGCGAAACGTTCAATAAAATTCAAAATGCTATTGCAATTTGTGAAACTTGTTTTTAAATCTATAATACAATGCTCGTAATTGACATTTCACAACTCATATAAAATCAAAAGAAAAATAATAATCCAATACGTACTCTTCCACATCTTCACGTGAATTTTCACAAATACATTCAGAAGCCAACCACCGTTTTAGTATACGCCATTTCTTTTTGTCTTGCGGCCAGCAACGTGTTGACATTACTGAAGTCTTATGGAATGAACGCTAGGTTGGTGTTCCCCTCCTTTTTACAGCTATCGTTACATGGTCTTCAGGTGAGCAGGTTAGAGAAGACGCGGGAGCCGGTTACTCCTTTGGTCCTCTTGTTAAATGAGATATTAAGGGAAACCCTAAACAAAGAGGAGCCTAAGTCGTTGAAAGTCTTAAGATGTACCACTTAGTTTTTTAATTTTTTGCAACTATTTGTCTATTTTCGTTTGACGCATAAAAACTTATAACATGTGTGTTTCATTTAAATCTCCTTTATACAAATAGCAATTGGTGATTACTTATACATAGGTATATGTAGTATTTTGTCCAGTGACATTATATAAATATCACTTTTTTCTAAGCATTACCATAACTGAAAAAAAACTTCATAAAATAAAAATCCAAAAAGTAGTTATTAAACCACTAATATGTGCGAAGTTGAAATAAAAACATACTTTGTATTGATTCGTGGCATACAGTCAAATTATTGCACAAAACCTTTGTTACAGTTTTATATTGTTGTAAATTAGATGAGTATTCCAATTTCTCAGATGTTCTGTACAAGACGTACTTTCACAATACTCACAAATATGTAACTACATATAAAAGTACGCTTTAAAAAATGCACTTGAATATATATAAAATAAAATAAAAACATATTCTTGCATTTTGGAAACACACATTGTGTTTACCCCAGCATTTACAATTATACTCTTCTCTAGTTTTCAAAACAAAAATAATTATTTTACAGCTTGAAACGGTACAAGCACACATTTTAATATAATCTTGAACTAATTCACATCAAACATACGTTTTGTAGCTTTGTATATGTTAGATGCACCATTTTAAGATAATGAAAAAAATATTTTTATATATAAATGCACACGCATAAATGTAACACGTGTGTTTATGTGTATGTGTGCAAGTATATGTTCAAAATAAAATTATTTATACATGGATATATACCTATTGATATAGATCTCTTTGGCACGCAGTATAATAATA
Source organism: Eumeta japonica (assembly GCA_005406025.1). Taxonomy (NCBI): domain Eukaryota; kingdom Metazoa; phylum Arthropoda; class Insecta; order Lepidoptera; family Psychidae; genus Eumeta; species Eumeta japonica. The sequence continues at coordinate 408,789 of BGZK01000304.1, read as the reverse complement.
ATGCGATACTCTGACACGCTGCTGACGATATACATAGGCTTATGCGTTTATTTGAAATTTGTTTAAAACTGACGTATGTTCCTCCGGTCCGTCCCTACAGCCAGCCCTTCAATTGTAATTGGATCTGTCAGCGCCACGTCAGCGAGCACAAAATCCTGTTTGTTTTAACGAGTTACATCCAATGTACGTTTACGATCCTGTTTACAATAAAATTTTGCTTTGATCATTTGATATCATAAGATAATTATATTAACTAATTTTTGCTTCTCATTTACATCAGGAATGAAATTAAAATTGATATGTAAAACGACATATTTTAACATAAACTCATGTCTGTTCTCCACGCAGAGGGTGTATTATTTTGATAGATAGATGAAAATCGCTTAGACTTTGGGCCGAAACATTTTTTTTAATGAAAGAAAGACCAAATCATATAAAAACTAAATTATCTTTGTATAGATCATTTTATATAAAAACATAGCTCGAGTAAATCGTTTTTTTTTTTTTCATCATTAGCCGAATCGCATAAAAACAATTAAAAACAGTTTTCCTGCAATATTTGACTAATCTTGAAAACTGTTTCAAGCTCAGACTTAATACGAGTAGAAGACCCGTGTATGCTGAGGGCAGCATACTAATAAGGGCACTACAATCTCTTTGGGGACGCTCTATTGCCTGAATAAATGAAGCTTACACTGACTAGCTTAACATCCATAAAATTATCAGAGAGCTAGGGATGTGCAGCGTCACCGTGGCGATGCAATCTATTCATAATCACTTGAAAGTGCACGAATGTGGTCTGAAAAAAGGATGAACCATCCGAAAGGTAAGTAAAGGTCGTGCCAAATAAAAAATGTGGACTCTACCTACACTTTTAGGAAGTAGGCGTAAGTTTATAAATAAATAAAAATAAATATCAACTTTATACGTAATTTACTTAAATATGACATTTTCAATGGCTTAAGAGCACGGTTCTAAACACATTTACTGCCTATTTTAATAATTATATTTCTATATTAATAGTAATACGAAACCATTCAAATTGACAAGCCTGACGCCCCTCTCATCGATTCCTTTTTTCATCGCAATACCAATGGATTCCGATAATGCAAACGCCGCAATTTTCCAAACTTTTGTTTGCGTTAAAGCATTCAACGGTGCAAAACAACCAACTCATTCCATTTTGTAGCTCATAAAATGTATAATCCCATAAAACTTCCGCGTTGAAAGTAATCGCTTTAACGCCATCGTCAGGATCAAGAATATCCGCCGGGTTAGTGTCTGTTCTTTTAGAAAAATACTTTATTTCGAATCGAATCAATAACCATTCTTAAGGTGGTGAATTGTAAAAAATTAGGTTTGATTTGAATAGACAACTCAATTTTGTTGGTTATCTAATAAAATTATTATATTGTCATAACAACGTTCACGTATGAAATAGAATTGAAATATGTCTAACTCGAGAAAGATATTTTTATGTGTTTTTGGACCATTATTTACCTTAGTTACCTTACATTAAATTAACTAATGTCACAAATTATTGGATAAAGAGATATACATCCAGCATATTCATGCAAAGTATGATTTTTACTCATCCTAATTTATTTACGATTGCAGTTTACATGATCAACAACATTCTTCAATGTACGTTCATGATTCTGGGAGCATTTCGTTTTCTTTTGTCTTGATTGATATTTCAATCTGCATATCAATTATAAAATATTGAGTGGTGCAGGTTATTATATTATATATATATATATATATAATTTATATATTATTCTCTTCTGTACATGTCAGGCAGATTAACCACTAGGCTATCATTGGAAGGTTTTAATAAGGTGTATTATTAACTACCATTTATACATTTTCAATTTGATTTTATAATTAAATATTTGTAATTATTATTCTTATGGGTTTTACTATTTTATGTATTATAAAGATAATACAACTTTTTTACCAGTTTCCGAATCATGTTCATTTAATTTGTGGTTGGTTATAGTAACAAATTTATAAGTAGGCAAAATAAGTAAATGGTATTCTGAGATTTCAACATGTATGGAGATGTTATAAAATTCTCATGGCTTATTATAACAAAGCAATTACTCTAACAATATTATTATTTCAGACCCGAATTGGTACGTCCTGGTCGGGCTGGTTCTCCACGACCTGGTGTGGCCACATCCGTTATAAGAGTATCATCGGCGCCCATCGCAACAACCTATCACTATCAGGTATGGTAATTTTTGGAAATCGGATCTATCTGACAATATTATTTTGACCAATGATGATGATTAGTACCAACGGACCTACCATTGGTACTAATCAATATCATTGTATAAGTGACCATGTTCAGCAAAAAGTGAGGATTTACATTGTCAAATTGTAATTATAATCGTATTTATACACAGTTTCGCTTGTTTATATTTCAAATATGTGCTACTTCGTATCTCGGATTACATACAATATACCTTCTAATTAATTTTACTAGAGGGTCCGCCTTCCTACGACTGTCAGGGTCACATTCCATTTCGAGGAGGCCTTGTTTCTCTACGCGCGAGCCAGCTGCCGGTACATATGGTGCAGCGGGCGACCGCTACGCGCCAGCACCCCGCCGTGTGAAGTACGCCCCGGTGACTTCACACGCTATAAAGTTACGTGCTTAGTAGCGTCCGATACTTAGCTTTTGGGAAAATTCCTACATAAAAATGAAATGCAATTTTAATTAGATAACGATAAACAGGGGCTGCTTGTTGACCGGGCTGCAACTTTGTGACACGATGTATTGCACACCTCATAAGCAGAGCGTTGAAGTAGTGCTGCACTCTCGCCTTACAAAACTGAAATGATTTTTTGAACTAAAAGTGTCTCTATTTATTTTTTATCGCACTTGTATAATAATATTTACACATGAATATTGAGGAAAAACATTAGTTTCAACACTTATGACATTTTTAAAAGACATTTTGCTTTTTAAAATAATGAAAAAGATGTTTAACAAAATTATTCCGTCGACGTCCGTGTGTCTGTATGTACCCATACTCGCATTGTCACGACAACTCCCGAAAAACTTAACTGATCTAATCCGTTTTTTTCCAAACGCTTTAGTATTATCCTAAACTAAGTCCTTTCGACGAATTGAACCGTGGATTGGACCTGAATTAGACCGTGATGGTCTAATTCTGCGTAGTTTAATTGTAATTAATATTATAAAAATACGACTGCAAATTTTGTTCGTTGTATATCTATATTTTGTATATCTGTATGTATATATATATATATATATAGTATAGTAAACTTAGGTCCGTTCACAAGGCTTGCGTGGTATTTTTGCATGCCTCATAAGTGGAGCGCTGAGGTAGTGCTCTACTCTCCCCTAATGAAAATCGAGCTATTTTTTAAACTTATTTTTTTTTCATGTTACTCATAATGTAGTTATAGACTTATATAAATGCACGAATGATAGATAGAAAAACATTCGTACTAATATGTATATTTGTAAAAACTGAACGACCGCTGTGAGGCGTGCACATTTGGATTTTTCAAATTTTTTTTGAAATAAGGTGATTATTTTGACTTGATCAACATGCGGACACTTTCTAACGTTCGTGCGTCCCGTTCCAACATTAACGTTCGATTTGAATCGTCGCACCGTTCATTGCCGCTGAGATGCTTCTTCATACGCTAAGAAATATTTTGGTTGTGCACAAGTTTTCACACGAAGATAAACATGCGTGAGCTTTGTATTGCACTTGAATATCGTGTGACATATTCTAATGAATAAAGAAAGTAATCCATCACTACCTTATTCAACTTCTCTGAGTTATATTGTTTTTGTTTAGATATGGACTAGATTTTAAATTATTTATGTTTATTCACATTCCAGTTACTCGATGGGCTTACTTCGTGACAAGTCACTATTGTTACTAAATAATTTCTTTGAATTTGAGACGACAAACGCGAATTATACCTAAAAGCACCTCAGGTGCCGAACACGAATCCGGTGAGAGTGATTTTAGTGATCAATTGGAAAGCAATTTTTCCTCCCATACGAATACAAAAATTTATAAGCAAATATGTCCATTTGACCGTAGATATTATTTAAATACGAAAAGGATATTGTGGAGAATTAACACAAAAACCAGAATATTTTATTAAGACTAATTTTATGAAGAAAAGAGGTTCGAACTGGAAATAGTAAAGAAAAAAGATGACCGGGATTACCACTTTGAAAATATCCTAGAAATTATCAAAAATTCAGTGAAAAATTATAAAAGAAACATTTTCTGTTCCAGAAATTTCTAAATTCATTAACGGATACAGTTTCATGTTTTCTTAAATATTTATGGTAACTCCTTATACGAATTATCTGAATAAACAATTGTATGGGATGACAATGCGTTGTATTTAATGAATTATAAAATTTTCTAAAAAATATTCGTTGCCACAATATCACTGCGAAAGTCAGAGTGAAAATGTAAAAAAAAAAGATATTTTTTGTCATAAAAATAAAATTTTTCTTGTCATAAAAATAAAATACACGAATTATCCATGTATAGTGATGTTTCTGTGTATAAAACTATTTCAAATATTAGCCATAGATTTTTAATAACCACCAAAATCCTCAAAAATTGTGACACCTGATTATGGTATCCTTGTAAGTTATTGAAAATATTATTTGTTTTTATATATCTAATTAACCTATATATATATATATATATATATTACTAACTGACTGACTGACTCATCAGAGATCTCCAAAACTGATCCGATTGACTTCAAATTTGGCATACTCGTGGTTACCGTTTTCGGAACGTAGACGCTCAATAATAACGGATTTTAGGCACAGCAATGGCAAAAAAATTTTTCATCGCTTTGAAAGATTATTGAAACATGCTGTATTTAACATATCCATTCCGTTTTCCTTCGAAAAGAAAAAAAATTAGATAAGCTATTAGATAGATCAAAGTACAAAAATTAAACGATATCGATATAAAAATAAATTAACCCATTCTCGCTTTCGCTTTGAGAAGCTAAAAGAGTTTTTCGTGGCCAGTCTATGCGTGTATAAATACAACAGGATAACAAACGGAATACTGAGCATACTATTAAATAATTTGAACAGCGGCAACTGATGCCTAACAAAGTAGTTTAATAGTTTTTCAAATAAAAAATATTTCATTTTAAAAATCTTATTCTGCTAGACATTATTGGAACGACGAAACTGCGTGGGAGTCGGATGTAACTTCCAGATATGTTTTTCTACTAAATCATCTACAAAGTAGGATCTTTATAAGTTATTCTTTCATCTAAAAACTGTGTAAATTATGTTAAAAAGATAAATTTATTGAATTTCTCGGCGCGTCTTTGCGACAGCAGATACTCATCCCTCGCATGGTCGGTAGTTTTTCTCCGAGTATAAGTCATCTTTTATGGTCCTATGTGCTAAAAATAAATCATTTTATTTCATCATTATAAAAATATAAGATCCGTCCTAGCCCAGCCGGACGGACCGGACCTATACAGCTTTTCTTACGCTTAATGCCTAAAAAAAGATCTTTTGATAAGTATACATATAAATATACAATTCCTAGGAACTGAAACGACGTGTATTTAAAAAAAATACTTGTAAAAATACTTTAAATATTTAAAGATATTCTTGAAACTGTATGATAATTATCAAGTTAAATTATATTCGGTTAACGGCTCCAAGCCCAACTCCATAACGGTTATACGTCGCGTGAGCTAGATCGCTTAAATCGACGCAAAGAGTAATAAAGAAACAGATAGATAGAGTTTTGTTCTTTCGCTTTCATTATCATGGCGTTAATTCCAGCCAGCGGGAGCGCTTTGTTTGTAACGGATTTTACGCCTAATTCAGAGTTTCTCCGCGAGTAATTGGACGGTCCTAAGTGCTTTGTCGAATTTATGAAAACCCCCTGCTTCTTGATTTAACGACAAACCGCGCGGGGATTAACAATCTAATGTCGCATTTAAATTATGATCGTTTTTTTTTTCTTCGTCGCCTTCGTGTCTCGTCGTATCTCAGCGCCTGATGACTAATTAAGTTCTCGTTACATCGACGTTAACGAGCGCAAGGCGAGTTTGTATTATGACGCAAATGTTCGTGCGCGTAATTAATATCCACGAAATTAACGGGGGAAAAAAGTATATAATGGAATCAACGGTACGAGCGTACAGCATAAAACATGTTTTTAAATTTTTCTAATATATACACGTTGTATAATTATATATCGTAGGTGGTCGTCGGCTGTCCTCTCTTTCACTCTCTTCCACTTTCTCTCCTCCCCTCGCTCTTTCTCTTTCTTCACCCAGTCTCTATCTATCTATATATATATATATAAAAATTGGTCTGATAATGTTTATAAGGAAGGGACAACTAAAAAAATATTTTCTTAAATTCATTTTTTATATGGGACAAAAGGAGGATTTTTGGGAACTTTTTACATGGAGCAAGATACGACTTATGGTATCCATATTGCTTATGATAAGTTGTGAAACACGTTTTTTTAAATGGAGAGGGAGGGGATAATGGTATAATGTATAAATGGTAAATGTATATAATATATAATTAGTGTGAATAATTGAAAACGGGAGGGAAAGAAATCGAAACGCAGGATCGGAAAAGAAATCGAAAACGGGACCGGTTTCGAAACCGAGTGTCGGATCGGGATCGGGAACAGCACCGGAACCGAAATTGAAAGCAGGATCGAAATTGAGAATGACAGCAAGCTCTTTTCATACAAAAGATGAGAGAACACATTCTATATCCACGCAGGCGAAGCCGGGTCGGTAAGCTGGTTTTTATATATATTTTGAGCTTCTTAAAATATCAGTTAAATGGCAGCTTTTCACAACAGCATTTAAATTATGAAGCTGAAAATGAGAACATGTTTTCATAAAGGAATATTGTTGTACGTAATAATGAACAACAATATTCTTTAATGAAAACATGTAACTTTTATAAAATAATTATAATTTTCCATTCGTTTTTCTTTAGTTAAAATTCAGTCTCAATTCTTATTCGCAGCTTTAATTTTAGGTAAAATGTACAGTAAATAGGTAATGTAATAACTTCGCACAGAAAACTCATACTCGAATTTTACACTCCTGGCTGGTCATAAATGTTTGATATTTGTATGTTACGTTTGCGAAATCACATTCACATGTGATTTATTAAGCAAAATATTTTTTGACGGGGATCGCTTGTTATTTGTATTTTATTACAATTTTTTAGTCCATATCTAAAATACAACGAAAGTGAAAAATAATTAGGTGAGTTAGTTTTTATGATTTTAAAAGTTCATCATTGCACTACCTGCTCGTTTTGAAAATACTTTTGGGAGGGAAGCACCTCAGCTAAGTGCATGATACATCCAGTTTTGGTCATATCTCACATAATCTATCATGAAAGGTTATTAGAAAATGGCAACGTGTCATATCTAAGAAAAATACCTAAATATTTAAATACCAAAAAAAAAATTGTAGTCGCTACGTCTCTCACCTCAGAACAAAAACGAGTTAGTTCGTGTTTATTTTTAATATAAAATGTCTTTAAGGTTATGTCACGGACTGTAAAATGTTGTTACAAAATTTACATACCATATAAAAAAACCTAGCTATATGCGCTTAAATACCCACTAGATTTTATTACTATTCAATTTTTTTGCAAAATTAGTATATATACAGTATTAATATATGTACATTATAATGTACATGTATGTATAATTAATATATATATACATGTACATTAATAGTAATTAATCTATTAGATAGGCGAAAAAATTTTTTCGTATTTTATAAGTAAAACTCTTTGGTTGTTCTGTATGTATCTGGCTAATTTTAATACCATTAAATAGACCTTTAAAAAAGAAGTGAAAACAGTGACTCGTTATTTTTCTATTTATTTTTCTGTCCACCAAAATAAGTGAATCTAACGTAGAAATTCGATACATTTTGAGATTTTATTCAAAAAAAATCGGAAAATACCACACAAGCTGCGAAAAAAATTTGTGACGTTTATGTAGCTAATGAAGAGTCGGTAAGAGTAGCACAAAACTAGTCCATGCGTTTTAAGTCCTGTAATTTTGATATCAAAGATGAACCTCGCTCTGGTGGACATGGTGTGGATAAAGTCGAAGCCATTTTGGAAAATGGTTATACACATATTAGCTGTTACGACATAGCTAAAGAGCTGAGGATTGACCACAAAACAGCTTTGACCCATTTGAAAAAAAGCTGGATACGAAAGAAAGCTCGATACTTGAGTCCCACACAAACTCATTAAAAGAAATCTAATGAATCATGTACTCATTTACAATTCTCTATTGAAACGTAATGAAACCGAAACCTTTTGGAAAAAATTGATCACTGATGGCTAGTGATCAATTTTTTAAAACCGAAACCGAATTTTTTCCAAAAACGTTTCGGTTTCATTACGTTTCAATAGAGAATTGTAAATGAGTATATAAGACAAGAACGTGCGAAAAAGATCATAGTCAAAATGCAAGTAATCTCTATAGACTATAACAAAACCCCGATTAACTCCCAATAAATTGATGTTACGTGCTTGTTGGGATTGGAAAGGCATTATTCTTTATGAGTTTTTATCATTGGGTAAAACCATCACTTCGGATTTCTACTGCCAACATATGATAAGACTTAAGTAAGAAGTAGAGAAAAAAGACCGGAATTGATGAACCAAAAAGGAATTGTTTTTCACCATTATAATGCCAGACCACACTCATTTTTAGCCACTCAGCAATTATTGCGAGAGTTTGGTTGGGAAGTGTTTTTTATTATCCGCCGCCGTGGCATATTGGCCATAGCTCTAGTTCATCTAAGACTGCCTGATTGTCGCAGTGGTAGTGACCCTACCTGTCGCACTGGGGTCGTGGGTTCGATTCCCGCACAAGACAAACATTTATTTATTTGATTAAAAATTAATGTTTGTCTTGAGTCTGGGTGTTTCTATGTATTATACGTATATATTTACAAAAAAAAAAAGTATGTATGTAGTGTATCAACTGTCTGGTACCCATAATACAAGCCTAGTTGCTTAGTTTGGGACCAGACGGTGCTGTGTATATATATCCGAAGATATTATTATTATACTATATTATTGTTATCTATCGCATACCGAAAAATCAGAATCATGCCTCTCTTTTATCCGTCTATTGGCATACTTTGGATGGCTTGGGATCGTTTATTTCATCTTCATTCATCTTATATTAAATATTCTTGGTTTTATTTTTCTGTTTGTCGATGCAATATCATTTATATTCTATCTTACTCGTTATACATGTTATATAACTAAATATACTTTTTTCTTCAAATTCTTTAGCATTATTTTAAGAATTGTCATGTTTATATATATATATATATATATATATTGTAGCGGGTAAGCTAGGAGTAGGTGGCATATAAGACACAGCGCCTGCGTGCTCAATCTCGCGAATGTGGATCCGCGTTCTATTTGTGTATGAATTACCTCCATACTCGCATTCAAAAGTCGAGCAGACGAAAAACAAGAGAAGAGACTCCTCTTTTCTTGTTTGTCGCCTCAACTCTTTTTATGTTTCTCAGTATGAGTATATATAGAAACATAAAAAAGAGTTGACGAGGGCTCATGCCAAAAGGTACACAAACTTCGCTAGTGATATAAAATTGGATTGTTATAAGTAATACGATAGAAAGACCGTACTGAGATTCGTAAGGAGAGACATTGAAGAAGGCTATCAATGAATACCGGTTTTATTCTTATGTTTTATTCGTATAGTTGAACTTGTGGACTTCATCTAAGGTCCAATGGATACCCCAGAGCTATATTCCACAGTGGTGGACGCGCCGACTATGAATAAAGGAAAAATAAAAATAATATAAAGATTATGAAAATGACAAGTATTTCAAGATTTGCTCAATGAAGAATTTGGCGAATTTGATAATAGCTATGAAAGATTGACTGTGTTGACAAATTGGAGCGAACAGTAGAAAAAAGCGGGCTTAAGTCTGTATATGGTGGGTCCAGCTAAATTCTTTTTAAGAACTATTGACACTACGATAATGACTTACAAATAAATCATAAAGAAGTTTAAAGATGAATTCAAATTCGAAATAAATTACGCACAAAATATTACATTACAAAACAAGAAGAAGTCGACTTAGCTGAGTATTTTTGTAAAGTAAAAAGGCTTGCCACAAAGCTAAAATCAACGAAGAACACACAATTATCATGACGTTCCAGCGCGAATTGAAAGTGAATCTCAAACCATTATTGGCAGCTCAAGCTTACAAATCACTCGAAGAATGAAAATTAGCTATTAAGAATTGTAAGCAAGTGTGCAAAGAAAATCGGTAGATTACTTATAACTTGCTGATGGAGTGGGAAAACAAAGAAAATTCCCAAGAACACCCTACAAGTAATGAGATGATGCGAGTACGCAAAAAACAAGAGAAGAGGAGTATATAAGAAAACATAAAAAAGAGCTGACGACGGTTCATGCCCAAAAGTATACAAGCTTCGATATTGATATAAAAGTGGATTGTTATAAGTTATACAATAGAAAGACCGTACTGAAATTCATAAGGAGAGATATTGAAAAAGCGATCAATAAATACTGGTCTTCTCCATATCTTTTATTCGAATAATTGAACTTCTGGACTTCATCTAAGGTCCGATGTATACCTCCCAGAACTACGCTCCACAGTACATATATATATATATTCCCTTTCATTTATAAAAATCATCTAATTATATTACTTTAACTCCTTGTTTCGGGCATTACCTCTATCAATTATTTTTAAGCTCTATTAAGTCTATTGAGTCAGTCTACTTTGAACTTGCAGTATTCTAAAAACTTTGATCTTTTCGCTTTAACTTCAAAACAATATTTAGGGAAGTTACGCCTCCTATCAATGACGTCAATTTCCGCTGCCAGTGCCACACGATTCCGAAGCAGCATTGAACATTCTGCGAGAAGGTGCAGCATGTCTTTTGGATTTTCACGGAGTCACAGGTGCAGCACGGCGAGTCCTTCGACTTAAACCTGTAGACGTATTGTATAAACCTGTCGTGTTCCGTAAGGATTTGTGCCATTTAGGATGTCATTTCCCTTTGTTGGAGGACCCAATACGCCTGTTCCACTCGAGGAAAGAAGTATTTGGTGACTTCACCCGCGCTTCCCTCGGCGCATCGTTCTTGTCACTCTTCCAAGCTCGCTACCCTGATCACTTTATTAGCATACGACAGCGGAGACCTATCATCATCTGCTGCCGTCTTGTTGGTGAGGATGGCGCACTTGGGGAATTCGTCTGCATACTTGTTTTCCGCAATCCCGGCATTCATTCTAACTCAGAAAAGGCGCATAGTCCTGCCCTCCGCAATGATCTTAAAATTGTCGCGCCTAGCTTCATGAGCCAGAGAGCGATACGTCTCAGGGCCGGTCAACTTCTCCAAAGCTGACCTGGAGACACTAAATACGTTCACCAGCCCGTCTCAACTCTTTTTCACCCTTTATATCGCTCTTTGCAGCGCGACCATCTCCACTTGAAAGACCGTGCAAAAGAGATCGGGTAAGAACGTTAAGTACCAGGTCTCCTTTCGCCCTCGCAGTAAGGGCTACACCAACTTAGCCCTCAATTCGGCTTACGACAGTATAAATATGCAGCCCCCCCCCACGGCGAAACGGTTCAAGGTATAGGAGTCTAGATCCTCAACGTTCTCAAACTAGATGTCGGACACGAGCATAGGGTGAGATAGTTTACCGAAATATACGGATTTCTCGAGCTCCAGGTCGACAAAAGCGTCTCCCAAATCTTTACCACGCTTCACCTTATACAACCAAACCGTTTCGTTTACTCTGATGTCCAGAGGAAGCAACCTTGAGAAGATCAACCCACCACTTCCCATGGCCCCTCCAACCTTACGGTCATATGGGTCGAATCGCGGAAGCACCGAGGGACACCAATGATCTAGTCCTGCGGTCTCTTCCTGCTTCCTACAAGTTATTTTTTATTATTTCATGCCTTGAGCGCGAGTATGCTTCTACTGTTGCCTAAAAATCCCGTCTTCACTAGGTGTGACCACGACAACTAAAAAAAATATTTAACTTTTAAACTTAATTTCAATTCACAGCTTGATATAGTATCGATTAGCTGTAATTGAATTTTTTAACTGGCAGTTATTCATGTTTTGATCCGCCATTTCGCTTAAATATCTAAAATAGAGGTTGAGATTGAACGTGAAGTTGTTTATTTTGCATTATGATGTCTAATAAATATGAAATTACCTATTCTTTTTTCTATTCAAGTTTACTATAAATCTATTTAAAAATCAAAAAGAATAAAGAGGATTTTTGGTGAAAAGCTCATATGTTTTCATAAACCTCTAATTTAAATAACATATGTATGGCACGAGCTCTTAAGGTATACACATTTGGTTTTACTAAATTTTTTTTCCTTGTCGCTTTCATTAATTCTCCATTAATAGGGCTTGACACCACATTTATGTACTTCGGTAACGGGCAGCTCAGATAATGAATCATCTTGATTCTTCTTCTAATCTACTACCCAGTCTGTGCCATACACGCGCAAACTTCACCAGCCTATCGAAGTTCGTCTTGCAGCTCACGAGGTCTGTATAGTAGATCGGACCCATAACTTATCCGCGTGATACCATCCATCATTTGCACTCTCGTCTCATCATACATTGGACATGCCCACAGAGTGTGGTGAAGTCCTCATCTTCCATTCCGATCAGCGCGGAGTGGAGAGAGATTGTGCGATGTGCTTTGCATGCTTTTAGTGCAACGCTGCACTGAACAGCGTCAAGCATCTTTCGCACGCCGAGCTTCCTCGTTGCCGGTTCTCAAGCGCACAAAGCGTACAGAACGATAGGCTCTATTACAACAATATATATGGTCTTTACAATCTCCGAACTCAGACCCCATGTCATTTCGGCCGCTCTGGCGATGCCTTTATATATATTGGCTGCCTTCTTGCAGACCTTGGCAAAATGAGAAGTGAACGTCAACTTCCGGTTGATGAAGGAGGCGTATTTCGCCTACCAGGCTTATCTGCTCACCATTCATGTGTACAATTGGGTCGTCGGATTTTCGTTTTTTGGTGAACACCATTGAGTATGTTTTTGATGGCGCGAACCTCAACTTATTCTTTTACTCCCCAGCTGTGCATGTACGCTAATGTCCGCTTGGCATCTTCTTCCACTGACTAATCCGACTATCTGGAGAACATAAGGATCATCACATCATCCATAAACGCCTGCACCGTACACCCCGAGTTCCCTGAGTTCTCGGAGCAAGGAGTCCTGAATTAGATTCCAAAAGATTGGTCTGGTTACAGAGCCTTGTCAACCCTTGGAAGTCCCTTTACTTCACTCTCCTCCAGCCTACCGAACGATAATTACCTGATCCCGAAGGTAGTCCTGAACCATGCCGTAGAGTTTTATTGAGCAGTTTTGAGCAAGCAGCTGGGTTTCCAGTGCCTACCACCACGCAATGCCGAAGGCGCCCTCTATGTAAAATAACATCGTTAATATGATCTTTTTGACATTTTGCTCGTTGTAAATATGTGTCATTAGTTCATAGAGGGCGTCCTCCGTCCCTCGCTGCGGCATGAAGCCATACTGCGTCGCTTGCAGCTTAGGCAATAAATGCCACTAAAGGAGCCCGTCAATATTCTTTTTTTGCTCAGCACAACATGTTAATGCATCCACCATATAGCCCTGAACTTGCACTCTCAGATTTTCACCTGTTTCGGTCCCTTCAGAATTCTTTATTAGGTAATGTTAGGTAAACATCAAGAGAGGACTGCCAAAACTACTTGTCGTAGTTTTTTAATCAGAAGTCCCAAAATTTCTACAGTATTGGAAATATGTCACAACTTACAAAATGGCCACAAGTTTTTGAACAAAATGGCATATTTACATCGTAATTAAATGTAAAAAAAATATGATGAAAAATTGTATTTGTATTTAATTGTATATATTAAATACGAAAAAACTTTTCCTGACTTAATATGTATGTTTTTGAAAATACCGTATCTATATCATCATAAATAAATTTTATTTATTATTTCTAAAAGTAGAATAAATATAAAATCCAATTTTATGTTATGATATGAATTTGTTTAGTTATCCTATAATCTGGAATTAAGAGGATAGCTAAACAGATTTCTTTTTTACAATATAAAATATGCTTTCATGGTCTAGTGGTTATGAACATTACCTTCAAATCAACAATCAGTAACAGTACGGAGTTCAGACCTGACCACTGACTGACTAATAAGTTTTTGACTTAAGTCAAATTAACCTAAGCGCACCGTACCTGGAAGAGCATGTTAATACATCAGTTCTGGAAGTTATCACCGCACTGATAACAAAGGTCTTTAGCAATCCCCAAATCACACTGACCTAACACGATAAGTCCGGACCTCGCGATCTGTATAAGATCGAGATCGCTTTAATCTTATACAATACAACGCACGAAGCTCTGCCGCTCTAAATTCCCTTCGAATGATTTACTGCGCAAGTATGATGCTCCCCTACCTTCCTCCTTCTTCCCCGCGTTCATATTTTACGCCACTATGACGCTTTAGTGACGAAGAAGCAGAGTTTCGTGCGTTGTATTGTACTTCAGCAATGGTATAATAAAATGTAATAATACAAGCTAAATCATAATAATGTAAATCTGACCGAACTAAATTTATATATGTACGTATTTATGAAACAGCGCCAGTACGGTAGTGGACAAAATATAAATCACACGACACAGTACCAATATGTTTAGGGCCCATAAAATCGCACATACGTTCTCAAATCATAAATCATCCGAGCGAAGCAATAAAAATAGCGAAAGCAAGATCCACGTCAAGTTCCTATAAACATGGCGCCGAGACACGTGACGCGGCGGGGCCCGGCTCCCGTACCAGATATATGCAGGACGCGGGTATATAGAATTTTTCGTATCGGCATTTCGACCCGTACCTCGTCGTTGATTCGCAAAATGATTCTTATTCGTACGTAAAAAATAGAATTAAAAACGAAAACTAAACGTCACTTAAAAATAAAAATTAAACTGTGACGTCACGGAACGCCTGGCAGATGTGAAATGTCGAAACTATTTGGTATAGAAAATAAGCATGGAAAGATTGTTTATTAAATGAAACAAATATGACGTAATGAAAAAAATATAGGTTAATCAAATATAAAACATCAATAGTTTTTTAAAGAAAATAGTGTGCATATTTGAAAAATCCAAAAGTGTACGGCTCACATTTTTTTTTGAGCTTAATATATACAAATGTTATATTATACATTAATGAACGGTAAATGAAGCCTACGATATTATGATAATTTCCTAAAGGTCACTATTTTAATATTTTCTTAATTTATTTTTTAAAAATGTATGATAAAAAATAATAAGTGCATGTTATTAAAAATAATATTTGTAATTAAAAAAAAAAATTGAAAATTGCCATCTACGACTACTCTATCTCTACAGAATAGATCGTAAGGAAGAGACATATTTACTTGCTACTAGAGGTCGCCACTATTTGTAAGAAATATCTTTTATGTAATTGTAATTTAACTACACCACATTAGACAGGCATTTTCAATAAGACACTACATTATTTGATTTTTCCAAAAGTGATAATGGTTTTTACAAATTTCATGCTTAACTGACGGGATCGCTTTTATTTTACTCTATATTTTTTCATTAAATTATTTGTATAGGTATATAAATGGAAAAATTTGCATATTTTCCCATCCCATTAACGAGAGTACAGTACGACAAAAATAGTTGCTCAGTTGCTGACAGGAGGGGACATAATTTTTTCGATCATAAAGCACTCTCA
Source organism: Eumeta japonica (assembly GCA_005406025.1). Taxonomy (NCBI): domain Eukaryota; kingdom Metazoa; phylum Arthropoda; class Insecta; order Lepidoptera; family Psychidae; genus Eumeta; species Eumeta japonica. The sequence continues at coordinate 392,898 of BGZK01000304.1, read as the reverse complement.
AATGATGTGCATTATGAGTCGTGTAATTACTCTTTATTTATAAAATACATATCAATTTAATACCAAAATGAAAAATGAAAAACGTGTTTCGAAATAAACAATAACACTGCACAACGCGATGAGAAAGGAGGATTACCGAGCCGACCGACGAGTCACGGAGCGTGGCCACACCCGGTCCAACCCGCCGTATTACATCAACAGTCCTAAAAATTTACGAGCCTGTCCCGATGGTTAGTTTCGAAGAAAATAAATGAAAAAGTTTATGGCATAAATTAATGAAAAACTTAAATATTTTTCTTTATAACATGTCATATTTATACGTTCATCCATACATCCATATATCTGTTCGTACATATAAACATTTTCCGCTATGATTCACGACGCGTACCAAAGTAGTCGTATGCCGTCTCACTATTAATTTTTATTTGAAAATAGTGATGACATACAACCAAAATAATTTTGTGTTAACATTTTTGAATTTATACTTCATTTTGCCCTACAGAAAAATCTGATCACAATATATTCTCAATAGGGAAGTATCAGGAAATGGACCGATGTAACACGCTATGGAATTTGTACGGTTTAAATTTGTTCCTTCTGGTGTGCAATGACGTATCAGTTAGTCGTTTAATGCAATTAAAGCGATACATTGATAAAAAGAGAGTTTAGAGATTAAATAAAAGGGATTGAGCTGCTCGCCTATCAGGTTATTTCATATTATTTTTAAATGTCGACTGAATTATAAATGACTAAATCTTTTGTATTGATGAGTAAAAAGAGCAAACCTTGAGTTTCTTGCCCATTCTCCTCTCGGTGTATCAGCATTTGGAATGGGCGGTAATGTCGAAATGAATTTATTAATGATGTATTTCAAGTGTAATTTCATTACCTACGAAATAAAGATATTATTGATTTTGATTTTTTTTATTTTTAATTTTTTCCTCGTTTTCGTTAAAAATGCGTGAATTACTAGTTCTATTTATAGGTATATGCTTTTTGACTATTTACATTAGTGTACCATAAAAATAATACTCGATGCGACAAAATATGTTTGGTAGAATTAAATTTTAAAACAGACCATGACAATTTGTCTTTTTAGCTGCTATCCGTAATCACTAACCGATGTGTCTGTACTTCTTTTTTTGTATAACGGTACTAATAATTTTCAACAAACTGGTAGAACAGTTTTTTACACACGAATTTTTTGGTTTGATGTTTACGTTTTTTGTTTTGTATCCGCGCGCACTCCTACCATTTCATTTAATTTTTTATAAGAGTTATTATTACTTGTCTTACTCGTTTACTCATCGTTAAGGTGCCGTCATTGATCCTGTGAACGCGCGGGGACACCCTCCTCTCCTCATTGTGGCATGGCCTTAAGTGATTAAACATGTGTTCACTCGGTCACCCGAGGGTCGGACGGGTTACGTCGGATTCCTTAGCGACTAAAACCCTTCATGATGTACTTTCGTCATTTTGTGCCTAAACCTCGTATACTCTCATATTTATTCGCTGTAAATTAAATTATTATTCATTATAAATGAACAGAAACCAACTCAACTGCAGCAGTTTTACACAGATAATCCCCGCAAAAAGATTTTTGACATACACACGAGTAAAAAAATAATTTTACATTGGAGTCAGGTTATATCGGGTTATGCCGTACCCATTTCATTTTTTTTTCATGTAGTGGCAATCAAACACATTTTGTAGATAATATAGACAAATCTAGAAAACCAATGTGATTAAATAATAAAAACACTGGTCAACAAAATTTTGTAATTTTGTTGACCAGTGTTTTTATTAGCACCTTTCTTGTTACAAAACAAGAAAGGTGCTTGCCAATTTTAAAAATCTACCTACCCTCATTTTTTACCATATTTGTTTTGATTCCGTCAGGTCTAGTTTTCGTGTTACAGCTACTATCCACAAAATGAAAAATTAATCGTTTTTGTTTCATTTTCGCATTCAGAGAATTTGCTTATTTGAAGAGCCTAGTGTTTTGTTCTGTTTTTAGAGTTATGTGATTCTTAAATAATGTCAAGAAAGTGTAAAAATTATCCTGAAAAGTTTTGTTACTTTGTGGTGACATTACTTTCAAAACTCAGCGAAGGAATTGGACACCATTAGTATTTAAGTTATATGAACAGTATTTTAGCTTTGCCATCGGGCAACAAGACAAAGCGTGGGTTCCACATATCTGTTGTGTTACATGTGTGGGTATTCTTACTGGATGGGTGAAAAGATATCTATGTGTACCTTTTACAATCCCCATGATTTGGACGGAAGACCGATCCTTCATAGTCAAGATCTACCGGTACCAGAACCACCTCAAAATAGCGATCTGACCGTTACACCAGAAACCAAAAAATAGACATCGGATCCTGACTTTCAAGAAACTTCCTCATCCTCATTTAATGAGCCACATCTTCTATCACAAGGAAACCTCAATGTTTTGGTCCATGACTTAAATTTGTCCAAACAACAGGCAGAACTTTTGGGCTCTCGATTAAAGGGATGGAATTTATTACAACCTAAAACAAAAGTATGTTACTTTCGCAATCGAGATGAAGAGCTAAAAGATTTTTTTTCACAAGATGATCAATTTGTATTTTGTAATAGTGTCTATGGCGTAATGACTGTCCTGGGTATAGAATATAAAGCAGAAGAGTGGCGTTTATTTATTGATGGCTCAAAAGTAAGTTTAAAGGCTGTTATTTTACAAATCGGCAATGAACTTTCCTCCATACCATTAGGTGAGGCTTCTAACGTAAAAGAGCTTTATGAAACTATTAAATTTATCTTGGAAAAAATTCAGTATAATGAATACAATTGGAAAGTTTGTGAAGATTTGAAGGTGATTGCCCTAATTTTAGGATTACAACTGGGGTATAAAAAATACTGTTGTTTTATTTGTGAATGGGATAGCAGAGACCGAAAAAATCATTATGTTAAGCAAGACTGGCCCAAACGGCAATTTCTTACTCCAAGACAAAAAAAATATTAAAAACCCTCCATTGGTGCAGCCTGAGAATGTATTTTTACCAGCTTTACACATAAAGCTTGGGCATATGAAGAACTTTGTGAAAACTATGGACGAGAATGGTGACGGCTTTTTATATTTGAAAGAAAAATTTCCTAAACTGAGTGCGTAAAAATTAAAGAGGGCATATGTGTTGGCCCTCAAATCGGACAATTGGTGAAAGATGATATTGTTAAAGAAAAGCTTAGTAATTTAGAAAAATTAGCATGGGAATCTTTCATGAAAGTAACTTCCAATTTTCTAGGAAATCACCGATAAAGTTACTATAAATGGATTATAGCGGAGCTTTTATCTACTTGGGCTGTAATATATCGTTGAAAATACATTTTCTTCATTCAAATTTAGACTTCTTTCCTGAAAATTTGGACGCCGTCAGCGATGAATACAATGAAAGATTCCATCAAGACATTTCTACTATAGAAAAACAAAATCAGGGCAAGTGGAGCTCACGTATGTTAGCGGATTACAGTTGGGCATTAAAACGAGACGTTCCTGAAGCAAACTACAGACGAAAATTATACAAGTAAATTAATATTAATGTTGCAATAAATGAAATAACTTCTTTTTGTTGATAAAATTCAAAATTTCTAAAATGTTATAAAATGGTATTACAAAAAAACTATTTGTATTGAAAGCATTTTAATTTTATTTCTAGTATCCTTAACCTTGTTCCAAACATAACTAGACAAAAGTTTTCATGTTACATGCAAATGTTGTTTTTTTGTTGACTAGTGAAATCTTGTAAAATTGTTGACTCTGCAGGCCATCTCCAAAACTTTTCACTACTTTCGAGCTCAAAATTTTCAAAAATAAACCTATAAATATTTTTTTAAGTTTGAGCTCAAAAAATAGATTTTTGTGTTTTATCAAGCTTTTCAAGTACAAAAATAGATTTTTAATACGTTTTCAACTCTTTGAGTTCAAATATCTAGATTTATTTAAATAAAACGCAATATTTTTATTTTAAACTGACTTCAAAAAAGGAGGAGGTTCTATGTTCGTCTTTATGTATTTTTTTATAAGTTATTATAAGCAAATATTATAGGCACATAAAGTGTATGATATATTTTTTCTAGTTGTTCAAGTTCTTGCATATGTAGTTATAATATCATGCCGCTGAGCTGATGATGGAAGGCACAACACTCCTTAACGTTTGGAAATTAATGTAAAATACTGCCATTTACTTTTAGAAACTACTTTTCATTGGCTATTATTCTGTGTGTACTAAAACCTAGTATACACAGAATAAAAATTAATAACTTATTAATCTACCTCCATACATTCATTCATTTATATAATTCCAATGATAACGCTAACGCTGACGTTGACGCTGACGATGACGCCGACGCTGATGCTAATGATGACGGTGAATGTTAAGATCACCGTCATCGTACGGTTACGGTACAATTACAGACCGGGTAACACCGGGCACTCGACCTTCTGAAATTGTATTTGAATAACAGAGTTCAGACGGTTTATGTGAATGGTATGAGATTATCTGGATCTATAGAATGGTCTACAGATCAATCAAGTGATCCTTGTGGTATACACATATGGATGTGTATACCACAAGGATCACTTCTTGATTCCTATCTCTTTATAGTCTATATAAATGACTTACCTATTCTTAAGGATGTAAATGAGTTTAAATTTCGAACTTAGTCCTTTCAACTTTGACCTCTGACCTTAGCTATTTGACCGTAGACTTTATCATGTGACATGTGGCCTTTTCTCTTTGATCTTACACCATAAACCTTAGCACTTGAGGCTGTTTATTTATTATTTGTAACAATTTATATTTTTACATTATGACATACCTACACACGCATACTATTTATCACATCTTATTACCTTTTATATTATATCCACATATTATAAAAAAATCCTTCAACGCCGACGTATGTCATCTCGTATTTTTTCACAGATGTAACGGCTCACCGCTTCATTACATAATTAATTTATAATTTATGTTTAATGACCGTGTTACGGTATTGTATAATAAGTACTTCTCTTTTCGATACTCCTTATGAATTATTCACTATATTGTGTTGTGTGTTCATATCAGTAAAAGTCTTAAATGTTAAATGTATTTTCCCAAACAGACTATCAAGATAATACAGACTACTTATACTTTTGACCTTCCTCCTGAACACAAAAACGAAGAGAAAGTACTCGTATTTACATAAACAGTGGGTCTCTTTTCATATTTTGCTTTTAATGTTTGGAAATATTTCAAATCTTTACAAACCCATTTTATCAGGATGACACCTTCTTAGATGATCTTCCAGCTTTGATGGTTTCATAAAGTCATTGCTGAAAACTTAGTTGCATAAAAGGCATGTGGGCAATCGTTTGTCTGCCTTTAATGGAAGAAAATCAAATTTTAAATATTCAACACTGTACTGACGACACTTCTTCTTAGATTAGATAGATGGTTTGTATCAATTACCTACCTGTAAATAAATAAAAAAAAACTTTGTTTTAGTAATCTTAAGGCGATTCGAACTTAACAGGATATGGCTATTTTAACATAATATGATTAATCAATTATTATAAATATTAGGAAGTAAACAAAATTCCGGCTGCAAACTGTTTTTAATTATTAAAAGCAATAAATCGCTAAGATCCATAATAGAGTTTTATGAAAACGGCTGAACTTATTTTAATGTGATATAAAATTATTATTTCATTTATTATATTTTAATATGCTTCTGTAAATTCTATAGAAACTTTTAAATAATATTTTGATATCAAAACTCAATCAATCAATCAATGATTAAATTTCATGCACCCCCGCTTACGATTGTGGACCCCAATTTTTTATTACGCCCAATGTAGACTCCCGTCGAATCTCCCGTGGACCCCTAGGTGTCCACTTGGACCACTTTGGGATATACTGATCTAATGTGTCCACGCGGACGGAGCCGCAAGTAAAAGCTTGGTTATTTATATTGTAGTAGTGGATCTATGTGTAGGTGGTATGTGAGGCATCCGACCTTCGTGCTTAGTCTCGCAAATGTGGGTTCGGTTTCGATTCAAAATTGGATTGTGAGTAAAATTCAAGTTCGCGAAAAACAAGAGAAAGAGTATATAGTGAAACATAGAAAATAGACGAGCGCTGTGCTCAAGTGCACAAGCTTCGATAGTGATAGAAAAGTGAATTGTTGTAAGTGGTATGATAAAAGACCGTATTAAAGTTCGTAAGAAGAAACATTGGAGAACCGATCAATAAATACTCATCTGCTTTTTACCTTTTATTTAAATAATTGTATTCCTGGACTTCATCAGAGAGCCCGAAGGATACCACCCCCTAAGCTACGCTCCACAATATATCCACCGATCTTATATTTTACATAATTCACCCCAATTTTATTTTTTAAATTAAGTATTACCTATAATTATATGTTCAATGGCTTTGTACAAAAAAACTAAACTAAAATCGCCAAAATAATTGCCAAAACATTATAGTTTATTAATGGCGTTTTTAATGTACGAGGTGCAGTCCGTAACTCGAAACATTCATGAAACGTCTCCTTTAGAACTCGTATATATATCCTTTGTTAAATTTACTATTCTGTAAAGAATATCTGTAGAAACTTATATCAAAATATTTTTCAGATATTTGAAATCGCTAAACTGACTGAAATCAAATAATGCAAAAACACAGAATGTACACACATTACACACCAACTTTAGTCGCCTAACCGCTATTAAGTTGTCACCAACTTCCGAAACTGAAACTATCGTATTTGTGAGAATCGACTCCGCGAACCGCTAAAGCAACTACAAACTACGTCACAAATAATAAACAACGTAAACAAAACTGGGCTCAGGAGCACCGGCGCGGCCGGGAGCTGGGAAAATAAATAATTTATTAAGGACAAGTTAACAAGGGTCTCATAAAGAAGGCAAAAGGTCGGCTATTTGTTTCCAGCGAGGATGTTTCACCCCACTTTGTTATTTAGACTTTGAGGGAGTCGCAAAAGGCGGCGGGACCAGCACGTGGACGCGCGCCCACACAACTAAATAGACGCGTTAATGTATGGAACGTCCGCGCCGCTGGCGGAACTCGTATGAGACGGCTAAAAGGAGTTGACATTGCGGTCTATGTGACATGATTTATCGAAACCTAATTATGCACGTTCTCAAAAGCGATGTTTTATGACGAATAGTTGCCGACACGAGGTGAAAATAAAGATTGCATGTAATCTCGAGAAAAAAAAAGAAATACCTACGTGACAAATAGCTATTCCGTCACAACGAGACATGTAACCGGCATGCAACTGAAAAAGCTATTAGCGAAAATAAAACTGTTACCCGTGAGTTGTAACAACTTATATCTGCAAAGTTTGAAATGTATACTGAAACGGAGCGGGACACGAATATTTCATAACTTGTGTATACGGTTCAGGGGGACGGCGGGGCACGAGACGCGGCGGGGCGGGGCGGCGAGGCGTAACGTCATACTCGCAGTTGCGGTTGAGTTATGGCGGGAACTGGAGCACTTCCGTCGAAATAGCTATACGAACTGTGCCACCTTTGCGATAGGATACACACTACACTGGCGAACGAAACGTACGCGTCGTCGCCGAAGTTACACACGAACGAACACCTAACATCCTCAGCTGTAGGCAGACAGATTTCTGGCTTGGTAAAATAAAATACCTAACCATGAGCTACTTTCCGAGCCGGTGGCGAAACTGATTTATGAGATGTCATAAAAATTCTCTACTTCGCGACAGATTTATAGGTCCATCATAACTGATGCTGATGTCACGAAATTTGGTCGGGAAATCTCACCACGTTAATATATTTAGTTTATGAGAACGCTTACGGTTTTCTTAATTCGCTTGTGAAAAGAGAAACTATTTTTTGATGTGAAGCATCTATAGTCGCAGGGTAAACCGGATTATCGGCATGGCGACGCTTGCCGTAGCGACGGGTCGCCACGCTGTACTAAGGTACATATGCAGTCTATTTGTAGTAGAGTGCACTGTGTGGCAACGTGTCACCACGCTATACAATGGTATATATATATATAGTCAAAATGTATACCGTAGTAAACAGCACCATCGAACCGAGTGAAAACCGGGTAAACCGGATTGTTGGCGTGACGACGCTTGCGCATGGCGGCGCGTCGCCACAGTACACACTACTACCTGTGGACTGTATACATATATCTATAGTATGACGTGGCGATTTGCCGCCACACCGTACACATTACTATATTTTGATTAATATGATTGTATATTTGATTAATAATTAATAATCAATTATTAATTATTACTGTGACAAGCAATTGTCACAGTAATACCGTCAGAGGAAACATCGAATATAACTATTACGGAAGTCACAAATGAAATGAATTAAGTTGTGGCAATTTGAAATTAATATTGTATTTTTGTATTTAATGAAAATACATGTTTATTAAATAAATAGTCATCATTTTCTGTAAAAAAATCATCGTATTTAATTTTTCTATTGTTCCATTGTGCTATATTTAGTTCCTGTCGTAATCTTGTATTTAATGCATATTACTTGTACAACCTCGATGTTTCACACATGCCAGGCGTCCCGTGACGGCTCGCATTTTTTTTTCATATATTAGACATTAAAATAATAATCAGCTATAGCCAATTTAAACAAACACAGTTACATATCATATCCTTACTTATTTCTCGATGTGCAGCTCAATTACAATACTTAGACTGTAAATATGTTTCTTTTGTAACTCTCACAGCCATCATTACGAGTAATAAGTTCTTTTGTTCCTGTACGAGCGTCTCCCCGTCAATAAACAAACTATAAATTGTTATTTTAAACATTCGTCTTTAAATAGTAGTACGTAATTGAGCTCACACACTATATATATTGTTTCTTATTTCTCACATAATGTGAGAAATAATATTTTAAATATATTTAAAATTGTAAATATATTACAGAACAATCTTTAGGTTCGCATAAAATTAAAGAAAAAAGCATGTTATGAAAACAATTGTTACAGATTAACGTAAATTATTTTCAGATAACATTTACACCCAAAGTCAAACAGTCAGATTTACATATTTGTTGTATTAATAATAATGTTTATGGATAGGTTTAAGTCGTTGAATAATTTAACCGTATCTCCGACGCTTTCACGATAATTTCGTCCGGTGACTTGTACAAATAGCGTTGGGCGTTCAGTAATATTACCATTTCTAGAACAATGTTAACTACACATCAAACAATCGCGATGGGTTCCTGTTCCAACAATATATATTTTGTTAGGGACGCTGAGTCAACACCTTTGTTATTTCATTGGCTTGAAAATTCACAAAAGCGTCCCCTTCACGTGTTAGCGTCCAAGCGCACCTCGCCCGTTTAAGGAGGGCGAGTTTCTGTGTATTGTACGAGTACTGCACGCGCAGGAGTAGGAAGGCCCGCCCCCGCCGAATTCACTACAATTCGCCTAAAGGACGCCTCGCCTTACCGCTCATACGGGAATGTGTCATGTATAATAACATTAATATAAATCGTAATTTTTGCGTGGCAACACACGTATTTGTCATTTTTCATCGTCAACACTCTCCCCTTACCTCACGCCGACGAACGTATTGCTCTGTCCCTAAACAAATATTGCATTGCGATGATTCTACTAAAACGCGGTGGCTACCCGGCGCGGCTACGGTGGGTTTTCCTACTTCTGTAACAACATAATTTCTTGCTAAAAAAAATAGTTTAATGCAAGTCGAGCTCGAGCACTTTATTTCTGTAATTTACTTACTGTTCATAATTTATATGTGATAGTATAAATTTTGTCAATTTATACTAATATAATAAAATGAAAAATTTTGTTTGAAGGTAAAAGATAATTTCGATTGAAAATAAAAAAGATAAACTACTACTACGATTTCGATGATTTGCTTATAAAATCATTCCGATATTTCCAAACCTACTATAAAACACTATAAGTTGTATGCTATATACTATACTAGCATATACCCCCAACTTCACCAACATACTTAAATATTTTGTAATGTTGGTCCAATTTGAATTGGATTTTTATGTATGTTTTACATAATGTTACACAGGACATGATAACCTTATTCCCAACTTCGTGTACGTGGGCGTTTTCTTTGCGATATAATGGTCTAATTTAATTTTTATTATTATTCCTTAGTGCGAATAGGAACGGATGATTGGTCTCGATCAGTTCTATATATCGTGAACAGAGTCGTTGGTCGTTATATATAAAAACAAAATGTTTTTCACTTTAATTTTCTTGTACGCTAAACTTGCTGAACCGACCAGGCTACGGCGACGGAAAAGGAACGCCGGCAGGGTACAGACCCTAGCTGCCGAAGAAGGCTTACAACACATCTGGCCACGAGGTCGGAGTTGCAGGGTAAGAATTTGATGTAATATGAAAATTAGTAATAGTAAGTTGTTGTATAAACCCCTTTCCCCTTTCCTATTCTATTATGTGGAGTATCGATTCTCGGAAATCTGTAATTGGACACTCGCCTGCAACATGTGCTAACATGCCGCATACAACCCATCGCTGACCCTCGAATCTGTTCTTCCCTTACGAATCTCTATCCAACGAATTCAATATTGATACGAAAGGGCCGACAGATATCGAACACTTGACGAAGTGTTAATGTGTCAACATTATTTATCGTAGTTCGCTAAATACTTTTCTATATTTTTGTTTATTTTCTAGTTGCTAGTATATGAAACCTGTTTAAGTGTATCGGTATAAGATAACAATAATGATTTATCTTAAAAGCAATCTCACTGCAAGGTTTGCTTTTCATATGCAAAGTTAATAAAATGGAAACTTTGGTTAAATTTAAATGAAGACCCATCAACTACGACGATCTTGAATTGCGGCATTATCTAAATATATAATCTATCACGGCACGTCATTGGAACCTCATGCAACCGACGAGGGCGTCGGCGGCGAGCCCGGAGTGCCGGCTGCGGCGGCCGCTAAATAATTCAGCGCGCGCGCCGGCCGCGCCCGCCCAGCGCCCGCCCAGCGCCATTGAAAGGGATAGGGCGCACGGCGAAGCGAACCCGGATCTAATGACTGGGACGTTATTACGGCCCACCTTTTCAAAACGGAGTTACCGCCGTTCATTGGAACGAATTACATGTGGAACGGAGTCGAGCGACGGCTTATTTACGAGTTTCGGGATCCTGAAACTCTATCTCAATTATTAACTTGTGAAGCCTTCCCGAGTATCGCGAGTCGATATCGGCGCTCGAGTTGCGAGAACTCTATTCCAATTTTAAACGAATATTGGCACACGGCGAGCGAATAATAAATCAAGTTTGCAAGAATCCGCCTGTGTTTAACTAAAATTCCATGGACCGCCATAATTGATGCCGATGCGTTCTCTACAAGTTACATGTCAAAAGTCGCCGTTAATCTGTGGAAGCGAATCAATATTTGTAGATAATGTTGAAATAGTGTGTATCGAAAACAAAGCGAATGTATCTGAGCGGAGCCGTTTTCGATGAGCGTTTATAATTTTAGAGAATACTGGCTTTCGTCCGTGGGTCTGAGAAAATTCCACTAAAAATAGTAAAGGTGAAAGTTTGTGAATATGCATGGATGTTTGTTACTCTTTTACGCAAAACCTAGTTAATAGGCTCGAATAAAACTTTTCAATAATGTAGCTCATGAGGCAAATAACATATAAGTTTAAATTTATAGACGCTATAGCCTTTTGTCCGTGACTTCGATAGCGTTAATATACACCGAATTGATTATATACGCCGCTTAATTATTGGTAACGGTAATTTTCAATGTATTGTAAAGTTCAAAATCGGTATATGATCGAAAGTGCGAAAAGGAGCGGAATCGGGGTTAAAAATGCGAGCGAGATCATTTCATAGTAGAAAAAAATAACACCAATGCTTACGCTTTTAATGTAAGACTATAGGTTTCTCTAGCAAAGAATTGAATTGAAAATGGGAGTGGAACCTAGACCAAGATCAGAATCGGAGACAAGAGCGGGACCAGACTCGAACTGAGAGCTGGACTGAAATCAAGATCATCGATAACATCGCGATCGGTCGATATGTTACACAAAAAAAAATTGTATGTCGACGCGGATGAAGCCGTGAGCGAAAGTTAGTATGCCAGTTTATGAGGTAACTTCACGGTGTTTTTATTGCTTACTGTTATTCTTTTATAACCTATGTAATAAAAATATTGTCAATTTTAATTGGAATACGCCTTTAAGTTACTTAGGGCGCTTACAGGTTACGGGCGAAGTACAGTAATATTTTTTCTGAGTGTGGTGCATGCGGTGGACTCGTTACAGCCGTCACAGGCGACAGATACTTATACGTTTTGGTGTTATGCGAACATGGTTTTTGAATTCAATCGCTTTCAGACACCCCAAAGCAGTATAACTCGGTGGTTCCGTTTATTTTTGGTAATGGAGACATTCATCATCCCCACCAAATTGAAAATCATTATTTTTTCTAGAATTGATTGGTCGATTAAATACTGTACTATAGTAAGAATTTTATGGGCGAGAGAATTATCACGTGCACGTATTTACGGTGAGCGGAATCCCATGAGTAGAATCGAGCCAGCTGAGAATTAACAGTTTACCTAAACGACATTCGGGTTTTGAATTGTTTGGTGAATTCTTCGCTTTAAAATTATAGTTTATACACCAAGCATGTAAAACCCTATATGCTTGAAATAAAAATTGCTAAATAGCCAAGAATACATAAAAAGTGAACCGTTGGTGTCGTATGGAACATCTTGAACAGTGTCTTTTTATTAGTCATTTAGAATTAGTAAATTTAAGGACTCGATATGATTAGTGTTGACAGTTTACATTTTTAGTATAGTTAATTGCAGTGAAACTTCTTTATCGGCGTATGGAAGAAATTTTATAGCAATGTAACGTTTTTCTGTTACGCGCCATCTTTATCTGTTACGCGCCATATTTATTCAATGTTATTAATGTCATCGTGGCATTAACATAATTGTTACTAAGGCCACCTGTCACATATACTTTCTGTCAACACCCTAGATCTATTTACAGTTTGTATATATTACATTTTCCTATTATCTAAGTTGAAACCTTTTCAACCGACATACATGAACTACATCTCACATTCCCTCACCGAGCGACTCGATTTCACATGTAGCGTTCGATAAATTTCCTACAATTCTATATGGCCCTTTACAACATCGCATTAATTGAAAAGTTTTACCTATCACCCTTCTAGGAACATATACCATTACCAAGTCTCCTATATGAAACTCTGAACATTTCTATTTCTGAAACTCAGTAGTGACGTGAAAAATATTATTTCAATTAAGTGATTAGCGACAAAAAATTTTATAAAGTTATTTGTATCCATGTCTATGATAATAAAAGCCTTTTGCATAAACTTTATCTAATTTAGCTTTATTCAACCAATTTCTGTGAAGTTGTAAATAGTAAATCATTTTTCGAAAAATGATGTCATAAAGAAGTTTCACTTCTTACGTGTGCACACTAATACACATACACTTTTTTTTATTTATTAAAAGATTATAATATTTTATCTTTTTATATAAATATTATTAATAATTAGGCCTTAAACTGAGAATTGTTTTAGTCAGCTAGAATAAAGTTATGAGTAACATTAAACTATATATATATATATATATATATATATATATATATATATATATATATATATATATATATATATATATATATATATTTGTGTTTCGGACGCTACGTCGACCAACCCAAATTATACAGTTCATAAAATACACTAACTAGTTAATTAAAACAACTAAAAGTCACAATTTCGTGACACGCGATACGTCACGTGTAATTGTTCCGCCGTAGACGTATTTCAACGGTATTGAAATTTAGATGGTTAATGTGAAGTAAATGAGGGCGGTCGCGCCGCGGGCGGCCCGCGCGCCGGCGTGCTGCGCCGTGCGGGCCGCGCGCAGACAAGACGCGGTGTTCGCCGGAGGTGGCCTTAATTCACTCGCAATTAAATTAGCGTCACCCAATCCTCTTGACGTTAAATAAATTAGGGCGGAGCCATTAAGCCTCCGGGAATTTATTTCCTAATCTATTAGGTCGGTGTACCTTTCATGCCAGGTTGTAGGTGCCTATGTTAACGTATACGCGGAATGAACGTATATGACCCCATAAATTTAATTTATTACCGTGGCCGTATACGACGAGACGACATTCCGTCGTTCTATGCCGATCCCCGTGATTTATTTTGAGGATAGTAGCGCTGCACTACCTCCACTGGCCACTGTTTGCCGAAGTCAATTACTATTGGGCCCATCTCCATTTTGTCCGTCCCTTCACCTAACTCTAACGATATTCATGCCTAATTATTAATATTTCTGAGATTTCACTACCGTTGTGAACATTTTTAAAGGTGCTAGATGATATTCTAAGAATATTATAAGAACTAGTTCGTTATTGTTGTTCTGGTAAGGAAATTTCAAATAACACATCAAAAGAAATTTCCTATAAATCCGTATAGTAATCTCGAATTCAAATCTAATTATAAAATTAAATCTGTAACAGGATGTATGTATGTAACCTACAATGAGTAATTTTGAATATGTGTATAAATATCTAGATGTCATTAATTGATGTTCTTTTTATCAGAGTCTCCGATTGAATGCAAGAAAATAAACGGAAAAATTAGTAAAAGACTGTTCAATTAATAATACACACGGCCTATAAGAAATATTATTCTCGGTTAACCACATAAAAGAATTTATTACTTGTTGACACACAAAAACTAAACAAATTCAATGCTTTTTACATAATTCTATTTATCATTATAACTAAAAGGCAGTTCCAGCGTAGTTAAACGACACTCGGGAAATAATGAAATGAACATAATATCAGATTGTCAAAGTTTAAATCGATCGTAAAGATTTGGATAAATCGTCATAATTTTTGATAATTTAAACCACTTACTACATACACGCTTAGAAACTGTCGTTCCAAGACGTTGTGACCACAGTATTGATCGTTACAGGTCACTATTAGTCCTCAACCCACCCTAAACCAGCACGGAAAACTGAAGAGCCTTATAATCTTCAATATAAATTTAAGGGATTATTCCTCAGGACTGCGACGTAAAACATAACAACCACCGGTGACGTGCATAACGGCGTGTGATACCAGTAACAAGTGTAATATTCACCTCAATTAGTAACGTATTATAGAATAATCTCTTTCTAAGACACGTATGATTTTGATAGTCTGTTCTGACTTGATTCTACTCGACTACGCAGACTACAAATCTACAATCCGCCTATCATCTTAATTCTTTTAAGGCAGAGGCCGTCCGATCTTTTGGCACTCGCAATACTCGTGTCGTTCCAAAAAGAACATATCTTTGGGGTTATGTCTTGTCTAATCCTGAAATTCTGGCTACCACGATTGATCTATTCGTGGCAACAGAACTAACTATTCCTTCGAAATTACGATATAAAGATTTTTTTCAAAGTAAAAATAAATATATTTATTCCTTCGAATATTTATTTCCAATAAAAAGTACATTTTATTTACAATCGACAATTAAATAGTTTTTCTGAAATTGCTCCAGTTTCATTTTTATGATGGTTCTCATCCCTTTCCAAAAGAAGGGATATCGAAATTGCCGCATAGTTCTTTATTCCCCGAGGAAATTAGTTATCGCGTCCGGGTAACTTGCTGCAAATAAAAGTTCATTTGTTCGAGTAATAAATTCGAAAACCTCTTGGGTCAAAATTGTACTTTACGACTTATTTTCTCACCATAGCGATTCGTACATAGATTGAAAATAAATTTCATTTTGGTATATAATTCTATTTTTTGTTCTTCCCGTTTTATCTGTTACCGCCATTTCTGCATTTAACATTTTACATTTTGTAATTTAATTATTCATAAACTAACAAAAGAAATTTCAAATGTATTTTTGAAAATTATACTTATCTATTGCGACTAAATTTTGGAACATCAGTTATGACAAGTACAAAATAATTTTATATCTCTTCAAGGAGTCTTATTTATAAAAGGTTTTAAAAAAGGTGATAGAAGTCTTTTTAATATGTTTGCTTTCATTTTGTATTATGTACTGAGAAGGAGAGATCCGAAACTCTAATATTTTAACCTAATTCATTTTAAGTTAGAATTTTGTAAGGTTTTCCAATAATCCGCTTTAAAATGTTTCTATTTACATTCACAATTTTTTTTAATTTGATGATCTGTTAAAGTCAAATCACTATGTACAACTTGTTTTAATGTCGTGTACAGAATGTAAAACAAGGTAATGAGATCTCAATTCGATCTCAATTCGATTTCAATTCGATTCCTTTTCGATTTCAATTCGATTCCTTTTCGATTTCAATTCGATTCGAATTTGATTTTAATTCGATTCGAATTTGATTTTAATTCGATTTGAATTTGATTTCAATTCTATTCGAATTTGATTTCAATCGAAAACACGATCTCTGCGTTTGCAGCTTTACCCGATCAAACGTAAGGTCTCCGCGTAACGCTAGACGCAACATTTTTATTGTGTATAAATGTTTAATGCTCGAAATCTTTCGAACGATCGTGATATAACAGATGGCACTATTTAAATAAAATACTGAAAAAATCTGTAAGACAACAGATGGCACTATATAAGTAGGAAACTAACATAATTATTGTGATCCAACAGATGGCACTATTTAAAAAAGTAGAGGAAAGGGTGGTAATTTGGAACCTGTTGTTATTTTGGAACCCCTTAATATCTCAGAAACAGGCACATCTATCAAAAAACGATGTAACTACGTTGTACTGGTACCATAGCGCGTATTTGCTACCACTAGCGCCAATTTCGCATCGAATTTGTTCTGTCACACACAACTGACATTTTACGTCAAACTCAAATGTTTTTTTCTGTCCGTTGGAAAAGTTGTAAAAAGTTTTTCTTTTAGTTTAAAATAAATTCAGTGCGTGTTATAGGGAGTCTATACACATTAGTTCAGATTATCGAAGGTAAGTTTTAATGCATCTTTTAACTAACTGTGATTTTCTCGTTTATTTGTTAATTTAGTAAGATTTTGAATTTGGAACCCCATAGGTGCGGGTAATATGGAACCGGGTTCCAAATTACCCGCAATGTTTCTTTAAATATTTTTTTTTTGTTCCAGTCATGCCTCGAGCTCAATTGTCACCAAAGCCGAAGACAAAAAGAAAACAATGGACCAGGAATAATATGATTGAAGCTGTAAAATCAGTAAGAGAAAAGAAAATGGGTTTAAAAAAGGCAGTTAAGCTTTATAATGTCCCAAAAACTACTCTGCAAAGGTTTGTGCACAGTGACCAGCCCCCCGAAGAAGTTGTAAACACTAATATATGAAGAAAGCCTGTCTTGCCACCTCAACTAGAAGAAAACCTTGTGTCATACCTTCTCACTATGGAAAGCAAATTCTATGGCTTGACCCGTCAAGATGTTCGGAAAATGGCCTATCAGTTGGCTACAAAAAATAATATCGAACACCCGTTTAGAGATAACATAGCAGGCCGAGCATGGCTTGATCATTTCTTATTACGCCACAAAGATAAACTTTCCATTCGATCACCAACAGGAACTTCAAATGCTCGGGCGCAAGGCTTCAATAAAGAAGCAGTGGAAAAGTTCTTTGATATCCTTGAGCAAGAATTCCAAAAACATAATTTTCCTCCAGAGAGAATTTTTAACGTTGACGAAACTGGGTTATCTATCGTACAGAGTAAAATGGTTAAAGTGATTGGTCTGCGAGGAAAAAGACAAGTAGGTAGCATAACTGCGGCTGAACGTGGATCACTGGTGACACTAGTATCAGCAATGAGCGCTAGCGGCATATTTATTCCACCATTGCTAATATTTCCCCGCAAAAACATGACATAAACGTTAATGAAAGGAGCTCCGCCAGGTTCTATAAGAAGATGCCACCCATCAGGATGGATTCAGGCAAACCTGTTTACGGACTGGTTCAATCATTTCATTGAAAAGACCCACCCAACTGAAGCCTCACCTGTGCTTTTGATTCTTGACGGTCATTATTCGCACACACGCAATTTAGACGTTTTGATGGCAGCTAGAGCTAATAATGTTACAATTATTAGTTTACCTCCACATTCAACGCACAAGATGCAACCTCTTGACAGGTCTTTCATGGGTCCCTTGAAAACCTACTATAGTGAGGAAATTAGACAGTGGTTACTCACATCCAACCGGATGTTGACTGCATACGAAATAGCTGAATTGATAGGACGTGCCTATCTCAGGTGCCAAACAGGAACTATTGCTGTGAATGGGTTCAGAGTAACTGGTATTTATCCATTGAATAGAAATGTATTTACTGAAGCTGACTACATAGCAAGTTCAGATGGAAGTGATGTGACCACTCTTGAACCTCAAGCTACTGATAATGACCTTCATCTGCCGTCTACGAGCACGCATGTTGCCGTTGAATTACCGCAGCCAGAACCTCAACCAGGCCCTAGTGGTCAGGCAAATCAAACTACCCTGCAAGCGATTGGTAGCAATCCTGTTGTTCTTCCGGAAGATATTTTACCAGTTCCAACACCAAAGACTAAAAAATCTACCAGAGGCCGCAAGTCATCTGCCGCTACTTTGCTGACTGGATCTCCCTACAAACACCAACTTGAAGAGTCATTTAAATCCATAGCGCAGAGAGGAAAAGGTCGAGGAAGAGCTCGGGGCCGTCGCGGTAGGCAGGGCATGCCAAACCCGTCTAGAGCTCGCTCGAACAGGCGGCGCTCGAAATCTACCTCTTCGGATACTACGATGTCATCTGTTTCTTCAGGTCATACTGCGGTGGCAGAAAATGATACCGCACAAGCTCAGCCCACAAACCAAGATGTTTATTGTATATTTTGTTCCGAATGTTTCTCAAATAATGAACAGGGTGAAATTTGGATTCAGTGCCAATCTTGTGAATTGTGGGCACATATTGATTGTTCAGGATGCGAAAGAGAATATTATATTTGTGATTTTGTAATTAAATTTGTTTCATACTTGTAATTTGGAACCCGGTTCCATAATACCCGCAACAAAACTCAAAATATGTTTTTTTTCATTTTGTCAATAAAGCTAATTATTTCCTATAATGAGTGGTTTATTTTGTTTATTCGTTCCTAATATAAAAGCTAATAAGTTTTGAAGTATACTAAGTCACTTTTCAAGATGATTAGTCAAAAGGTTTTTTTTAAATATTCAAAAAACAAAGTAGGGTTCCAAATTACCACCCCTTCCTCTACTGACATAAGTCTTGTGAACCAACAGATGGTGCTATTTAAATAAAATACTGTATTTAATTTGGGAGTTAAATGATGGCACTATTCAAATGAAATACAGAGAAATTTTCAACATCCAAACACCAATGGATTGCTTATTATATTTAGTAATTTATAAATATTCATTGTTTGTGAATTTTTTCACATTCAGTGGTTATTCAGTATTCAGAATCAATATTCAGTGGTTCGGTGAGGTATTCTTGCGTTATTGAGTTTTTAATGGCTGAGTAACGAGAATCAACTATATTGTAATGAAATAACGCAAATAACATGAGTTAGATGAATAACCGCTTCAGCTTAGCTCAGTAACGCCTGTTTTAATTTATTATCAACTTAATAAGATGCATCAAATTGTTGGTTTCAGTTTGACATTAAATCAACAGCCACGATTCTTTCTGTGTGTCCACACGGCCAGCTATCGTAGCTTACTAACTTTTGGACGGAGAGTTATTAGACATTTTTGGGTAGGTATTTGAGTCACCTTGAAAACTTGCATAATATTTCTTTTATGATGTCTAAATACAGAAATGTAGACCTGGCTAGAGAGTAATGATGTTTAACCGATCTTTAAATATTTTAGGATATTTTTAACCGACTTTAGTAAAAAAGAGAAGGTTCTGAATTCGTCGTAATATACATATAATACTTATTTCTTTATGGAGCGATTTGAATGATTCCTTTTGCATTATGTTAAATAGTTCCATTGTGATCCCATTTTTATTTCACTTGTATTGGACCTTGGACTTACATACACCAGGAAACTCCCGAAAATTAAATAAAAATCTATAACGATTGAGCATTGTTAAGTTTTTAATGGTCCCAAAACGAGATGGTTACCTAATTAAGGTTATAGACGAGCTGAACTAGAGTGGACATGGAGTATTACAGCGTACAACTGAACTCCTTAACAACAAACAATACGAATGAGTAGTTTGAATTAAAATGAATAGTATGCTCGTAAATGCACCAGAAGATAACGCAGCCGTGAAGGTTTTCTCCTACGATGAAACTCTTCAACGGTGAACAGCATAGAGCTGAAACTTTTGCTTTAACGATAAACCAAAAGAACGATCCTGGTACACCAAAGAACGATGCAACCGTAAGGGTTTCTTCCTACAATGGAACTCTTTAACGGTAAACAACACAGACTAGAAATTTGATATACAGGCTATTTTAAGCTGATTCTGATATGGATTTTATTCTCGTACACCAGAGCTACGATGTAGCTGTAAAAGTTTCGTCCTATGGTGGAAGTTTTCAATGCTGAATAGGATATGTATGAAATCTTAGATACAGAGTATTCTAGGGATGAGTTGCATTCTCATGTACCAGAAGACGATGCAGCCACGAGGGGTTTTCTTCTATGATGAAACGGTCAAAGATTTTTATTACGGGCAGTTACAACGATGGATCGTGTGGTCATACACCGGAAGACGATGAATCGCGTCCTATTATATACTGGAGTACTATACAATTGCGAGCGTTTCCTCTTAGGATGAAACTATTCAGCAGGAGCAGAACTCTGCAACGCTGACATTAATAAATATAAGTAATTTGAATGAATGTATATACTTTCTTTCAATAATATAAAAGATATCTATATCTATCCTATATCATTGTAAGGATCAAAACTTCAGCCTCGCGTCGCAGCCGATACACACACTATATATAAAATATACACACATATATATATACACACACGATTGCCTTAAGTCATAAGTAAATGTTGCAGTAACAGTTACTTGAATTATGATATTTGTTGTCCTAGACAATCTTAAAATAATTAATTAATTAATCGATGCCAGCTAAATCAAATCAATTGAAAATATAAAATAAGAAAACCGAAAAATACAAAACTTAACAAGAAAAAGTGAAATTCAATAAATCAGTATATGAACAAAATATTGAGTACAAACGAAAAAATTGAGTCAAATTATGAAAATTTATATGAAACCACGTCTAGCATATCTGTAGCTGGTACCGACTTCAAAACTGTTAATTAGTATTATACAATAATTATAGTGAGATATTTGAAGGCAGTTTATGCATATATATATATTTTAATTCACTTATTTTTTTTGCAATCAAGAGGTATCAAATATATTACAAAGGTTTCGTCTATTTTGGGAAAATTAATACTATATTATTTACATACTACTAAGGTAACATGTTATTATATTACCTACATTGAAATAAGTAAAACTGACAATTATAATTTAAGTAAATTAATAACAAATTACTTTTAGAGCATATAATTTAAAATAATTTGAAGTGCGATAATTCAAAATACACATTGGACTATAAAGTAAATGAAATAGCTAAAAAATGTTAGTAATTAAAGAGTATAATTTAGTAGTAATTAAAAATGTAATTTATTTAATGATATTATTTCTTTCAATATTACAACATTGATTAATTCAGTATGGAAAAAAAAATATCCAATCGTCAAAACAACGATAAAAATCATGAAGGATTCTCAACGGGCATTGTTTGTGCTAGACTATAATCTTACTGACACTCGATTAGTCGCCATTTAGTCTAGTGCATATTCGAAAAAAAATAGAAATAGGAGTTCAGAAATTAACAATGTAAGTTTAGCTACTAGTCATTTATTGACAACTAACGTTGTTACACATTCACGTAGCATAAATTTATGACGTCGATAGTAATATAGCTGAGAGATTTCATATCATTATTGCAAAATATATATTGCATTGAGTCAATCACTTATAACCACATTTTTACCACTCTCATTTTCAAATAAAAATTATTTTAATACTATAATTAAATAATTTTTTATTGAAAAAGAGAGAAAAAAATAATCATATTAATTAATATAATATTATTCCATTACAGCGCATTAGCCCAATGATTCGTCAGTTTTATTCACAATTGCAAATTAAAAAAAAAAGAAATAATTTTTAAATTTATTGTTTATTTCCCATGGATTTATAAAATTACGTGATACCCACTATATCCGTCAAGGGTAGCTGACGACATTCGAACGTCATTGGCTAACACCACGTTAGTAACTCTTCCTGTTTTACAACAAACAGTTAATATTTTCCACTTCCCACTTTCAATATTTTTTCCCAAGTACTGTGTCGCCCTAAGTTAGTATGAGAAACAGTGAATATCCGCAGATGTCCGAGTTGATGGAAGCTGCGGTGCAATTGGCTCATGAATACAAAAATAGAATTAGTTAAAAAATAATTTGTTAACAATTAATGAAAGATGGATGCCTGATGGAAATCGACGCCAAAACAGTCGACTATCCGTGCGTTCCAGACGTCGATCGGCGACCGTCTCTCTCACGGCATCCAGGGCACTTAATTTTCTGGTATGAACAGTGTTGTTCAGAGTCCCTCGCCTAAAGAAGTCTAACACAAAAATCCTACACCGGAAGATCTCGGCGGATACTCCGTATTCCCTCGTTAGTTTATCCGTCTCTCAAAAAATATTTTATCGTGGTATTGCTGCACGTCTCGAGGCTCATGTGACGGTGGAGTATCGAAGCAGGACTGAACGCCGACTGAAGCAGGACGCAATGGGCTGAACGCTCGTCTTATCTGCCCGGGTCAATCACACCTGGTGAAATTTCAACAGCGGTACAATTGCTTCCATATAACGACGAAACAGCATTAATTACTACATTACTTATATAATATAATGAATATACATCTATTTTTGGATATATCGGTGTGTACATATACCGGTGGAATATGGATGCTTTTAATATTAATAATATTAATACTGAAATATTATTTATCTAAAATTTCTCACATTGATATTTCTCAATATTTCAACGGATATTCCGCAAGTGATCTTCATACTTTGAAGAAAAGTAGGATGAATAAGTAATTTTCTAAAAATGGTCTCTAGCTGAAATAAAGCGAGTACTTGAGATTCTGCCAAAGAAAATATGGACACTATAAGACTCCAAAGGTAGATGGTAAAAGAACTGCCCGACAAAGTTGATCGATTACAGGTTTACTGGGTCTGAATTTCCTTTGTAAATAGAATTGAAATCTAGTTACTC
Organism: Eumeta japonica; assembly: GCA_005406025.1. Classification (NCBI taxonomy): domain Eukaryota; kingdom Metazoa; phylum Arthropoda; class Insecta; order Lepidoptera; family Psychidae; genus Eumeta; species Eumeta japonica. The sequence goes on along the minus strand of BGZK01000304.1, from coordinate 369,491 downwards.
TGAAGAAGCGATGTTGTAGCTATTTTTGTCGAATAAATCACCTTTTAAGTAAGAAAAACAAGTAATAAAAATATGCATTGAAATATTAAAATAAAATTTATGAGGTAACAAAGCAGTATGCCTTTTAATATTTGAAAAGTACAACACATTTTTAATGAACAAGAGCTTCATGGATTCTTAACTTTTGATACAAAACCTTTTCGATAAAAAATTCTAGTTTATTATTCAAAAACCAAGAGTTTTTTGCTTCAGTAGCGTTGCGTACATAAATGGAGATAATGAGGGAACGGTCGTATTTTGGATATTTTCTTTGATATCTTTTAGAGTATACATTTTAATGTTATATGTAAAAAATAAAGTGTTTGTATTTTTCTTTAGTTTTACTTGAAATATATCTCTTGATTTTTTTAACCGGAAAGACATAACGAGTAGTTTTCGACAACCTTTAATCTCTTCCCTCACCTTCACAGATGTCCTTTAATTTCACCGTGCTATAAACGAGCCAACAGCTCGCGTCAAGCAAGAGCATCTGTGCAAGCGTCTGCCGCATCCCACCGCCGCGCCGCGCCGGCGACCCGCCGCACGGAATGCCAGGTCTGTGTAGCTCTTGAAATGAACGTTACGTAAACGCAGCTCGAGATCGCCGGCGGGCGGTAACACAGTCGTAGCACGTAAGAGAAAGGGGAACCGCCCTACGCGAGCTGCACGAGAAGCTCGCCAGCCTAAATCTTATTAAATAAGGCTATAATGAACCAATTTCTCCCCCTTTTAGTAAATAGTGTATTTACCTTATAAATGTTACATGTTCGTGGAAGTTTTAACTCCCTATACGAACAACAGTTTATTAAGCCGTTTTTCACAGTTTCCTCTGTTAGCCAATGTAGTGTTAACGAGTAGCATGTTAAGTATTTGTTTTTGTTATAAAAATAATTATCAATTCCCCTAAAACGTTCTTAAGAGAGATGATAAAAATCAAAAAAAAAATCGGCCAAGAGCATGCCGGTCTACGCTTAATGTAGGGTTCCGAAGCGATTACTATAAAGAAATTTAGAACAGACGAAAAAAGTACTTTGTTACACTTTTTCCATGTTTCCCGTACAGAATAAGTATAACCATTTTTGTCACCTATTACCAGAGAAACGAATACTTACGAGTATGTCGACTATTACTCTTAAAATAGTGTAAACTAAAAAGCACCAGCAAAAGAGCGTATCTTCATAGCACTTACGTTCTTTTGTTGAGAAACGCGGTTTTTCGGCAATAATTAAAAAACGATTTGTCTGATTATGTTCAAAATTACTTTGTTGAAAGTATTTATTCATAATTACCTTTGTTATTTTTTTATATATTTTTCGACTGACAGTTTAATATATGAAACGGGGGACAATTTATGCTACTTTCGGAGCAATTATTTCCAAAAATATTCTCTTAACCAACAAAATTGATTAAAAACCTTAAAAAGTTTTTGAAAGAACTGTCGAAATATGTGCTACACGTTGATATTTGTTAGAAAAAATTTTTCAGCTTCTATTACATATATGGAGTGCCCCCTAGAAATATTTATTTTTGTTATTTACCTACTAAGCTAAGTAGCGGCTTATACAGGACACCTACACTATAAATATCATCAATATGAATCTTATAGTTTTGTAAAATGTCTATGGCATACAGACGGACAGACATGACGAAACTGTAAGGGTTCCATTTTTGCCATTTTGGCTCGAAACCTTAAAAATAGAAAAAAAACCGGAAAATCAGCACGCTATGAAAATTTAAAGTCAACATCAACAGGCTCTTACTACAAATATCATTTGCGTAGTTGATCGACAGCTTTGTGTATGAAAACAACCGAGCTATGGATATGGCAAATGTATAATAGTTGTCGTCTGTCATACTTGCGCGTAATAGTGTTTCGTCAAAAAATAGGAGCCAAAAAACAATCACAATTTATCATATTTTCTGTTTATATTATATGTGTACCAATGTCTAAGAAAAATCTTTTTCGTTGATTATTCAAGAATGTAACGAAAAGATTAAAATAACTTACATTTTGACAGTGACAATGATGAATAATTATGCAAACTGACTCAGTGATCTCAAAAGTTCGTCATGGGAATTTCAAACATTTATAGTATCTTTTACCAAAAGGAAACATTTATATTAACCCTTCAGAATGTGTGTGTCTACCTGTCACAGCCGATTATCCTTCAAAAATATTTCCCATAAAAGGTTTCAATTTGCCAAAAAGAGAGATATACATAAGAGTTAAATTCGAATGCAAAGGGCAGGTTTGAGTGTTTGGTTAATTGTGAAAGTTCTCTTTTAATTTTATTCATTGAGTATCAAATGAAAGCCAATAAAAACTTTTCCATAACAAATTGAAAACCAAAACAACTTAAACGGAATTTTCTTTAAAGTATTGGCGAAAAAATTGCTTGGGATCGGGCGGCCTATCCTCATGACTACGAGTGGCAATACCAAAAAAAATCATTTTGTAGATAGCCGATTGTGCACACACCGAGAATGAAAAAAAATTACTATCATTTTGTGCTTTTAAACAATTTTTTATAGCATAGCAAAATTTAATATTTTTACACCAAACTCTTATTTACCAGTCACTTGATTCGATTTAATTAAAACTGTCATTCCGCCCGTTAGTAACGGAAGATTTCAGTTTTATGCAGAGAGTACTCTTGCTTCGAAAGCATACTTATAGAAAATCTTTGATATAACCGAGAGAAGTTGGCATTCTATCTCTGTCAAACACTACTAGTTTGAATTATTTATCGCAATGCGCATGCAAGTTATAGCGCTCAAAGAGCAACGTGTTTGCGTCACCGTCAAGTTCACATCATATTTCACAACTGCACTTCCATACAAAGCGAGCGAATATGACACGGTATTAACGTGTCAAAATTATTAAATTTAATTACTTGATTACTAAATATCGATAAACTTTTTTCGCTACATAGTCAAATTCCATTAGACGTACCTTCAACCTCATTATTGTCTATAACTTCGACACTTTAACCATTGCCTGACTGATTAATCTATGGCAGTGATAGAAGCAAGATGTGAACCAAAAAATATTGTTGAATGTTGTTGAAAAAGTTCTGACTAGTTTATGTTTTCAACTTTTTTTATGACAGCTTGAGCAACGCGCCAAATAATTTTTGAACCAAGCCAATATGTTATGATATTTAAATAAGGTAATTTTAAAAGCTTATGTATTAAAAATATAAAAATGCATTTATCAAAATAGATATATTTAATAATATTATTCCATTGACTAAAAATGCTCTTAATATGATAATCTCTTATGTCACTCAACATATAATTAGAGTATAACCTAGAAACTAACTTAATATCCTCTTCTTTCTGCAAACCTATGCTCAGCGATGGGTCCTGCCCTACAGGAATTACGTAATAAAAAACAGTTGATATACGTGCCTACATCAACATCGTTGAGATATTGATGCTGTGTCTTTTCCAATTTTTCGAACATCTTTTCACATCATGCCAAATAAAAAATATTTTCTCATATTATGACGAAAAGTTTAAAAAATCTAACGTCTCCCTATCTCACACCCCTCTGCAATTGTATCGGGTTATGTATTTATACACTGTGGTATTGCTGCACAACGATCACAACGCTTTGACAGGGGGATAGTTAATACCATACGGTTGAAGTAACTGCACAATCGTTCCTAACTAGATAAAATCAAAGGTAGTTTTGCAAAACCTAGTACATTTCCACTTTGACGAAAACAGCCGATTATACTCGTAGGACATTCGCATGTAATATTTTTCCAAAAAATGTAGTTGTGTTTCACAATGCTGCATCATTTCCATAAATTGGTACATTCAGATGGCTGAAAGTTGTCAAACTTAGGTATAAAAACGTTTTGTGATAACACTCGGAAATAGCTTCTGTAAGTGACTCAAGAATGACATGAATCTGTGATTATTCAAAAAATTGTCAAACGCTATTGTGATTTACTTCACGTTTCAGGTATTGTACTTTCGCCTATGATACAATTATGTAAACAACTTCTGCAGGATTATAAGTTACCAGTTTGCCATCAGCTTTCAGAAGTTGAGTCGGGATCTCGCCCTCATCTGTTGCCCTATTTGTATTCAGTTGTTTCTGTTTTCCATCGTAATCTGCAAGAGGCGGAAATCCGGCGTGTCCTCTGTTTGACATCGGAACAGCTTCACTCGAGGAACTTGCGTCGTGCTGGCAACAGGTTAGTGCATCCAATATGTACAAAACGAATTTGTCATCATCTGCTTTAATTTTTTGCAAATATTTTGAGGTTATTATTTTATTCGTTCACCTCTTCACTGCAATTTATATTGATGGGCGTTATATGGACTCGTAAAGCCTTTAAGATTCTTTAATGGATGCATCTACAATCGAAGATGACATAACGCGATTTCATCAAAGGAGGCCTTTCTAGCTTTTTATTTCAACTCAATGCTCTTCTAAACATGCAGTGATCACTGTCGGTTTTTATGTTATTGGCCGCTAAAAGATCATTGAATATATTTCGCGAAGTCGTCACAATAGTCAGTCTCAATTTTCATGACACTGTAGGAGCTGATTCAAGTACATTTCTTGTAGCTTCATGGAAAAAATTCACGTAAAGAGTGTCTCTCTCGCTCCAATAAAATGGCCAGTCGTTGCTTTCTTGGTTTCCCTGCTCAATTCCAAAATTTCACATATCCTACACTGAAAGAAAATGCATGTTATTTCAACAAAACCGTTTTTGTTAATAATTTATTGTTAATATAATAAAAGAACTTGCTTTTAAATTACAATTTCGTGTATTATAACAAACGTAAATATATGGTTGTTATGGCAATTATGTATTCTATGGAATACAATAAATTCAAATTAATTGTTTGTAAAAAGACAGATTTTAAAATAAGATTAAACAATGATAGTGATGAAATCTACCAGAATACTTTGTAAAAATTCAAAATATTTTTGGAAGTATATATCTAGTGACTTTAATTACTTTAAGTTTTATATTTTGTAAAATACACAAACAGTTCTCATGATAAAGATTACAAACAGTATTTAATAATGATCACTAATATGAAACGCAACATTGACTATAAAATGTCAAAAATAATGCTTTATTTTACATTTTATATTACATTTATGTCATCAATTTATTTTCATAAAAATTAAGGTATTTTGTGAAATATACGTATATAATATTACGAGACAAAATGCAAAGATCTATTGTGAAATAAATAAGATATTATTGTAAGTTTAATGTAAAATGGTAATAAAATATTGTGTTAAAATGTTGTGTTCAAAATTAATTTCATATTAATTTTTAAAGTCATTACAAATCGGTCAAGTAATTATAACTTAAGATTCGCTTTATTAATAGAATTTCTTAAAGATAGAGACAGAAAATATTAACAATAAATAATAATATTTTGTAAAAGTAAAACCGATATATCATAATATAAACAAAAAAAAAAACATTATACTGATATTTAACTTTCATTGAAGTTGTTTTAGTTTATCTTACAAATCCAAATATTATTCTTTTCTAAAAACAATATTATCTAATGCTTATGTTAACAACTGTAATTCATAAAATACAAAGACATGATTTATATATCTTTTTTTTTTGTTGATTTTAAGAAATAATTGTATTATCTCTACATAAGACTATTTTATTGTTAAAAGTAGTTTTTTGCTAACGAACTATATCTAATATGGACAATATTAGATACAGTTAGTATTAGATGACGCTAACAAAAAAAAACCTTACGTCATACTCTAAGTGTGGCAAAGATCAGACTTAAGCAATTCCAAGAGCCTCTTTACGCTATCGCTTCTCAGCCTATTACTTGGAATCAAAATTCAGTATTTGTACTATTCACCCTTTATATCTGAAAGTTTACGAGTCATGGAACCAGTATACTAAAACGATATTTATATCTCAATAAAAGTAAGTTCGTAAACTACTTAAACATAGTTAGTTCTCTTAGAACTCCAAAACGATTTTCATTAAACGTATTAAATTAATTTAAAATCATATACCAAGCACTAGTAACATACATTTAAAACATTTTGTGAAAAATACAGAAATTTCTAATAAATATCACTGTATTAATCATGTAAAAAATAATACTGCTTTTATACATTTTACAAATAATTATTTTTAGTTAGTTTAATATTTTACGTTAAATTAATACAAGAGTTTCATTAGCATTGTCATTGAATAAAATCGTCGATTATTACAACACAATATGAAATATTAAACTTGAAAATCACTTATTTCGTTATGTTAATGAAGTATTTTTTCGGTGTAGATTGTTTAACGCATCAAATAGGTGATTTGTCAAAGAAAACAAATAATTATCTTACGTCATCATACCTGGTTAAGACACAAATAAGAAAAAATGTAGAGGAAAAACTGATTTTTTTTTTTAATTTCTTAAGTTAATATCACGTAAACTTTTATGTTTCACGCACAAATTGCGGCTGCAAACTTCCTCCGCGTTCACCGCGCGGAGTGCTATGTTCAGGGCGAAATTAAAGTTATTCATTATTAAAATAGAGTTTTAGAAGTCGAGACTGTTTATTAATTTTTTTTCAGATTCACTTCAAAGCTTGTGATTTTTAAAAACATACTACCTCCTTCTTCTAAGAAACTTTATTTACTTATAGCTATCGAATTTCACCTATAGGTGAATGCAATTTCTACAATCAATTTAATAAAGACCATTCCAAAACCAATGAGCCTTTGCTGATATTTATATTCCAAAATCATGATTAAATATAGTTTTTAAATATGTCAAGATGTTAACTCAACTAAACACGCAGCAGAGAAAACAATATTTTTCTGCATGAAATTATCCGTGGTAAATAACATTCATTGTGTTGTGTGCCGTCGCCGCGGTCGTCACGGCGCAGTAGTCCTGCCCTTGAACTTCTCGTTGATAAATGGAGGTGGTATCCACGTTCCCAAACTAAATACCATAGTTACACATCGAACGCTCTGTCATTAAATTCTACTTAAGAATCTGAGCTTTCACTTTTTTGTTATTTAGTCTGTGGTTCTTTTAGGCTTACTCGGTTTCTTAAAGTAAGACCCATTGATGTGGAAATGATTATGCCGACTCATGAAAAGTGGCATGTTCATATTGAACTTACATTTGGGTATTAAATGGAGGGAGTTTCAGAACAAATATTTACAAAGCAATTTATCGTTTCAAAGCATCACTCGGTATTTTTGGTAATCAATAAACAGAATACAACGAAATGCCTTTCACAATCGCCATTCGTCAAACTTGTCATAGGTATTCAAGGATTCTTTAAGCCCCGATTTTCGACACGCCATCTCAGAAAAATCCAGCGTGAATTCTGAAAATTGAACTAGTCACATAAAACAGAAGTGTATCAATACTAGACAGCGCAGTGAAGATTGATCTTAACCAGCGTTAGTAACCGGAACGGGGCTCAACGTTGACCGCAGATGGGCTGGCGCATCAGCAAGACGGGTGGCGCTAGCAGTTGCTGTTGGTCGCAAGCCCGGTAGCTTAGCGGGGTGAAGGCCGATGCATGTTTGGATTCGCACTTATATCGGACTATAGGCTAACAATGGTGACGGTAGAATGTTCGATTCAAGTACGACGGCGAAGTTGTGTCAGCATCTACTTAAACTGACGACTTAATAATATTATAGAATATTATTAAAAGGGTTATAAACTTATTGTCATTATTGTGTAAACAGAAATATTGATACTTAAAACAAAATGAGAAAACAAGGTTGTCGCTAGTTTAAAACTTGTACAAACAAAATTGTTTAACTAAACACTTCTTAATTACGTACAAAGTCGAAGTTATAACTTGTGTTACTATAATTATCGCAATATAATCAACAATAAAGTCAATAAAATTATGTCGCTCTCACTCCTACAATACTCACGCATAACATAATTTATTCAACACGCTATTCAAGACATTTACAATTTTATTTTAAAACTACCTTTGGTTTCTTATTCTGCCTGTTTGCACATATATTGCTTTTTTTCCTGTTTTAAAAAAGTTTAAGTGCTGTGGAACATTTATAATCCAGTGAGGTATCGCGATGCGCTAAACGAATTCAAATTTAATTCAGTTTATAGGTCAATAATAACGATATGAATTAGATAATAATAAAATTTCCTGTCATTCAAATAATAATTTAACAATGAACTTTCAGTTCAATTTAACAATAATTTTTCGTTTTAAGTTTTACTAAATAAATGCTACTCGTAAGAATTTTATAAGTGAATATAGCTCGACCACCGTGCGAATACTATAGCTGTACAAATTCAAATATTACTCACTAACAAGGGCTACAGAACATAGCGAGCAGCAATATAAATAATTCGTGCAAACATTTAATAATGGCATTGCGTCACGGGCCGGCGCGGCCGGATTACCTCCTTCCCGCGTAACGAAGGTCCGGCCGCCGCGCGTCCGTCGCCGGCTATTAGCTCGGACGACACGGCCCCTTTCACGGTAGTTCATCTATACAACTTTCTGGCTTTTATCCGCAAAGTTCTGTTGTATGTTAAGCTTTTTTCTTGGCGCGGGCTCGGGCGTCGGATCAAATCGCACTTCATTTGTCCGCGTCAGATGTCCGCCCCCGCGTGATGGATGACAGCGCGACCGCCGCGCCGCCCCGCGCCGCCCGCGCCGCCCCGCGACGCCTTTTAATTGATACCGTCATTTTTGCCGGCGCCGCGCACCGGCCAAAATCGGCCGGCTTCATTACACACCGCCACGGAATGCTATCTATCATTTCACTGATAAATAACCGGCACTTGAGCCTTTTAAAACGCAACAATAAATCGCTGCAGCCTTCGATCGGGGAAATCGCTTCGAATTTTTCAGCAATAGAGTGTACTTAATAAAAATGAAGGAAAACGAAAAATAAATCTGTAAAACGATGACCCTATGTAGGCCATCCCTTAAATTCTCCGCTATCATATTTATCGGTGTGTTTTTGAGCTACTTAAGTTATAAATATTGTCTATGAGTTTTTGAGTTCAAATATTTGAAACACTTTTGAGCTCCAAGTGTTAAAAATAAAAGAGTAATAAATTATTGAACTCGTCATGATCAAAAGATCGATTTTAATGCTTTATCAAGCTCTCTGAGCGAAAAAAATATAGTTCTAATACGTTTTGAGCTTTTACAATTAAAAAATCTACATTTAATTTAAAACAGATCTTTTCATTTTTCAACTACAATGTCTTTGGAACACGTTGTTTGATTTTGATCTGCTTTATGAAATCGGGCGAAGTTTTTTAAACGGAAAAAGACGACTGAGTACTAAACATCAATTCATCAAGAATTTTCCGTTATTTTCAAAAAACTTATTTTTTAGAGTTTTTCGTAAACGATATCTTTTGAACCAACCCATGAATTTTTTATACAGTTTTCAACAATCAACCTTGCTTTCTAAGCAGAAAATATAGTTAAATTTGGGAATACATCGGTAAAGTAGTTTAAAAAACATTCACAAAAAAGTTTTGATTTTTTTTAACGCGCACACAAACATATATACACATACTCAAATATACAAGCAGACATACAAGCATTATTCTAAAAATGGTCAAAATAAATTAATTGTGGCATAAAACGTGAAAATCTGAAGAAAACTATTTTTTAATGTCAGGTTGAAAACAGTATCTTCCCATTTTTTAAAAAAAATTCAATATTCATAGCGGGAAGTTATATAAAGCCATTATTTTTTTAACTAGTATATCCTTCAAATACTGATATATAACTGAATTTTGTTCTACGGCGTACTAAAAATTAATCTATCAAAATTATATTTAAGTTATTTCGAAAAAAAACTATGTTTTGATATTTCATTGAGGACTCTTTCGGATGAATTAACCAATTTTGATGGAGTTTACGACGATTGACGTTAGTTATTAAGAAGAATATCTAATTAGATTATAGAATATATCGGTAGAGTAGTTTACAAAAACTTGTAGATATCAATCTACAGGTGTAATAGTCTAAATGTTATTTCTAAAAACCTTTTTCTGAAAACTTTATTTTTGAGATTACTCAAAATCCACCTGGCGAAATCACTACAACGTTTCAGGGAATTTAAGTTGAGTGGATTCGGTTCGAATGTTACAAAGTATGTTTCGATCGGTTAGTCCGTTAAAAAACTGTTAGAGATTTACATATACACACAACAAACACACACACACACAAAGAGAAGGAGAGAGAGTTAGAAAGAAAACAAAAACATACACAAATACAAAATGAAAAAGAGAGAGAAATCACTGAAAAATGGTCGAAATAACTCGATTTTCGAAAATCGGTGTGAAACAGAACTTTCCAATTTTAAGAAAATTTTTACATTTTCATAGCAGAAAGTTAAAATTTAAAGAAAATACGTGTTATATAAACTAAAAAACTATATTGTTTATCGTAATAAGTCGTCTTAAATTTATATTTGCCATTATTTTGTGTTTGCTACGACAACAACAATAGTTATTTCGAAACCGGTGAAATATATGACGCTGGTATTACATAGCCATTACATTTAAAAATGGTTTTAACAATTTTAGATTATATAATAAAACAGTTTATTATATTGACTGTAGTTTATAAAACTTATAAATTAAAACAAAAAAAAGGCCCTTTCGGAAATATTTTTTTGTAATTCTATTAAGCTGAAATATAAACTAACAATCCATTAAAAATCTATATACCTAATACGAAAATCAATGTTTACAAATTACGCTCTGTTTTGGAACCTTCTAACGTAGAAAAATATTTTGACGCAACTAATATTTTAGTAGATGGGTGTAAAGTGATACAACGCTATTCAATTGTACGACCAAAGTGACTTTGAAACAGTAACATAAATAGTAATCGGTTTAATATTTTCAACTTTATAATAAACTGAAACATGAGCGTAATATGTTGTTTTTCTTTTAACACACATTATTTGTAATGCTATTGCTGTATATTTATGTAAATATGTGATTTAGCCATATTTATCCATTTACTAAGTCACATATTCTTGGCCGCTAATACAAGGTTACGTCGAAATAAAAAATATTTACTCGTCGTACTATAGTTTCATACTTTGAAAATTTTTTTTGCGATTATGTTATAATAAATTACTGATTTTTTAAAAAAATAATTTTTTATCATGTTTAGGGTCACGAAATGATACGATTGAACTGTAATTTAGCCAGTTTTGAAGTGAAACTTCTTATGGCACGGGGTGAGCCTAAAACGACACGAAAATGCGTCACGCTAAATAATATAAGGGAGGGGGGGAAGATGTAAGGAATAATCGGCGAATAATCGGTGGAGAGTAAGGCCAGAGCGTTACTCAGTTTCGTGTCGCTGGCAGCTGCGTCATATATCCCCACTACGAACTGCTGAGTTTAGAAAGTAAGGCTAGCGCGTGACTCACTTTCGAGTCGCCGGTAGCTGCATTATATCTCCCCACTTCTAACTGTTAAATGTGGGGAGCAAGGCCACTGCGTTACTCGTTTTTGTGTTGCTGGCAGCTGCACCTACAATATAATAATATTATACCCTCTCCACTATCCCTGTATTCTGTGAGAAAGCCAAGCGAGTGACGCCGTTTTGTGTCGCAGCAGTTGCGCTTAGGCTTGTGTTTAAGCAGAGTGCTATTTGAATAGTGGTTGAAAAAAAATTGTGTGATCAAGTGGTAGTGAAATTAAGTGGATTGTGTAAATGATTTTTGAGTAAATTGAAAAATTGAACTAGCAATTTAAATTAAAATTATTATGGCGAAAACACCGGCAGAACGAGCAAAAGATTATCGTGATCGAAAACGTGCAAATAAGCCGCCCAAACAGCCGACAAAAACTAACCGCGAACGTTGTCGTGAATATAGAGCACGCCAAAAAAAATTACGGGCTAATTCTAGCGGGGTTTTGAATAATATTAGTAAAATTGGGGAAATTCGAGAATATTTGAGAGTAATGCCACCACCTCGATCTAGTCAACAACGTTCTCGAGATTGCCAACAATTGAACACAGATTTGAGAATAGACGTTCAACCATCGACTTCAAGATTCGACGATGCTCATTTAACCTTGGACACTTCTGTTTCGATCGATTTGCCGTACGCAACAATTCTACTGCGGTTCTTACACCTAATGCAGACATTTCTCTACGACAAATCAGTTCACTGTCAGTCAATGTTGCTGACGTTGGTCAGCAACATTGACTGACATCTGTGCAGCTCGCTGCCTTTTGGACAACGGACAAACCATTATGACTGTCGTTGTATATATATCACCAAATCAGTCTATTTCAAAAATCATCCAATTTCTTCATGAAGTTTTGGCTCTCTTCACGCATGATGTCGCAGCTATAGTAAATGTAAATTACGATAAGATGCCAATGATTTTAGTGGAGATTTCAATGTAAATTTCATGGAACCAGAAGCAAAACCTTTATTAGAATTTTTAGAATCTAAATTAAATTTGAAAATGAACAATGATCCTACTGTATCTACGACAAAATATGGAACAACGATAGATGCTGTATTTTCTCGATATTTAAACAAATTACAATCGATAGTTTATGTATCCCATTTCAGTTACCATGAACCAATATTATCAGTCCTTGAATATGAGCCTATGGAAATTACAGAATAAATGTATTCGTTATTAATCATTATTATTAAATGTATTTGTAACTACAGATTCTTCTTTTTATTTAAAATTACCCTTTCTCGACCTTATTACTAGCCACAGAAGTTTCACTTCTAACGTGTGTGGCGACCACACACTCTTTTTATTATTGTACAATGAAGTGATTAACATTAAAATGATTGTGATCATATTAACGCCCGCGATGATAGTGATGTGCCGTGTGTTGCCGCACGCCGTTCAACTGTATTGAGTAGGGATGTGTTCAACACTTAAAAAAAATTTCAAATCATTTATATTGTTTTTTTATATTTTATAAATAAGCAGTAAAAAAAATCTTTTTTATTATTAAAAATCATAACTGGCATTTCTCAATAGTGTATGTAAAAAAAATATATATAAATTAATTGATTATTAAGTTAACAATCTGTTTATAATTTGAGACCAATGGCATCTCTCAGAGAAAAAAATAATATTTTAACTTTAGCATCACATTACATATACGAAAACCTGGTATATGTCAAGAGAAATATAGAATCGTTCCAAAAAAGGAGCGACATCCACAACATTAATACTAGACATAAGAACGATCTTGCTGCTCACAAGACCCGTCTAAGTTATTTATTAAGATTTATCAAAGTTAATAAATCATTTAATGAGCAATGTATGCTTTTTTATAATATGGTCACAGCAGAAATGCAAAATTTTCCATTTTATGAATTTAAACATTTTGTTAAAAGAAAGTTATATGGCAAGGGCTATTATACCGTGTCTGAATATGCTAATAAAAAAAAACCCGTGGGATTGAACTGCTTGGCTATCAGGTTGCTTCATGTAATTACTAAATAATGTACTAAATTACCAATCATTCAATATTTTGTATCGATGAGTAAAAAAGAGCAAACCATGAGTTTATTGCCCATTCTTCTCGTGGTGAATCAGCATTTGGAATGGGTGGTAATTTTAATGTCAAAAATATTTGTATATGACGCATTTCAAGTGCAGTTTCTATTACCTACGAAATAAAGATATTTTTGGTTTTGTTATAAATTAATTGGATAATATGTATTTTTTTTTTTCTAAAAGTAAATAATATTCGTAAACAATCATATGTTACAAAATAGTGAAGTTTTTTTCCTATTTTTTTATAATACTTTCCAGTATTACACAATACCAAAATACTTATCCCACGCGCTATAACAGTCGCTACTTCTTTAAAACCAATCTAATTTATTTTTAAAAATAAAACATTTCACGGAGTATTTCATTTTAGCTACAAACTTAGTTTTGAATTAATTTTATAGAACAATTAACCCTCTATAAAAATGACTTGACGTGCATTATCATATCTCTAATAGTTTAAGAGTTATATCAAATTGTAACTTGATATATTAATTGGCTGCTGTAACTTTGGTATCATGTGATATTGGAAAGTGCTATAGAAATTGAAAATTTTTTGTTCATTAAATTGTGACACGTGGTTCTTTCAGTAATTTTATTTACTTGCATAAAAAACATATAATATTACTCAGAATGAGTTTATAAGAAATTGTTAATAGACAATTAAATTATTATGTAATAATTTTGTTTTGAGTCTATTTAAGAATTCCAATTATGATTTTTATGAAAAAAGATTTTCTTAATCAATTATTTTAACAATAGAAAGAAATGTCAAAATAACGCTTTTAAACATTTTTTTTTAATTTTTACCATAACAAAATAGTACACGATCCATTAGATTTCTTTCAGTGAGCTCATATGAGGACCTAAATATCGAGCTTTTTGATACATCCAATTTTTTTTGAATAGTTCAAAACTGTTTTATGGTCAATCCCCAGCTCTTCTGTAATATCGTAAGCACTAATATGCCGATCTTGCTTTACTTTTCTGAAAATGCCATCGACTTTATTCCTAACAGGTCGACCAGAGCGAAGTCTTTGGCATCAAAATTACTGTACTGAAAATGCTTGAACCAGTTTAGTACTACCCTTACCAACACTTCATTGCGTACATAAACGTCAGAAATTTCTAATATATAAAAAGGTTTTGAGGTAACTAATACCGAAAATACTGACCAATTCAGATTTGCTTATTAGCGATACATATTTAACTATAGATCATGTACTTAAGGAACTTCATATGCTTGATATTTCCACGGGTGAGGGCATCGATAATATACCCCCGTTATTTCTTAGATCTACAACTTCTTCTATTTATCAACCATTACAATATATGTTTAATATTTGCCTTGCCCAGAGAACACCGACTATTCACAACTACTTCATGTCGTACTAATGCCGGTATAAGTCTACCACTCTATTGTCTTGTTGATTCGTATAATAATCACTTTGCCTCTATCGATTGGCATTGGCAGGCTTAAAAAATTTACATTAGACCCTTTTAAAAAGTTTCAATAATGTAACTGTTATCTAATATTAGTTGTCTCTTCATTTTTCTTTTGTGTGCATCACTTCATTGTTGTTTCTTATTTTTTCTTTCATCTATCAATATGCCACTTATCAAGATTTCTTCATGTGTACGTATCTGTGGTTAACGGTGTTGGTAACACATTAAAGTTGTTTTTTTTTAATGTATATTAGTTATAAACACTTTGTATGTTCACAGTTTGTTGACCCGAATAAATAAATAAAACAAATCAATGACATCTTATTCAAACTCGGACGATCTAAAACCAAATCGTCATTTTAGTTATCTATTTCTAAATATTAATTTATGTAAACTCAAAATTATACAAATGAGTTCCAAATTGTCACCTACAATCACTGATTAATAGACTGTATATTAAGTGTATGTCATAATATAATAAAAATATACACGGAAATGCAAACAAACAACGTTTGTCTTTGATCGGACGACTCCAAAATATATATCATCTGAATATCGCCCCTTTAAAATTCTTATTTCAGGAAAATATATTCGCCAAAAGCTGAATGCTATAAAAATATAAGTAGAGCATAAAGATAGTCACGTGTTTGTGTAAGATTTTATCGAGAGCCGGCTGCCGTAACGACTCCGGAAGAAAGGATAATAACGATTTCCTAAACCAGAACAAGAAATTGATTCAACTCCAGTACAATTTCGGGAAGCTTGCCAAGCCCACCTTATGGCGTGCGGTAGCTACGATTCCGCGACGCGGCTACGGCCCTACGACCCTCGTAGCCAACAGCAGGAAATGACAAAACATTCTGTCCGAAATAACAATTCTATTTCTCTCTCGGCATGAATGACTTTAATAAAGCTGTTATTGTAAGCTTTCGCTTGTTGCTTTTCATTGTGTAATTCGTGGCTTATTTCACCGACATCCATAGCATTACAAATCAATCCGCCATCAGCCTTGTCACACTGGAGCTTGCGCTAGAGCTTTGCAGTTCAGCTATTATCTTTGCGCTTTTTAAAAACAGTCTTTTTCATTGAACTAAAAGCGTCTCCTGCTCCGTCTCCTTTTAAACTGACATTTAAGAGAAAGTCACGTTTAAAATAAAATTTGACGACTACGTCCTTCTTTTAATGATTGTTCGGGATAAAACCCGTTAAAAGGAAGACATGGAAAGCAAAATTAATTTTAAAAATGGTCTTTAGTTAAAAAAGAGTTTCAAAAGAAATGATGAAAAAGATTTAAAATCGTATATTTAGTAAATTAATTATTATATAAAAAAAATTAATGTACAACAAAGTAATCACTTAGGTTTACTAAAAAGAAACTTATTTGTTTTCCCAAAACGACAATATTACTACATATCAGTTAGTTGAACAGATAAAAAATACATTACGGCGTACACAAAATATTACAATACGGTATAACATTGCATTAACTGCCCAAAAAACTTAATAAAAATTCGTATTAAATATTGCAAATGCAATTTCTTTACTTGTTTATCGTTATTTATAATAATTTTCTAATTGGTTATTATTTAAAATGAAATAAAACAATTATAAAATAGACAATATTTTAGGAAATAAAGGCTACTGCGTTATGCACAAGTCGTAACTCGCAACAGGAAATAGAGTCCACTCTCTCAGCGAATGAAAAATTCTGCCGAGCCCGCGAGACGCTAATGAATTTTTACTGTTCATCCTTTTACCTGGAAACTTTTTCGAGCAAATTCTAGCACTGAAAAATATTTGAAAATAATTTTATTTGCTTTAGAATATTTAAAGGTATGAGAATAAAAATTAAAAGTAAGTATATCAAATATATTATAATACAAAGATAACTGAATTTAAAAAGCATATAAAGTTCCTCGATTCAATGATTTTTTTATGTATAATAATAATTTTATAAAGAATATTACAATGCGCACAGGATACGCAAAAAATTTATATTATATAAAAATAGCTTCATGCTAAACAATGACCGTGAATTTTTAAATATGTTTCGTAGTCTGTGGTTATTAGATAATAAATTGTAGTACACTCATTTTAAGTGCTCAATTAACTCTTAATAACTGACTCGTCGAACATTTATTACAAGTTATATAACGTAATTACTTAATATCGGGTTACAGTGGAGAAATGTTTCCATTCGCTCTAAATGAACAGTTTTAGGCGTTAAATATTTAATTTTACACACACTTACGAGTGCTGATATTTCACGAAGAGGTCATACTTTAATAGAAAATACTCGTCGAACTAGTTTTCCTTTCAATACATAGGACTATAAGAATATACAAATTTTTAACAAGTTTTCTGAGAGGCTTTTGATGTTTAATTTCGTAAAAAAAGCTTGCTCTCATTGAAACATTAAAGTCTAAAACAATTATTAATAAAATCTATATGCCATTAAATTAATATAATATCAGTTTAATGCAGTCCGTCAACTCAGAAATGTCATCGACCATACGTGAACTAAGAACCAATTCCCCAAACGTAAACAAAAAATAATGTGTTACTAGAGTTCTGTTTGTTTTGGATTATGCATTGAACAATCGATTCGTTAAATTCTCCAAAACCAATTCATTTCAATATAGGCTTCAATCCCATCAAGCATTCAGCAGTCAAAATATTCGAAACTCCAGCCTTCTTATTGTTTGTTATATAACATACGAACCCTGTCATCCTCCTTCGACAATATGTAGCGTCTCTCAGAACACATCGTCCGCGCTGATTTTGCGACAGCTCTATGGCGAGGGCAAGTCGTAGGCGAGGGCGGCTCCGCCTCGGCCGTAACGTGATCCGGTCATTACTTGACGGGGCGGTCGGGGCGGGCGCGCGCCAGCGCTCATCAGCCGCGCCGCTCTGTCCTCTACTGACGCAACTCGAAAACGCTCACGTTCGCCTTCGGATTCGGCGATTTTCGTGCCATCAAAAATGAAATCGAAATCAATAAACTATATTAAAACTTAAAAATAACTGCATGTAATTTTACTCAACAATGATTTTGTGCGTGCGTGCCTGCATGCGTGCGTGCATGTGTGCTTGCGTGCTTGTGTGTGTATACCATAAATTATATATAATATTATACTAAATATTAATTTCCGTCCGCGTAGACAGAATGAATTCTTTCATTTTATGTATCGATCAATTAAGATAATTATTCCTGATTGCTGTTCAGTTCTCGATTGCAATTCTGTTGTGTTCTCGATACCAATTTGTATTATTCTCAATTCCGAGACCAGTCTTGATTTAAGTAAGTCATGTTCTTGATTCTAACTTTGTTCGAATCAAGAACATGACTTACCACGATCGATTACGATCTTGGTCCCATTTTCGATTTCGAACCCTCGCGGTTTCGGCTTTCAATTTTGCTCTTCGTGCTGTTTGCAATTTTGATTCCGTTGCCGGTCATAGTTGTGTTTCGGACGAATCCGAAGCAAATTCTAGTACGAAATTAAAATTTATGATGTATGACTTTGGGATAGTGTTGCTTACTACAAGTAAAAGAATTTTTTAAATCCGTAATAACATAAATATGCAGATGAAGCCAGAGCGAAATGTTAATTTTTTATTTTACTCAAGGAGTTTTTTTTATTGATGGAGTAATTCTGAGAATTGGTGTATCAGTTCAGGTTAATAGTAAAAATACACATACAACGTCAAATATAAATGCTAGCACCCAAAAAAACCACCAAAGTACACACTCATTTTCATACATTACACAAATTTACTCCCCCCACCTAATTATGAAAGATGCATTTCATCTCTTTTGAAAGTCGTATCCCGCTCCATAAAAAAATTCATAAAAAATTCAACCGCCACTTAAATTTTTTTTTTTGATATTTTGTAAATAATACTTAAACATTTTAATAGAACGACAGAACTGGCTTTGGAGATGATAAAAATCTACCACTAATAGATTTTATAAATAAAGAGTTTCAATGAACTACTTCCAATGGTCGACATCTCAACAGTACGAGACATAAAACTACAATTGATGCCGTTCTTATAAGATGTTTCAATTTCTATTTAAGTTACCATAAGCCCATAGTATCAGTTTTTGAATTTAATGATAATAATAATATAGAAAACAATGAGAGCATTATTGAAATTATGGATGAAAATTGATGGAAGTAATGTTGATAATCCAATGCATTAAATTTTATAAGACTGATATGTATTTATAATTTTGTTTGCATTATATCTATAATAATTATTCTTTATTATGTAAAACTGCGCAGTAAATAAAAATTTTATTACTATATTAATACATTGATAAAATTAATTTGTAATAAAAATTATTTCATAACAATCCAAAAACAATGTTTACAAGTTTGTGATGCAAATAGTTTTCACTTGCAACGTGTAGTCCTACGACTGATAGCTTTTTTAATACACCATTTCATTTATCAAGTTGGACAAGTAGATTATATAGCATGTATAGACGAGTGGGATTTAAGCTGAATTCATTAATTAAAAAGTATGAAACTCCTCTGAAATATACTCTTCATTTATTATAGGTACGGATAAATATTTGGTTTCAAAATTTAATTAAACTCGTAGATGGTTTTTCTTAATAAATGAACACAAAACAATTATGCGTCCCTGTTTGGAACGGTGCGATGTAATATTTAATATATAGAAATGTATTACAATTTTAGTATGTTATTTGGTGTAATTGATGTAGATTGTGTAATGATTGCATATTTAGAATTTAAAAAGATCACTCAATCATTAAACACCACAGAAAGAACAGGTTCAGAAAAAACTTGTATTCAAAATCTTTGTGGTTGATGTTCAAAAGTAAATCAATTATTCTGATTGAGCTAGTATTTAAAAATAGTGTTTCGTGCTCTCTTAAGCATAGAACTATCTGCTAAAATCTCCAAGATTTGTTATCAAAATTCTTTGACATATATAATTTTACTAGATACAATTTGTCTATTAGATATCTATTTATGGCTCTGCTCAAGAAGAAGTTATTATATGATCATACGACACACTGGCTTGATGACTCTTAAGAATTTCACATTATTAACATTAAAAACGCCTTTTAGATCGCTTCAGTACTAATTTCAATATAAGTACGACAGGAGTCTGGCGTCCTCGATTATTAAGATAAAGGAATGTAAGTGGTATCATAAGGTGCTCTATTAAAAGGACCACAACTCCTACAAAAAATATTTGAAAAATGTTTGTTACTTATTTAAAATAAAAAAAAATGTATACAGTTTTTGACCTAATTCGTTGTTTCTAACAAAATTGTGATTCCCGTGATCAAGTATCTTGATTCCATACGAGCCTAAAAAGATGTTAGACAGTTCAAATAAGATAATTTTGATTGATTTTCAGTATTCAATGGACTAGTCAACTGTATTGCTTTTATTATTATTAGTTATCTAAACCAATTAAGATACTATTCAATATTAATATTAAAAAATGGCTATACTGACTGATTCGTCTTAATAAATTCAATTAATACCTGGTTCAACAGAAAAAATATTATAATAACTAATTCACTTTCATAAATTCCACTAAGAATTATATTCAGCTAAATTCAATAAAATTGAACTAATAAATTAAACGTCAATTTTGATATAGAAATGATTATAACAATTGATGCAGCTTAATAAATTCAATTTAGAACTCATCACATTTGAACCATTCAATGCTTATTATAATCAAATTAATTTACTTCAATCTTGTTTAATTCTAATTAGTAACATCGAATGGCAACTAAGTTACTCTTGTTTAAATCCACGAAGTATCTTTCCCACCATCTCCTTTTAAGCTGATATTTAACAAAAAGTCACTTAAAAACAGTTAAATAAGGGCTGAAAAACCGTTAAAAGGAGGACGTGGAATGCAAAACTAATTTTTAAAGTGACTTTTTGTTAAAAGTTTAAAATTAGATGGTGGAAGAAGTTCTAAGAAACATTTTGTTTAGTTTACTAAGTAGATTAAACAAAACAGAAATAAATGCGATTTATTAAAATCGCACTCATATCTCTGAGAATAACCCATGAATTCGCATATGAGTTGTCCTGATGCTCACTCTTAATCACCCGTAACGAACACAGTTGATATGTATCACATTTAAGAGCGAACTTAAGTACGATATATTAATTAGGACAGCACCTTCAATACTAACTCAAACACGCTCTCAAAAAGTGAGTACGATTTATTAATACAACCCAGAGATATTTTATTCACTTTGAAAATTAATACCAGCATGACATTTTGCTTCTCTCGCAATCAGCCTTGATCGTAGTTAGCACGGTCGTATGCTGTGCTATATTTTATTTATCAGCAATTGTAGAAAACCAAGTTGATGTTAATGCCATTAGAAGAAATATGAAGTAAAACATATTTATATTCAAATTATAACAGCTTATAAATAATTTATAGAACACATCACATTTAAAAAATCAAATTTATTGCCAAAAATTGAATACTTACGAAAAATAAATCTCATTATTTGTCGTAATTGACATATGTCACAAATTTTAAATGAAATAAAACAAAAATAAATCGCAAGGAAATACTTGTTTATTAATTTTGAATTAGTACAGTGCATCGTTACATATTTTTTTGCTATTGTTAAAATATTTATGTTACAAGGTATCGGCTATATTAATGAATTGTAGAAACTAACAACCTTCTGTGCTATGTTTGATTTGTTCTTTGGTTCCTTACACTTTTGTTACGTATAGACATGGTCTTCAACATCAACACCAACCAACAACACTACAATTATCTCATTCACCGATCCAAGGCCGTCTGGCTTTTCGCAAGTAATACAAATAGGTTCTAAATAAATAAACAAAGAAGTCATGAACAAACAAAACTGATTTTAACTCGAACGGGACACAAACAACTATTCATGCGACTATGGACTAACGATATGCCCTAGATTTATTCAGTCGGCTTCGCCTCTTGCCACCCTTTGCGGTAAGATGGAAAGGTTGGGCACTTACTTCAATTGATAAACTGATTATTTATCTCAACAATTATGAAAATCGTTTTAAACAAATACTCTCAGTAGAATTCAACATTTAATTTATAGTTAATCCAATAATATTAATTATTAAAAATGATAATTTTATCTTTGTTGTCTTAAAAATTATAAGTATTAATTTGGTAGTGCACGTAATTGACAGGTATTAGACAAATCATATACTACTTAATTAATTTAATAATGAAGAGAATTAAAACCACTGATTTGTTTAATTATCTCAATTTCCATTATTCTGAATTGATTTAATCAAATGTGCATGAGTCAACTAAATATAACTGATTAAATTACGCAAGAACGCAAATAATGATAGAAACAATATATATCCTTGTTAGAACTAATATAGTACCTACATTATTAGTTCAATTACATATAAACTTGTTGTGTTAACGAATCAGTTTTCGTTGATGTTTACAATTTCTCAGTTGTTTTGATAAATTTAACGTCAACAAAGAGAAAATCACTCTTAATTAACTTTAATTTTTTAGAGTGTATTTCTTGCAAAAGTCTCAAATTACTCAAAAACGAAAAAAGTTATTAAAATTCTGCCAAAAATCACTCTAGAGTATTGAATTTATCTCTCGTTTGAACCTTTAATTATAAAAAGCGGCGGTTATTTAATGGTACTTTCGTGATCCCTTAAGAAGGTGCTTTTAACAAAATTTTCGAAGTCAGATTAAACTTACGTAAGATTTAATAAAAGTCTACGATAGTACAAAATAGTTTATGATACGTATGTTTTTGATTTTAAGATTAATCTACAGTTGTAATTTTTGACAAATTAGCACCAATCATATAATGCACATTACGTAACGTGTAGCGCGTCACCTTAGCTGTGAAGTATGAAATATGGTAAATATCATAGTTACTGCCGAATACTATTGTAATAATAATAATGTTTTCAATATTAAAAATGATTTTTCGATGAGGGGGCCCATTTCTGTGAAAATGTGAATTCGTTAACTAACAGCCGCGATGGTAAACAATTCTAGAATTTTACCGTACCAGCCAGAAAAATGAGCATAAGTGTACGATGGTAGAACTCCAACAATAAAGATAGTGGTGATGATATTTCTGATGGAAGGATGACGAAATTAACAGCAGGAACGAAGTTAAATAGTCCTTTAGTGCTCTTCTCTTAATGAATGTGCCGTGCGCTAAAGTCCACAAAGATGCTATACCTCTTCGCAAAGCCAACCGGTCGAGTTGGCCTAATACTACATGGTCGTCAACGATTCGAGATGCTCGACGTTGAACGCGGTCTACAGCCAGAATTTGACATTAGGATGTTCCATCCCGAAGGCGACAACAGTTCTCCATATGTGGTTGGCCATGTGTCCGGTGGTGGTCCGGTTTGAAGTATTATCGCGCACTATTTGAGCACCCCGAGCTTATGAAAAGCTAGGTTACTTTCCTATTCAGACAGTCGCGAAACTCAACACTTTCCATTATGTCGGCAACAAAGGTTTCGATGCTCGGTGTGAACCGAAACTTCTGCGACGTTCAAGTTACGCAATCATGATGGTTTTCTCTGTCGATAAAATAAATATTGATATTTCAATTTGTAAATGACAAGATAAAAGTTAACGACGTCCATTCGCCATCTCGAAATCACGTCTTCTACTTAGATACATTTAATCTTGATTCAATTTTCCGTAATGCTGCATCCTATATTTGAAATTTTGTACACTCGTGCTAGTCATTTAACAACAAATGGAAAATGTATGTGGGAATTTTTATAAATAAAAAGTGACTGTTGTAATAAATTTTATAATGAATGATTCACACCGAATAATACACATTCAAAACAATCCGTATGGTGTGTGCTTCATTATTTTCTTCCTGTAACTCTATCAATATATAGAAAAGCAAAAGTCAAAGTTTGTCATCGAACTTTTCGATTATGTTAGCACCAGAGACATTTTGATAGTCACCAGAATATTCCATTTACAATTTTATACTGTTTATTTCTAATAAAATTACTTGCATGTGTTTATTTAACAAACCAATTATTTCAACAGTTTCTTAAGTATTAATAAAACTTTCTAATACAAATCACAAAGAACTTTAACCCTTTTAAACAGGACTAACAAAACTAATGTCTCTATTCGGGAATGCACTACAAACTGTCTTTCGCCGTTCCATGAGAATGAAAAATTGAGAATAAATACATTTCTGTCCATGGGTCTTAATGGACGCAGATGGGTACCCATAGTTTTGGGGAAAAGTAGCGTGTAAACGCGGTCTATTAAAAAATAAATACGCTTTGCCACATCGTATGAAATCGTATGTTATACTACCGTGATGTTATAAATTTTTCTAGTTCATTATTCACTCCTAAACCTTAGCTAAAGTTCCGCTACGTAATCTTAAAGCGGCTTTATGAAAATAATTTTCAAAATGCATTAACCTTTGTCAATAAACCTGCACATGAAGTGCATGACTTTGTAGTAGTCAGATCTACTATGAAATCGATAATAATATTGTCAATAGCAACTTTTGTTCTATTACACCAGTGTATATATAATGGTTAGTTTTCTATGACATACATAAAATTAATAAAGTTACTGGTACAGTTTTAAGAACTATGTACTAATTTTTTTCATTTATTTTAATCTAATTCAACACTTAATTTATATTAATGTTTTGGTACTGTTCACGGGTGAGCTTAAAATGAGTACAATGTTTTTTTTTTTATTAAAATTTAGCTTTTCTCGTGATTTTGTTCATACGTAATTTATTGTTAAATTCAAATCATTTTTGTGAGCCTATTTTGACAAAAAGAAGAATTCTGTGTTACCCAAATTATGCTCAAGTGCAAAAGATTATGACAAGACGCTTAAAATTCGTTTAATACTTTAGAAGATTATCATAATATTCAAACAGACAAACAAAGTTTTTAAAAACTATATTATTGTATTCGTTATACTTCTAACATTGCCCACAAGCAGTTTTTCGCAAAAATTTTCACCGCACACATATGACCGTTCTACAGTTTTGTTATGTGAATAGATATATCGAATGAGTTAATATACACCGTATGTAGAAAATATACCTCAATAACGATTTTGTTCACAAAGTTCAATCCCAAAAAGGTTATATAGCGAGATTATAATGTAAAATAGGATTTTATATCATTGAACTTACTTGTAAACATACGTATAATTATTTGATAATAATAATATAAACTCACGCCTATTTCCCAGAAGGGTAGGCAGATTTCCACATGGTGCGATCTTTACATATCGCTCTTGCCTTACTTATAATAATTATTTGCTCGTTGGTCAACTGCAGAATATCTAAATCTATCAGCGTCAGTTAAAATGTATGCATAGTTTTAACTCGATTGGAATTATCACGTGTGCAAACAGGGCTGATTGCAGTATCATGATAAGTTTATTAGATTTTTATGTTGCCATTGGATTTACAAACGTATACTCGGGTTCAGTTAAAAAAAAAAATGTCAATATAAAACTGAAAATTAACTTACAAAATTGAAAAGGAAAATACAAGAACAATTTAAATTAGATCAAAGCTTGTAAAAATTGCTTAATTGCTAATCGACAAAGCGATCAATGCTCACTTAACGAAAGGCAGCCTTCGTGATTAACTTCGCAGTGACTGAAATTGAACGAAGTAATGGGAGTCATTTACAGTGAGACAGTATTTAAGCGGTAGTGATTTTTTGCCGCCGTACATAAAAGTGCTTAAAATAATTTCGTGATTGTTATTTATCCACTACATTATATCTTTTATATTGAAGGATACTTTCACGAATTCATATCGCGTAGGTAATTCAAATGGAATGCACATACGTATGTAAAAAAATTAACATAAAATGACATTGTCGATCACTGAACAACTAAATCTTTTATAAACAAATCTTTATTCGGCCCACAGAAAATGATGATAACATAAGTAGAAAGTCTTAAAACTAACTTAAATTCAATGTTTGAATTTAAATAATAGTAGATTCAATGTTTTTTAAATATAAAGACAAAGATAATTTTTTTAAAAAATAGTCATTATCATATGCTTTACAAAGTAGACAAAAAAAAGGGTCGGAAGGGTGACTAGCTAAGCAAAATGCTGCAGCTTTAGCCACAGTGATTATTTTAAGCTAGACCCTGAAATTTTAATATTAGTCGTGCTGAATAGAAATTTTGTACACAAAAGATAACGAATACTAAAATCTCAGGCCGCGGCCTGAAGGCAAGCGAATTGCGGAGCGGCAGTGGAACGAGGGGGGGGGACAGCGATCATTGCAAAAGCCTGTGCCTGTATTAGCGCGTCCTGGAGCACAGTGGCAAGGGTGGCCGCGACGAGCGAACTACGAGCGGTGATGCGCGTGATGTTGACCCGGCGCAACATAATGCTAACCTGTTTGCGTTTTCCGCGGCGACACCACTAATTTAATGTTATATATATAGTAAGTTATTTTTTGTGATGGATAGCGGAACATAAATAAGAAGTTGATCCTTTAACAACTATGAAGATTTAAGACAATCACTTCCAAAATTTCATGAATACACAAGACTGAGTGTACAAACATTTCACTATTCTTATGAGATTCTGATAACACAGCTGAGATTAATATTTCAAAATCCATCACAATAAAATTAACGTAGATATACACAACACTAAAATAGCGGTGTTGCCGGGAAAACCGCAAACAGGTTTATATATGTCGCGCGCATCGGCGCTCGGAGTCCGCTCGTCGCGGCCGCCGTCTGCCGCTGTGCTCCGGGACGCGCTAATACAGGCACAGGCTTTAGTCATGATCGCTACCGCTCCGCCCCGCTTCCGCTCCGCAGTTCGCTCGCCACCAGGCCGCGGCCCACAGAAAGAGCGACTCGGCCGCTAACCGCCGCGGCGATCGGAGTCGAGTGAAGGACAATCGTCTCGACGGTCTCCGCGCCGACGATCGACGCCGGACGAATAATGTGACCATTGGCAGAGCGCCGGCGCGGGCGTGCCGGCGCCGCACAACTATCTACAAAAGGCTCAAAGATAATTTCGTAGTCGGGCCTAAGCGTCTCATCGCATTCGGAGGGATCACGACCCTATCTTGTACCAGCCGTGAATTCCCGAGCCCTCATTTGCGTAATGTGATTACAAAAGCACATCTTCACAGATAGAAGCGCGAGCTCTCGCCGCTTAAGTAATGAATTTTACAGTTTCATCCGAAGGAATCGAAACACACATCCGCTCTGTTATGATATTACGTTTCGATGACTGTGCTTAAATATTCTCCTTATTGTTATCGTTGAAAGAACATTTCGCTTTAAACTTTTACATGCAGAATAAACTTTCACATTTCCGAATATAGCAGTTGCGAATGTTAAAGTTGTCTTCAAAGCAAACAGATATTATTTCCCATAAAATATATCAATTAATATACCATTCCAATTATATTATATATATCGGAATTGAGTACGACGATCGCTGCGTCATTTTCTTTATACACACAAAAAAGTCCCCGTTGACGTCAGAGGACATTCAATTCGATTCGAGTAATCATGAGTTACGTACCGCGGTAAGGAGCTATAAAACTTGGCCGTCGGAGCCTACGCTACTGTCATTGTGTTGTATCAATAACGCAGTTTATTGGGGTTGTAAACTTTCTCGGGTTTTTTAGAGCTGTCCATGGATAAATTACAGAGGGAGGCAGCTGCGAGCGGTAAAAAGTTTGCCCCGTAAATATGACAAGAATTTTCACTAATTTATGGCAAATACGGACATCGGTTTCTGTCATTTAAGCTCAGTTAAATTTCGGACTAATTGTACTCGAAACTTTTTTAATTAACCTGTATGTAAGCAGATAGTGTAAAGGTATGTAACCTGTATGTAATGAATCTATTACCGTTATAAAGCCATTAAAAGGAAATTTCTCAGTCTTGAAGCATTTGTTAAAATTTGTCTGTACATTAAATGTTACGTAATAAACTACACTTACCGCACCAAATTTATTGCTGCAAAATTATTCTATTTGGTTTCGAGGATTGAGCTAAAATAAGAAGTAAAGACTCAGAACACAAACACAAAAGATGTATAATCTATACATTACGTTTATATTATGTCGCAGTATCTGTAATACTGGCACACAAAAATGCATTTCGGAATCGCTTTAACACTTTTGATTGATCATACTTAACTTATTAACGCACTGAACCTCAGAAGAATATTAACCCTAGTTTTCGAATTCTGGTCTACATACCTCTTCGCGCATGGTCTAAATCATTCTCTAAGTGCAAATAAAACTATAAATAATTTATGAAAACAAGTCTTTAAACATGTCACATCCAACGAAAACAAATAAAATTTATCGTAATCTGGAATATTCCAACCAATCAAAGTCATGTAAACAAACACCACCACATTTTGAGATTTCAAAAATATAGGATACTTATTCTTTAAAATTTTTATTTATATAAAAATTTTAAAGAATAATTTATATTAATTATTCTGTTATTGAATTATTTTGTTTATGAGCGTAGTTCGCAATGATACTTAAAGTAAAGCACCCCTAATCCTGGTCCTTTATTACAAATTGCGAAGTAACTTTTAAGAGCTTTACACCAAAATTCCAATTAGAATTAAAGCACTAGAAGAGAAAATACTGCGCTAGTTAGGCCGGCACTTTAAATCAGTAATTAGAAAATATTTAAGAGTAGTTAACATTCACAGCCGCAGCTCCGTGCGGCGCCACCGGACTATTTCAGGTCAAAGGAACACACTTTAACACAATGCGCGACTACAGGAAACTTTTCATTGATAAATGAATAAAAAAGTATGACCGTATGTGAACAAAACGGAAAACTAAAAATTGTTCTACCGTAGATTTAGTAGTATTAGTACATCAGTAAATCGGCAATGCAATAGACAAAGAGCATAATATGCGCATTTGTTAGAGTGAGATAAATA
This sequence comes from Eumeta japonica, assembly GCA_005406025.1. NCBI lineage: Eukaryota > Metazoa > Arthropoda > Insecta > Lepidoptera > Psychidae > Eumeta > Eumeta japonica. The sequence goes on along the minus strand of BGZK01000304.1, from coordinate 340,474 downwards.
GATGAGACCATTCGTTTAAATCCTAAGACCGTGTATGGACCTGGTGTCAGTCGTAAACGAATGATACCCAACTTATCTATACGAAATCTAAGCGTTTAACATATGATTTAATGTTTAGACGATGTTGTTAATTATTGTTACATGTACTGGTATCTAAATATAATACAAAACCACATTACAAAAGTATTGTCCAAAAATGAACGGAAAAATTGTTGCGTTTAATTAAAATAATACTCTGAATACATACGTATTCGATTTAAAATATCAACAATTACGTGAATTTGTGCTATTTGTTAATATGTATGTAATTTATTTATTATCTCATTTGATACATGCAATCTATTTCATTATTTTATGTTACACTTTTTTTGACGTGAAATGTCTATTGGCCGACATTTATTGGAGATTAGACTGACTCGTCTATCGTGACGGAAAACATGACGCTAGGTTGCCAACTGGAGATTTTTTCAAATATGTTATTTATATTATGAATTAACAGGTCCTCCTTGAAATTTGAGAAGCGCTATTCAAATGATCATAAATATATCTCCGAGTGAGCAGTATTAAACTATTGAATTTAGAACGTTTTACATGATGAAATTAACTATTGCCAATTTGCTACCGAATAAAAAATCACTGAGTTGAAATAATTATTAATATTACTCATACAGAATAACAAAAAAAAACGAATTTCCATGTAAGTACCTAACAGTGTATCAGTAACATATATTCATCTTTCATCTGCAAATATTTAATAAATAAATTAATAATGTAGTATTACCGCACGCTTCATATATTAATTTTATATTACCGAATGTCAAATCGAAATTAATTATAAAGCAATATCTCAAGTCATCAATTTCGATGTTTTTCATCCACTAGAAGATCCGTGACGACCACATTCTATTTTTTTGTTGTGTGTGAATGCGATTGAGTCTTATAGGTACATAACAAGAATAAATGTATAGAATATATGTTAAAATGCAAATGAACTTTACATACATTGTATGACACAATCTATGATTCAAATTGGTTCATGATGTATATTTAACAATTTCTTTTTTCATGGAAAACATTATCCTGCCCCATGTTATTCTCTTTCACGATCTTGGAAACGGTAAAGCATATCACTATCCGACAATCAACATAAACACAAACTCGTTCGTCCAAAAGCATCTAACAACAATCATTATGAATATGGAAAAAGAATGAACAATTTTAAAAACGGCCACCTTCTTTTGTCCCCCTGACACCGACTAGACACTTTTCCTTTCGCCGAAAGGTAACAGGGCCAGATATAAAACGCTATCGTCGTATATTGATTGATTTAGTTATTTAGAGCGGAGATGCGAAGGTCGGCGCGGCGCGGCGGCGGTCACGTAGCGACGGCCCCGCGCGCGCCGGCTCCTGTAGGTTTTACGGCGGGCCCTTACGCGAAACATAATTCATTTTTAATCACGCCGTTCGCGTTTCGGCTCACGTTCAGTCGCTGACGTAAAAGTTCACCGCGACCAAATTGGAAACTGTTCATCGGCGGGCGCTGCCGCGTCGAAGTTTCCCATGTCATGATGGAGAGACACTTGAGCCTCTTGTAGCTTTTTAAATGTATAATAGGTTCTACATTGGCTTAATTTTTTATATTCTCTAGAGCAATTGACAGAATAGGATACAGCATATGCAACAATTACTTTAACACAGCATGTATATACATATATAAATACACGCATGTTTCTGTGTGTGGGTATGTGTGTATGCACATGCGTTCAGACGTATATGTATTATATAAAACATTTGCAGCGTGTCCCCAATTGATGTGTTCAGAAACATTGTTGAGACATAGAACAAGCTTATAATTTATTAGCTTCTTCGTCTACCTCTTGGTATTTCTCGTTTGATCTACACTAAGAATCAAGTAACGTTACATCCTCGCATTCAACTCGCATCGAATATGAGAAAGTAACCACCGAGGGCCCCTGCTCTCTGGCCGAGGTGGTAAGTATCGAAGAAATCTGACCTCTTGGGAACGTATCTATATCTCTTACTTCTTTCGAACGCTGCACACGATTCGGAACCATCTATAGGTAGAAAGAAAAATTAGGAAGTATAATAACATTTAGCTATTTCTCGTACATTTAAATGAAATTTATTTCTGATTTCTTAATACGCTCGAGAAAAACAAAGCGTAGTTTTATTTGTACTCGCATCACTACAACTTCATTTGTCTGATTAGCGTGCCTGAATAAAAAAGGCAATTCTCAAATTGTAACGTTTGAAATATCCTTAGGCATTCCTGAAAAATTTTGTTATTTTTATTTATAGATTACTCCGTTCTTACTCGAGCCGTAAATATGTCTCCCAGTCGCTAATTATAATTGCTCTAAATGACAGCTTTTAGTATTAATCAATTTTTGAAGGAAAAGACAGGAATCATATAAAAAGAATTTTTGAAGGTAGAAAAGTTTTTGTAATTTTATTATTTCATTTCATTAAGATACATATTTAGTGCGTGAATTAAAATAGCACGAATCCTCTCGTACACAAAAAATTGATCGTAGTACGAATCCTTAGTTACGTTAGACAACGAGCGCACTTGGAAAACTAATATTTTGATCTTTACTACATTTGTAAGGCACATAGAGAAAAATACAAAAATATTTAAAAATTTATGGTTACATATATGAAGATCGAGATCGGGATCGGACATGGAAAGAGAAATTTGTTTTACGCCTGCGTGGACGAAGCAGCCGGCGGCGTCAGTTAATTATGACATGACCCACTACACATGCGAATTCGATTCACGCTCGATTGCTTAATTATTGGACAATTAATGGTTGACAGCCTTGGAGCCCAACGTTGAAATCAGCCCTTTCCCAAACAACGCTATTTTATTAACCCTTGACACTGAGTCGTGTTTATCTGTCTGTGACATCGTAGCTCCCAAAGGGCTGAACCGACTTATATCTAGAATCTTTTTTGTCTGAAAGGCAACTTGATCGAGAGTGTTCTTATTTAAGACTTAAGAAAATCCGTTCAGCCGGTTGACAATTATAAGCCCTTTCTTAATCGATGAATATAAGCATCTTCCATAGGTTTGATCGAACCGAAATCCGGTATTCTATTACTCGATGACATTAAAACATAGGTAGTAACTTTGAACTAATGCTGCAGCATTACCTGGAATTTACGGGATAACCAAGTGCTCCACCAACTTACAACAGACGTATGGTGTTTAGGCTGATTGAAATGATATCAACGAATATATTAGAGATAGACAGAATTAATTCCGCCTCCGGCTCCGCCCGTGGACATAGAATGAATTCCTTCATCTTAAGTGTCGACCGATCACGCTCTCGACCATGAGCGCGGTCGCTATCCCGTGCTCGATTATAATCTCGATCCTGCTCTCGATTCCGTACCCAATTTTGATCTAATACCTAGTATGATTCCGATTCCGTTCCTTCAATGTTCCAGCACTGAATATATGTGGTATATGATGCGTAGAACGAATTACGAACATAGGAGATGGTTTGAAGGAATCGAGTTAATGTATAATTGTTATTTGATAAGATTTTTAAATATGACTCAGTTTCTTAGGTATAGTAAGTAATTACCAAAACATTGGTGTCTGATTGTTTAGTCTAAGTCGTAAGACTTAGCGGTCCCCCGAGGCGACGACGCTTGGATCAAAATATTATCCACTACTTATGTTGAATTTAAAGGGCCAAGACGTATATTTTTTCTTTCCTTTTTAGATATTATATTGTGTCGGGGGTTTTTTAAACTTCGTATTTAATTTTACGGGCATTCTAATGACCATGTCAAACAAGCAGTTTGGCTGGCGACCATAGTAATAAAATGGTGTTGCTCCATTATAAACTATGATATTTCTTTAATTGTCCAGCAGTTTTATAATATGACTATACGATACCTACGAGAAAATCTAGAGGTATCTACTACATTTATTACGATTATTCTTGGAATCAAACCATAAAGCCGACAAGAAGTTATTGCATATTATTCCTTCGAAGAAATTTTGTAACTTCAGAAATTCTCTAAAAGAAATTTTTCATGGACACCCGACATTGCATCGCTGTATTTTCCAAAAAGTTTCTGATGCCGTACTTTAGAAGGGTGTTAGTGTTTAAAAACTTAGAAATCAACTTTTATCTATTTAAAGTTATCAAATATCAATTAATCGTTTTAGTATGAATTTTGGTAAGATGTCAAAATGGACGGGAAACCCTGAGAGTCGACGATGTCGAAACAAAGAATCATACTAAGGAGCAAAATGTCAGTACACGTATAAAAGGTGACTGGCCGTTTTGTACCCACAATATCCATATACATATATAAGCTTTGTCCACATGTAAATAATTTTATAAATATAATCTATCAATAAAGAAATCTGCAAATAAACAAAGTACAAGAATGCAATTTTCAATTCAATGAATAAAGTAATAGTTTATAAAGCTAAAAAAAAGTGTGTGTGTATTAGTGTACACACGTAAGAAGTGAAACTTCTTTATGACATCATTTTTCGAAAAATGATTTACTATTTACAACTTCACAGAAATTGGTTGAATAAAGCTAAATTAGATAAAGTTTATGCAAAAGGCTTTTATTATCCTAGACATGGGTACAAATAACTTTATAAAATTTTTTTCGCTAATCACTTAATTGAAATATTATTTTTCACGTCACTACTGAGTTTCAGAAATAGAAATGTTCAGAGTTTCATGTAGGAGACTTGGTAATGGTATACGTACCTAGAAGGGTGATAGGTAAAACTTTTCAATTAATGCGATGTTATAAAGGGCCATATAGAATTGTAGGAAAATTATCGAACGCTACATATAAAATCGAGTCACTCAATGAAAGAATGTGAGATATGGTTCATATATGTCGGTTGAAAAGATTTCAACTTAGATAATAGGAAAATGTAATACATACAAACTGTAAATAGATCTAGGGTGTTGACAGAAAGTATATGTGACAGGTGGCCTTAGTAACAATTATGTTTATGCCACGATGACATTAATAATATTGAATAAATATGGCGCGCAACGGAAAAATGTTACCCAGAAATAAAGATGGCGCGTAACAGAAAAACGTTACATTGCTATAAAATTTCTCCCATACGCCGATATAGAAGTTTCACTTCAATAAAAGACCATAATTACGTGGAAATTATTTAATTATTTTTTTTCACATTTCAAATCTGTTGGTATAGTTAAGCACAATTTTGTTTAAATGAATTCCGTGAAATTTTTAGGCTGCCGAAATATATATTAACCGCTTGTCACGTTATTGAATGAAATATCGAACCAAGGAAAAACGCTATAATTTAACACCATGCAATTTATCGTGTGCATAGTTGTAAAACGAGACTCACTGTCGATCGTTAAACGGTCAAATGTCATGGTCGTACTAACAGCGCTTGTGAAATTACGCATTATTGCTGTTTATTTTACAATTACAATTACTACTGTAATTGCTTGATTGATAAGCGCACCCATGGTTGCCGCGTTCATATGTGTAATGAGTTATTCCCTGGCATGTAGCATGGCCTAGGCACCGAGATAACACAAATCCTACAACTGAATTTTTTGATAACGCTTTATGAAAAAACTTTTATGAAGAACATGAAATTGCTAATGACTTTCAATGATTTTTATATGTTTTTTTTAATAAATCACTTCGATAAATTATGAGCCTTTTACATAGCACTTGATTTTTATTCGAATATTTGTATATATACATATATATTTTTTTGTAATTATATCCTTTTTTTGGTAAATATATACATATAATACAAAGAAACATTCAGATTCAAAACGAACATTAATTTTTTATTGTCGTTATTTCTCATTTCCTTTATTAATCATTCGTTTGTTTTCTAATCGAGCGAAAAAATCTACATTTTAAAAGCATTTAATCCCCAAGACCAAAAGAAGTAATGCAGTTTTTTTTTGTTCAATATAGATTTATTGCCTTGAGTCATAATTTTCAGTGAAGGACGCTATCGATAAAAAATAGTAGGTATAAAAGGGCGCACTGTTCTCTACTCTTTCCAATTCTTTCCTTACTTTTTCTACCCACACTTTCTTTAAAATATTCAATAGTACAAGTAATAAAAGTCGTTTTTCGTTCTGGAAATAGTTTCAGATTTCATTAAATAAAATTATAGGTTTATATTGAACAACCTTTAAAAAAAACTTCTTCAGTATTTGTCGCCCGCAATCAAAATGAATGAAGAGCTCGGCAAATGCACAACTTAATGAGAAAAATCGTTATTTTGGTAGAAAAGATTCTTAATTAACATAATTATTTAAAATTGCGAGTTACTAGTTGCAATATAATTAAATTCTATTTAACTAAAATAGGTATTTGTAATAAAATTATTATAATTCATCGAACTCTAGGTTAGGTACCTAGATGTCATTTTTCCACGTTAATTTATGAAATAATCAAGAAAATAGACACTGTACTCTTGGCGACATCGAAAGAACAGAATGAGCTTTTAACAAACACAAATAAGTCTCCTGTCGCCGCTTAGTTTCGATATCCATTTCAAACTAACTAAAAAAAATTATTTACAAACAGAAGTAAACTTTTTATGTAAAATTTAAGTAATATTTAGATCGACTTTTGGTCATTTCTGGTTATATTAATATTGTCAAATTATTTTATTTTCAAATGCATATACTTATTATTTTTTAAGTAAAAACAGTTCTTATTAAAATTTAATTTGTTTCAAGATAGGCCCGAAACATGAATGAACATTTTATTAACCTACGTTTCACATTTACAAAGGTAAACATTCGAAACAGTTAGACAAATATTGTACAGATACATAATAAATTTTACCTTTTAATTGCATTAAAAGGTAAAATTTACAAATTAATAACATTATTGTTATTAATTTGTCCCCCTTCAGACAAATTAATAACAATAACACTTTGTATTTTTTCCCGTTTCCTTGATCGCTTTTCTTAAACCACGAGATCAATAATGTCTTGGGGATGCACATCGCTTTTGATGGCCCATGAAAATTAAACTTCGTTTATGTGAAAATAGTGAACGACCAAGCGTGATCTAAATAAAAATGCGAGGAACCAAAAAAAAACTTCCATTTTGTTACTGTAAATGTTAAATTAATGAATCACCAAAGTTTTTGTAAATGAATTTAATTAAACATCAAAACTTCTTTAGTAAACTATTTTATAAAAAGGTTTCATATTCATGCTAAAAATGTGCAAAAAAAATTGTCGTTAACGGCAATCTGGTATATTTTTGTTTTGCTTGGTATTACTTGGAAATGCCAATATTGACTCTCGAATAACTGGCGTGAGCCGTTTCTTCCTTCACGTATAAGTTATAAGTACCCCTCTAGTTGAAATAAAGAATATATTTCCTGTGAAATCACTTATGGATTCTGTATTTCAAATGTATTAAACCTGTTCTTATTTGATGTTTCCGTTTTACTTCACTATATAGCATATGTAAATTTAATTTTACATGAAAAATAAAAAAAAACGTTGTCCTTAATTTGTTTATCCTATCAAAACTATTAAGGTCTCGAATCGTGGTCCTATTGATTCGGCCTCACGCCTTTTTTAAGTGTAAACTCATAGAAAATTAGAACTTTTACTGACGATCCTTATATTGAAAATTGCCTGGCCATTTCAATATTTTCTTAACAAATAGAGTATTATATTTGAATACATGTTTTTTCCGCTTATTTCTCAGGTTAGCCGGGAAGGCCAAATGTTGTTTTTCAAACGTTCGGTTTCGTGTAAAATACTTTAAGAAGTCGGACAACTTTCTCGGAACTTGGCATTGAGTTATAGATTCCCAACTGCCTTCCGATACTTGTTTGTTTTCTCGGAGTTGTTCACTCCGATCGTAAACAGAGATATCCGTTTCAATTTCTTTGACATTTGAACACTCGCATACTTACGTGCCTAAATTGTATTTGTAGACACACGATCATGATTTTGTCTTTCAACACAATGGTATATTATACATCCATGCGATGAAATCGTACAGAGGATCGAATCGATAAATTGTTTATTGCCTTTTCTGTATGAAGTACGAAGAAAGAAAAAATATATGCGTGTCTCTGTTCGTTACCTTTTTCAGAGAATTATAATATGTGCATGTTTAACGATCTTATTGCAGGTTACCGTTAGTTCAGTCAAAATAAGGTTCAACCTAGGAAAAAAGAAAAACTCCAATTCTTTATAAACATTTGATAATTTATTGTAAATTAAATAGCAATTACTAAAAATTAAACATTGAAAAAAACTTGAGTTGTACAAAACATGTTTTTGCCAAATGAATATGCTAAAATGATAAACTAACTTAGAATTTTTAATAAAGGTTAAATTCCCATAATTATTTGTCGTTTTTAAGACATTAAACAAAATAATCTGTAAATGTCCACAATTCACAATGTACACAATTGTCAAGTTTTGTGATGATTCATAAATTAAAAGTGTATGAAATTGTATCTGTAAGATTCTATAACAGACATATACATACTTAAAAGTGAAGCTAATACAAACGTGTTAAAAACAATAATCGGAGCCAAAATAATAATTATTAGTTTAAAATCATAAATTGTTTCTAATTTTAAAATACAATGTTATGTTAAGTAATAAATAATTATGTTGATATGTAAAAATCAACATATTGAATCTTTATTAACCAATATTAGTAATTCCGTCCACATTCGAATATTTATTTTTGCGGTTTTTGTAACAATTTTCTAAAAAAGTTATAACACTTTTGAAAATTTTTTTTCAACGTCACGTAGTCCTTGTCCATCACATCTTTTGACAGTTCAATCATTCACGTAGACCTAGGTCTCTCGATACCAGAGCCAAATCGCCTTTTCGCTGAAAATAGGGCCCCTACTAAACGATCTAAGAACATTTTCAGTGTTAAAAATAGCATTATTACTATTATTATGAAAATAATATTTTACAATAACTATTGTAATTGCATATGCCATATTACACTGAACTGGGAGCTCACGTAGCGCACTACCGGTTACATAAGACGTATCCTACGAGTGATCCCAATACCTCAACAACGACAACTCTTGATTGATCAACTTAATTGAACAATTCTTGAAGATATTAAAATCAAAACTGACTATCAAACCTTTCTTGTACATATCATATCCTTTTGTAAAATCGTAAATGAAGGTATCATAAGGTACCACAAAAATACTACCATAAATAACCACCAATTTTTATGATAGACTCAAATAATAAAAAATTTAATACTTCAGAGTGACTTTCGTCAAAAATTTCAAATTTTTTTTTCGATTTTGAGTAATTTAGAGATGCTTTAAGAAAAGTCCCAAAAAATGAATAAATAAAATGTGTTGTTTTTTTCATTTTTTACTAATATTTTAGTATTGTAGCCCTTCCAATGACGCATCTTTTAATATAATTTTCGTTCCTCTATCCTAATAACAGAACGCTACGACCTTATCTACTTCATTGAAAACGGGAACCCCACTAAATCGTTCGAAAAAGCATTTTCAATGCTAAAAGTTTGATTAATACAATACTAGTAATTGGTTTTATTTATAAGACACGAACTAAAATATATATAGTAATAGGGTATTTTCTTCAATGTATGCTAAGCGCACTTTTTCTTGTGTTTTGCTATTATTATAGATTAGCGTTATTAAACATTTCTCGAAAAGATAGCAATTAAAACAGATGCTTATAAACTGATTAGAAATTCCCAGCCAAATTATATATCAGTCTAATTTTTCCGGGCTACGTCATATAATTTAGTGTCTAGTAAGAAATATTAAATATGTGTAATCAGCCTGCAATGTAAAGCTATCGAACAGCATTTTTTTTTTTTGACATTTAAAAGTTCATACGAATGTACGTATTCAGAAATATATGTACTTAATAAGTAATTGTTTTTGAACCAGAGCCGATATGTACAGAACTAACGTTACTGTTCATATCCTAAATAAACAATCCACAATCTTTTCTTATCATTAAAAAATCTAATTAATAATTTACAATCTAAATTTGTAAAATTTAAGAGACCAGTTTCACCTTTTTATCTGTCACTTTGTACACGATAAACTCGAAAACGACTGACTGTATTTTAATGCGATCTCAACTGATATATTCTCCCCTACGCGAGAGGGCGTATGAGCTATGCCCTACTAGCACGACACGTAGCTGCGACAGTCACCGGTGTCTACGTTTTATGGTTGTCCCTCAAGCAAATGAATCGATTTTATTTTATTAAATGTAGGCAATGCGCCTAAGAGTTTATATGCAATTTTCACAATAATTAGAATGTCTGTAATCGTTTATATGCGACATGTATTTATTTTATTTTAGAAGTCCGGAATTAGTCAAACCAAAAAATAAAATTCGAAGTAATAAAAATTTCGTGCCACAGAAGCTTACATGAAACTATTCCATGTATGTCCATAGCCGTTTGTGCACATTCTACGGAGTCGTGAGGAAAAGAACACTTATGAACTCCCGCATTCCATCGTTTTATTACTAATTGAATCGATGTTCTCGGGGAAAAAAAGTAGGTCGGGCCGCTTTCATGTCACCGTTCGCATGGGGGCGCGAGTCACTATCTAAGGCGGCGGGCTAGATGGGGCCCGATAGCGGCGCGCCATAAAAAAGGTCGTATCTGGGCCGCCGGCCCTCCGAGTGCTCACGTCCCGTCACCTTTCCGTCCCACTTTATAGACGGCTGTCCTTTAAGCAACGATTTATGACCGCCCGAGCGGAGACCGCCGCGCGCGCCGCACTACCTTAATCACCGGCTTTACAGCGCATCCCCCTCGACGCTCCCGCGAGCTACGTGTGCATAACGTCTCTCCGAATATAAATATTCCTCGGCCTGCGCTGGATTATTTACAGTTATCGACGCTTAACAGGGTAGTTGTTTCATTGCCATGTGATAGTTTAAAACAAAAAAAAACACTAATTTGAAAAAAGTAAAAGATTTTTAAAAATTCCCTTGTGTGGGGTGTTAATTCGCAGAAATCCATAATTAGACGCTTGCCTGCAACACATATTCCGCAATTCAAAATACATGTTCCAGGTAAGCGTCACGGTAAAGGTTTTTTTTTAATGTCTATAATTTAATTATTTTAAAAGGTAAAAACCGAACATTAAATTGTGACTTAAGAGCCATCCATAAATTACGTCACATTAATTATAAGGTTTTTCACCCCCCGTCCTTGTCTCAGGTGGTCACACGTAAATGAAAACAACAGTTTTTACACAATTTTTTTTTTTGTTCAAAATACTTTAAATATTGGACAAAACAAAAGACATTAACCTTTTTTCGTTCTCGTGTTTCGGATTTGACGTCACAAAGCTTTTGACCTGCTTCTTGTTGCGCATTGTCACTTTTCGTTGACCGAAATGTGTGACGTAATTTATGGATGGCCCCTTACTACGCTAATATTTTAACATGCAGCGTAGTTATTAAAAGTGATTGTGGCCGATTGATAAAGAGCATTACCTTCTAATCAAAAGGTTCGAACCTTAACCACGTGGACGCGTCGGCTAATAAGCTTTGAACATAATTCAAACCAATACTACTCGTTCCGTGCCTCGGAGAGCACATCAAGCCGCTAAGTTCTGGACGTTGTCGCCACACTAACGACGGCCGGCGCACGCGACCTCCGACCCACACCGAGTCGCCGTGGGGAGCTTAAAATCGCTCAATTAAAAAAGAACTGTCAGATTTTAGGAAAAGTATCACCATCGAATAATGAAAACTCTATCAAGATCTGTTTAGATGATTACAATCAATTGAACCGTGAAAACGTCAACAAATAGTCTTAAAAATTTATTATGGATAACACGAATCACAGGAGTCACCCCTCCCTCTCCGCCTCCCGTCACACCAACGTCGCTTTTTTCGAAGTTATTATGAAATATGAAAGGATTCGAAAAATATTGACACAATGTCTCATAGTGAGAAAGACTAAGAATACAAAAGCTTTTATGTACAATCATTTTATATGATTTGTGCAAATCTTAGACACATTTCGTTCCAGAAAGCAACTCCTAATGTTATTCAATAACGAAACAGGACCTACATAAGTAATTATTCCTAAACAAATCATTATTCTCATAAAGCGCTAATTTAAGACACAGTATACAACCCACAAGCGCACATATTCCGAATTTATCGTCGCCGTTTGATATATAAAATGAAAGAGAGAAAAATAAAAAATAAAGAATCGCGCCGAAGCAATAACACAACCGTGCGCGTAACGCGAATGTCGCTATAAAACTTCTTTTCATATCCCGTAAGATGAAAAAGCACGTTTCTTTTTTAATCACGTCAGCAACTCCCGGATCACGTAAGGCCGTTGACATAAAAGTTCGCCGCGGGGAAATTGTACCTAACCCCTAATCGCAATATGAATTCGCGCGCGGTCCAAGGAGCATGTGTTATGAACGACGAGCTACAATGTTTCGATTTTGAATACGCCGCTTCACCTGACGCAAATGCTTTTAATCGTTTCGCAGGAATTATTTCATTATTATTGTTTTGCCTCCGAGTTTTTTTTTATGTGATTCGTCGTCTCTATCGTCATTTATTATTTTCTCCGTGACAATACAGTTTTTTTATGACGTTTTAAACAAAATGTATACCACTGCTAAAGGTACAGTATCTGTACATGCCGTCGATCCATACCAATATTATTATATTTAATCAGTTTTATCACTCTGCTTAATATGGCCTTATTATAATCATATTCATTTTCTTTTAAGGAATAATAATACAATTCAATACTTTCACAAAAGATAATTATAAAATGATGACTTTGTTGCAAATAGTGTAATTGCGATATACAAAATTATAATTGTAATAAATGTAATAAAAATATAATTATAATATTGCAGAAAAAAAAACTGCATATTTTACTATGCAAGGCATCACCTAAAATCTTCTATTATTCCTTCATACGCAAAATCTTTTCTCTAAAATGAAAACGTCCATCGTCTACTTTTTAATTTCTTTGTTTGGTCCGTTTCTTCCCTCCAAAATAATTACATAAACGTCGGCATAAATTAAAAACACAGAAACGACTACATTGTTTTGGTAAATTCGTTCCCCGCTTCCTCCACCTAAAAAAAAACACTCCAGGTTAATCTGGTTTTGACAGTGAAGGCCACGTCACGTAACTTCTACGAAATTATTTGCCCCGAGAGGGAGACGCCCCCGGCGGCCACAAAAGAAAAATAAAAGGAAAATAAGTCCGGCCGGGCTAAGTCTCGTGTTATTCCGCGTCCTCTTACATTAACGAGGAGCGCTTTAAAAGCTCTATTGAAACTAATCCAATTACGCAAGGGCCGAACCGGTCGATTACACACCACACGATCTCCGTTCTGCGCGCCGCATCATTGCTGTGACTCGGCGCATCATTATTAATACCGAAAGCGTCGATCGAGCTGACTCGCGTCCCGTCACTTATATGCCTACCTGCCGACGTCTAACTTCTGGCTTAATATCCCCGAGCGGGGGCATGAAAGAGCAACTTCGTTTCTCTTTATGTGTTCGGCCGAGATTGGTCGTAACCAAACATTCGTAGGTTGCTCCATGTTTGTACCATAACTCTGGCTGCCGCGAACCGCACGATATTAAAACTATAAAGTGTGTATGACCGGTTCCGTCTGCCAATTACGACGGCTGTCCCACCGCTATCTGATGCAAGGCACACGCGCGCCATACGCTCGGACTATTTTTTTTATTAGAATATACCGAACTAACTTGCCCAATGTATTTATTAGTCGTTGTATGTTTTAAGTGCGTGTTTGAATTTAATCATTGGCTTCATGTTTTAATAATTTTTCCACCATTAAATTAAATTTTAATCTCATAAGTGGTCTGAAAGTATGACAATTACTGAAATTCAAGATGGCGGTCACTAGTCGTCATACTAATCGTAATAAAATTTAATGATATAAAAATTTTATGAACATAAATATTGAAATGGTGGTACCAGCAGTATAACACTGTTCTTAAATAACCCTATTTGGAGCCCAAGATTGAGACAGAGTCAAAGTAAATACGCAGAAAAGCAGAAGATATGTACATTAAGATACAGAAAAGCAGTTCAAACCCTCTTAAGTTTTAGTTAATCGAATTTGAGTTGTAAACGCATTGATAGCAAAAATAAAACTGACTCGTTATCACTACAATTATGATTTATGATATTTAAACGAACAGCACCGCATTATTTGTCACTGTAATAGAAAATAATATTTCTATTTAATCTCTATTATTAATTTCTGAAAAGATAGTCTGGTTTACAAAACACGATATAAGTACTTTAGTGTGAAAATAAATTAAGCACCTGGTGTCATCAATACCATTTTATTGCGCTTTGACGACAGTACGTAACTGAGTGGTATGCATATGGTTTTTGATGTAAATGTTCCCGTATTGTTCCTGATTTGAATCCGTTTACGCTCTTGATTCCCATTGCGGTCTAACACTCACCTTCGACCTTGGTTCCATTGTCCATTTCGATCCGAGTCCCGCCACTCGTTTCTGCTGCCCGTCCCACTTTCGATTCCGACACCACTATCGGTCTCGTGTACAATTAGTAAGAAATTAATGTCGAAATAAAATAAATAAAAATATGTTTTAGTTTGACATTAGTATTTGCCCCGATGCTATTACTATTATTGAAAGAATTTTTAGAATAGATGCAGTAGTTCGGTAAAATGGTACAAAACGCGAGCAAATTCGGGGACAATTGCTATTTTAGCAATTTCGTGGAGATTTTTATGCAATCTATTTTAGATTGCATAAAAATCTCCACGAAAACATAGGTATACATATGTACTAACTATGCTATGTCGATTGATCAAACGATGTCAAAAGCTATGTCAAATGCTAGTGACAAAATAAAAAATATGCTTCATTACTCGGGAATAGTGTAGATTTCTACTAGTAAAATAATTTTTAGAATAAGTGTGGTAATTCGGTTCAATAGTGCAAAATACGGACGAAGTCGAGGACAAAAGCTAAAATAGATTGTACACAAACCATCTCGATCAAAACATTCACCCATTGTACCGACTTTTATGGTGTTCAGTCAGACGGTGCCGAAATTCATAACTCCACGCAAACGAACAAACATCCATCTTTGTATATTAAGATTTATATTAATAATAACTACGAATTAAAATGTATATAAATGACATATTTACTATAGGAGAAATGTAGCATACTTTATGTGTATACTTTTTTTAATTATATACTAAATATACTTTTTTTGTAATTACAGATTAAAAATTAATATAGTCATTTTAAAAATAAACTATAATAAATAAGTAATCTATAAATACATTCTATAGTTGTTCATCACTACTAAATAAAATAAATAAAAAAACGGCCAAGTGTGTGTCTGGCCACGCGCAGTGTAGGGTTCCGTAGTTTTTCATCACAATATGCGGACTTGGAAGGGGGCTTTGTTATTTGATACTATAAATCTATAAATTGAATTCACGGTTTGATGACTAATAACGTCTAAAAACGGACCCTCATAGAACGAGTGTTAATGATTTCATATATCCATAATTTTACGCGATTCATAAATTTATATCTGTGTTACACAACCAACAACGTCATCTAAGTAATTTCCAAAGGAATTTGTACGAAATTTTGCTTTTTACTTTCCCAAGTGTAATTTAAAGTTGATGTATTATTACTCGTTAACTTGTAAACACTACTCGGTATGATAGTTCCTCATATAAGTTCGTTATACAGGATGGAATCGATCATGCATCTTTTCGCAAATGTTCATAATCTCTTTCTTTTATAATACAACTTTTCCAAAGTAACTATGACAAAAATATATTTTATATTATAAAACATATTTTATGGTTTCGGTTCATTTATTTTTTGTTTTAATGATGCCAATCAAACGGTAAAAATTATATTTGAAAACAATAACGAGTCCAATTGCCAGTCTGCAAGACTCAGATGATCAATATAATTTTTTTATATCAATTGTTTACATTTCAATATATCAAATTCATTTATAAAATGTAAGTTCGTCCATAACATAACAATAAATTATATTAGGGGAACCAATGAATTCAAATTCCATATTGTCATGCCATATATGACAAATAGTGTTGTAATGTAAGGTAAATGAATATAAAATAATGTCATATGATGAAAAATCTAAGTGCGATACTGTTTTAATTATCTTTGGAAGTCGTCAAAAGACAGTCATTGAAAAAAAAACGTAAATTTCTTACTAAAACAATATAGCATTATACGACGTCTGTAAAAGTTATAGCGTTAAATCTTGATAATTATTCAGTTAATGTTCTAGACAAAAACACAAAAGTTCAGAGCAGCGTAACCGCCACGCGACTGCCAAACGAGGAAAAGTGGAGCTAGAACATAATTATGATTATTCGGAGGGAAAAATGAAATGCGAATGCATGTTTACGGCTCACCTCGGGGAGTTGCGCTTGTAGAGGGAAGTCGGCCGGGTGTATTGACGCGGGAAGGAGTGAACATAAAACGACTAAGTTACTGCTCTCAGAAGACATACGCAGTCGTAAAAGTATCAAACGAACGCCACCTTTGTGAAAATGATGAAACGCGTCCCTGTTTTCTTGTTTTTTTTTTATAAACATTATTCAAGTTATTATTCAAGGCTTTTATGCTGTAGAAATCTTTGCTAAGGGCAGCCGGAGGAGTGAATAGACGAAAAACCTGTAAAAAAAGTTGTCTGAAAAATTTCACTGCAATATTACTTAAATAAATAAAAAAAATACGTATAATAATAGAAAGATGTTTAACTATTTCGTATTTGAGTACAATCATATTTTCGATTAAAAGCATAAATGAATAAATAACCGAATATTTCACTTACATTTAGTAATTATGTAGAAACGAGTACCTGTACATATAAATATTTTAACGGTATGGTATTTGCTCTGATTTAACGTATAAGTGCTAATAATTCAACCTGTTGTAGCCTGTATTGTAACTTTTTATAGAGTGCTGTGATGAAAACATTAATTAGTGTGTAATAAAGTTATTACAATACCGACAGATAAGAGATAACAACATTTATTTGTATAACAAATTAATTAGTAATACAGAACTAGTCTATTTTAAAAAAACACACCCACACACATTACTGATTTAAATCACAAAATTGTATTTTTAATCTGTAATAATAAAATTTCACCGTATGTTTTTAGTTTTCACCAATGTTTGTGTAATTTGTAATCAAGGACAGAGAGAGATTTAATATATCTCTCAACCCTTTTTTGTATATTAAAACACTAAAAACCCCGCTAACTCAAGTCGTACTTGAGTCCAGTATTTTTCTGCGAAATCTACCTTAAAACTTCAGAATCGGCGTAGCAGATTATAATCAGCGCGGTCATTAACGAGTTTATTGCCGAGGCGATGGCACAGTTCGAAGGTTTAGATAAATCCGGCCCGGGCGGCGGTCGTTGCCGATCACGGAAAAAGATACCGACCGACATAAAAAGAAATGCTTGCTAATTGAGACACTGTATTGTTATTTAAGTGGATCCGACGAGTTTCGATACGATCGACGGAGGGCGCTCGCGCAGCTCCGCGGGATCAACGATGAAGGGGCCGAAACGGAGTGCATACTTCCGGAAAAAGCTTAATAAGTCGACTTACAGCCATCTCGAAATGTCAAACTTGTTTTTCAAATGAAAACTCTAAATGAGACAAACAAACTCAAAATGTAATTCGGAAGAACAATAAACGTTATTCTTCATCAAGCCCCTAGTTCGTCCAAATAATAAGCCTATTTATTATTCGTTCTCGCAAACTCGCCGCGAAGTTGTGGAACTTCACAGACTCTAACAAAGAAAAGCAACTCGAGTGAAATACTTACATAATAGGCAATCATTATATTTACAACTTTTACGAAGAGAGTTTTATAAAACGGCAAACTTTCCGACGTTCCTCTATAAAAGCCGAAGGCACACAACAAACAGATTAAACTTAACGGCGCAACGTGAGAGGAATATTTTACTTCACACGAACGAACGCGAAGTAAAAATGAATAAAAGCTTCTAATCAAAGCTACAGCTCCATAAACAAATATTACCGGTCCCATATTATTGCGCAGTTGTATTTTTCCTTTCTTTCATGCCAAGCAGCAATAGCTTTCAATGTCGTTGACCGACTGCGGCGCTGGCGGGCGACCCGCACCCACCGCCCCCCGGCCCGGGCGCGCCCGGTAGTCGCGTTTCCCCGAACGCCGACGTCGCACAGGCGGCGGTACGAAAACGGAGGTGTGTTCACGCTCGGGGTGGCTGAGGAAAGTTTACAATGAGCCCCGACTTCCAAATGTTAACGTCGCGTCCTCGCGCATAACTTCGCCTCTTTAGCTGTACACAGATAAAACTTTGGCGGCGCCGTTAGTCCGCCTATTTTTCCGGCGGAAATTCGGTATTAATATTGCCCGCGAACTTCGACCGTTCGAAGCTCCCGGGGCGGCCTCGCGGAGACGTCGTCCGGTCGCCGCGTCGACGCCGGCACGGGCTCGAGGCGCGGCCGCGACTCCAGGTACGGCGTCTCAGATCGATAACGCCTTAAGTACTTCCGACCCCGACGGTCCCACTCCGAATCCTTCCATTAAATCCTGTTTGCTCCGCGTCGGCGCGCAGATCTCGAGAGGTCGGCTCACGAAAATGCCCCATGAATATGCGATGGCACAACCCGTACGTACTCTTTCCATTTAGACACCTTAATGAAAACGCACGCGCCGAAGTACATTTTCTCCCGGCTCGAACGCCCCTAATACAAATACGAATTATTTGACGGGCGGCGATTTTAACGCCCGCCGCCGTGACGGAGCGCCGCGCCGCCTCGCCTGCCGGCTCTGGAAATCGAACGGGGACCCTAACAGTCACCGACTCTCGGCAACGAGATGCGAACGGCTCGGACGCGAGACCTCGACCCGAAGTCGCTCTGAGAGGCTCGAACTGGACGCGCAGTTCGCGAGCTGCATACATTCCACGCTATCGAAGTATGAACGGGTTTCGCGACGAGAAAAATTTCCACAAATATGTACAATATAGTTCCGTCGATCAAAGTACGAGTTGAGCCTTACGTCGGTTAAATTAATACTAGTTCGAGCAATCTGTACGCGGGCGCGTACTCGACTCTGAAAAGGCTCAATTTCGTGAGGACAAGTGTTTCGGGTGAAAAGGTGGACGATCCTTGACCGTTTCCTTTCCTGCACAATTACCAATTTTTGTCTTGACTTGACCCAGATTTTGTAGCATAAATTGTACAGTGATTTTCGTATGCGACAGGTACGTCTATAAAAATTAAGAATACACGCAATTAGATGAGGAATTATCGGATATACGAGATTGAACAATTTAGGAACATTACGGCCGCAAGTTGTTTTTTTTTTTTTGGAAATGAGTAATTTTAGAAAAATAAAAATAGCGTCACATATTTAAGGTTATTGTTCCGTTTAGGGTCCCATTCGCCCAATAATAAAACGGAACCCCAACATGATCACTCTCGAATCTGTCCATCAATCTGCCTCTCTGTCACAGCCTATTTTCTCCGAATGTGCTAGATAAAAAAGGATTGCGTTTCGGACATTGAAAACTACTATTTTTTAAAGAATCAGAATATAGTACGTCACTTAAAGCTTATAATAAAACTTGAACTTAAAATCTAAACCTTTTAAATTCCGAAACAAAAAAGAATGTTACTTTAATTTCATTGAGTACTCATGCGACGATTCATAACTATGGATCCCTCGCACGAGACTCTAATTCCCCCCTTTTTTTGTTTTCATGTATATCTGATAATATGATTGGAATTATAATATGCCAACCGGAATTACAATAATAATGTGGGAGTTGAATTCCCGCATCCAGGTACCAGGGAAACGAAATTAAATTTGCAAATCAAACGGGTATCACGTTATTCGTTGTAAATTCGAAATATTTGATCTAAAACGACGAACGATAAAATATATACAGAACGGTAGATACTTATTGTCCTATAGTACTCAATTATGCCCAGGTTTGTTGGTTAGATTGCTACTATTGAAAACTATAAAAAATTGACATATTAATGTTCATCAATGATATGAACAAAATTATTCTTTGAATTCTTTGAATGTACTTATACAGGTTCATAATTATATTTTTTATTTATTTTTTAAAAATACGTGATGGATAAGTTAAAAGAAAAGAAAAAGAAAACTGACGGTTTTGATATGTAAACCGCAAAATTTTCGCCTGAAACGATAGTCATAAAAATATCTTCAATTTATTTTTAAACATTTATCTAAAATATTCCACCTACGGGACTTGCAAAATAAATCGTCCGTGAATTTTATATGTAGTAGAACTATCACGATTTCTTTTTAATTACTTTGCATGACTATATGATGGTGATGTATCACCATTTTCACCAAAATCGACGAAAATGAATGGCGGAGTTTTAAAGCTGTGACCACAGACAGGATGACATTGCAGGGGTTCTGTTTATTTTTGGTTTTGACGACGAAGCCCTAAAAGGATTTGAAAAAGTACAATACGTGCGTACGAGCATAAGTACTGAGTTTGATTGTCTTTTAATAGGAACATAATGGTAAATAAATAAATGAATGAATAAATAAACGATCGAACATAATAATGCTTACCAATTCAATGCAAATACTTTCTCTTATAACTAAACAAAAAACTTTTGATAAACTGTTATAACAGAGGTGGTTATGTTAAAACTGGTTTTTAACTTGTTTCAAATTCGTTTATCGTAAAGGAAACTAATCAATGCACATACTCCATAGTACACTTAACCGCCGTTTATTGACCTCATTATTTTCAACAAACCTTTCTGATATCTATCGCACACCGAAATTTGTTAATGAGTAATGGCCACAATTAATCACAAACAGTCGTGGTTCGGTGCACGACCACGCGAAACGCGTTCTCGCTTCCTGCTTCACGATTTAGCCGTTGTGTCAACGGCCTCCCGAACAAAGGGTGGGCAAAACTATATTTCGTACGAGCCACTGCCCGCCGAAAAGCGTGCCCATCCTTTATAGACCAGTCAAGCAGAAATCTAACAGCGAATATAGCGATTTCACTTAAGTCGCCGTAGCTGTGGAAGGGTAATCGAATATATGCTCGCATAAAAATGAATACGTCAGTGTTATTATTTTCATGACGCTTATTATATTATATATTTAATTCTCTAATTCCATACGTATACAATGCTGACGTGAAAATAATAGCGCCAGAACCATGAAAGAATTGGACACAGCCTGATACGTCTGATTACGAGGATCCCTTCATTATTATTATTTCATATGGTTTCTTTCCCCGAAATTCAGACCTTTGTTCGTGTTGCTACGCGAACGATATATTCATTATTGAATTACCTTTTACCCGGATTTCTGGCCGTGGGGACGCGTATTGAGTCTCTGTGATCATTACGTCTACCTCATTCAGATTTCGGCCCATGTTTACCTGGCCTACTTACTCCCTCTGCCGACTTAGAACACCTCTGGCCGTACACTCATCACTCTGAGATTTTATCTTTCAGGTTATATATACGTAACTAGGCTTTTGCGAGTATTGTCTATGTGATTATGGTTATAAAATACTTAAAAAAATGCTTTTAATGCCAAGGTGTATATAAAACAGGTATACAGACTTTCAGTGAGTAGAAAAGTAATATTGATCTGTCGATAGGGTCTTACTGAAAAATATCTGAGCTAGTAATTAAGTCGTATAGTTAAAGAGAAAACGGAGCATATAGATGTTAAAAAGGTTATGCTTCCAGTTTAAGGGGCCATCCATAAATTACGTCACATAAATTATAAGGTTTTTAATGAAAACAGCAGTTTTAACAATTTTTTTTTGTTCAAAATACTTTAAATACTGGTCAAAACAAAAGACATAAACCTTTTTTCGTTTTCGTATTTCGGTTTTGACGTCACAAAGCTTTTGACCTGCTCCTTGTCGCGTATTGTCACGTTTCGTTGACCAAATGTGTGACATAATTTATGGATGGCCCCTAATCACATATTAAATGACATTGCCATACTTAATTTACAATAAAGATGTATTTTTATGTATATAAATAACGGAAATAGGTTGTTGTTATTATAAATGTACCTATTTACTGTTTTCTGTAGACGCATTAAGAAGTCACTATGTACCTACAGCATTACAGATTCGATATTCTTGCAATTTGTAAACAGACATTCTAAGAAATAGCACATATTCTTATTTCTGATTCATGGTAAAGATAACTTTTAAGAAATAAATTACAAATCACCACTGACCTTTGTGATAAATATATGTAAAACGGGGTCGCATACAGTCAGTGAAAATAAAAGATTCCAGATAATGTTCGCCGGCGTTACCGTCAGCTGGGTTGCCCAAACTCCTTTCTGCGGATCTCCCTCAATATTCCGATTGTAAAGGTGAGCGATAGCCCCTACAAGCGTGGTCCGGCGGCCATTAGTCATCGTCAGCGCCCGCGGCTTGTCTTACGTCGAACCCCGACCCCCGCCCCTCAGCCCGCTCCGCCATCACTTTCCATTGTGCCTCATGGACAAATCTATTAACCGAACGGTGTTCCACACGCATCTGCCGAATATCATGTATCGGGACGTCGTGCACGAGCGTTACCGGTGGTACAAGTTTGAAACTCGATATTGACACGTTAGAAGCGGTACGTTGTAAAGCCAATTATGTTAGTCTGAATAGTGCTACGTTTTAGGGGCCGGCGAAAGAACACCGAGGGAGATTACCTTCTAAGAACGTTAGGTCTCAGTATGACAGATACGCATTATGTTATGTCGATAGCGAAAGATACGATTGAACCTATTTCTGATTATTTGCAACATTTGCACTTGTAGCTATTTAATTCTTAATTAAGAAAAAACGAAGTCAAAATAATAGGCTTATACAGTAGCTGTATATATATTTCATTTTTGTATGGCAATTAATTAGTATAATGATAAATAAAATGTGCACCAAAGTCATGCAGCAATTGTCCCGTGACATAAAACAAAAAACTAAGGTCACGTCTTCACTTAGCTTATTTTAGGCTCTATTTAGTAGATTCTATGGCATTGACACAAGGAAAATAATGTTCAAATAAAATAATTACATTTGCTTTCTATCACCGATAGAATTTCAATTTCGGAATTCCTCCTATTTTTAGTCAATTCCTTATGGAATAGACCGTTGTATAGAAAAATGTGAATTACATTTGTGCGCCAGCGCTGTTAAAGCATGCACACACTGAAAAAAATATTTCTAACCAAGTTCGAATTAGGCTTGGTTAAATATATTTTGTTGAAATAACTGAATAATTCGTTGTATCAACAAATAATATGTGTGATTTAACCAATCGGATCCATCGGACCAATATACAGGTTGGTTAAGACAACCAAAATATTGATTCGCTCAAAATCAACAATGCAAATTTATTATGTTATTCAAACTTATGGTTGGAATGACCAATTTTTTTTTCAGTGCATGTTTTGTATTATTCGATGTTCGACCGTGTTGAGCTATAAATGAAAATTCAGACGATCGCACCGAGCAGCTTTTTTATATCAATTTACATTTTTTTATCTTTTACGTTTATTTTGATAAAACAGGTACAAGTCGTGTCTGAAGACATGCATGAAACCTCTTACAACTAGTACCATTAATGAAACCTTAAAAAAATTGAAAACAAACTCCATCTAAACACTGTGGAATTTATTCTGTCTTTCTATTCCATTAAAAGTAGAACACACAGAGTAGTAACGTAGTCTACATAAGCTAAATCTATAATAATCTATACATTATTTGTGTTCGAAGTAAGACGCAAGGAACTTCACAACTAGTACTTGAAAATGGAAAGCCATTCCAAATATCACTTTCATAATTTTTTTTATTTTATTCTATTATTTTATGTATATATTGAAATAATTAGCGACTTTTATTAATTCTTGTAATGTGTCTTTAGTTTGAATAACGGGTATTTGTGTGGGCCGTCGAAAGGATTCATCTTCCCAAAACTCCGTTGACGCCTTTTAGATATGGTGAACGTCGAAAATACACATATTTTCTTCAAATTTTTCATGCACATAGAAAATATACTCCATATTTTTTATGTATTTTTTTAGCATTGAAAATACTTTTTCATTCGCTTCGGTAGGATACCCGTTTCCAATAAGAGTACAAAACAATGACCTAGCATCTTCAATTATTGAAATACAGAAATGGGAATTGTATCAGAAGATGTACTATTGAAAGGTACAACAATACTATATACAAAAATAACGTTAATTAGTTATTTAAAATTAGAAAAAAAAAATACATAACTTTTCGACTCATTCGTACCTATGCAATTTTTTTCTAAGAATATCAAATTTCTCAAAAACTCAAACACATTAAAATTTAGAGAAAAGTCACTTTAGTATTATATTATCTATCGTTTAAATTAATAATAGCAAAATCGGTAGATATTTAATGGTACTTTTTTGGTTTCTCATGAAGGTTGTTTTTAAATTGTTTTTTGATCATAATAAACTTGCGTACGATTTCACAAAAGGATATGATATGTACAAGAGAAGTTTATGATATGCATAATTTTCATTTTAATTATAATTAAGAGTTATCGTTTTTGAGAAATTGGCATCAGAAGCATAATGCGCGTTAGGTAATGGGAACTTAGAAGCTGATTTCGCACACTTTGATGATCGTGAAGTT
The DNA here is from genome assembly GCA_005406025.1 of Eumeta japonica. NCBI lineage: Eukaryota > Metazoa > Arthropoda > Insecta > Lepidoptera > Psychidae > Eumeta > Eumeta japonica. The sequence goes on along the minus strand of BGZK01000304.1, from coordinate 315,675 downwards.
TTGTAATTGTGTCTAGTTCTGGTGAGACTAGATATGGTGTCATCTGATGATATCAGATGACAGAAGGTAGACACAGAAACTCCACAGATAAATACCATATCATAGTCATGTTCAAGCTTAATGAAATTGTCTTAGTATGTTTTCTGGCCATGAGCGATTATCAGGACCTTATGAAAGGAGGTGGTGGTGACAAAAAAAAAAATTGCACTCAATAATAGAACAACGTAGATCCATAGTAGAACAACCTAGAATTGTTTTGACTTGTTGGAATTGTCTTTCAATACGCTTTGGCCATGATTAATTTTCAGGATATCATGATGAAGCTAGAAGGTTGACCCTGGTACTCTATGACGGAACAACATATCCTAGCCATATTTGAGCTTACTGGAATTGTCTTGAGATTTACTTTGGTCATAATCGATTTTCAGAGCCTCATGACAAACTTGGAATGTTGGCACTGGAACTTCGTAATGAACAACGTATTCAAGCCCTACTTGGACTTGTTTTAATTGTCAACAAATGAACTCCAGTCATTAATGGTTTCACGAATAGATACAGAAAGCAAGTACTGGAATTCCCTAGCAGAACAAAGTATCCTAACCATTTTTGGATTTTCTGAACTTTGCGCAATTGTATTATACTACTGGAAGGTGGTTTGGAGCCAACCTGAACGTCTGAATACTGTATTCCCACCCAAGCCAAAGTGGGAAACATGCTGAAGACTGAATGATATATTTTATATATTTCGAAATCTGACCTCATGGTACCGGGCGGTAAGTAGCCTCGCCCTTCTACAAACTACTGCAAAGGTGTTAGTTTACCACCAACTATTTTTTTAATATTAATAGGTTTATATTAGAAACATTTTTTTATAACATATTTATTTGTGTTTCTTTTATTTCTTTTATTTTATATTTTTGTTGTTAAGTTTCTTTTTAATGTGCTCGAAGGTCATATAGAGCAAGAGATCTTTGTTTTTTTAGTTTTTTTTTTTTGTGAAAATCAGTGCGTCATCAGGAATATAGAGAACATAGTCAAAATAAGATAATTAACGATTTCTAATTTTATGAGAAGGTCCGAAGCGGAGGGAATGAATGTTATGGTCGTCCACCGGTAAAATTCAAAAGACAGATGTTCTTAAAAACATTAATATACTTGTGCATATATAGAAGCAACTTGCCCTCAATATAACATATTAAAAATATTCTGACATTTTGCACGTACTGCTTAGGCGGACTATACGTTTGAATGTTCATACTTGTCTACAATCGGCTCTCAAACAAATGAATACGCGGTTTCTTGTACTTATTTTTCTATGGTTAGATTTTACCAGATCACCATGTTAAACGAGCATGCAGACCACTGGTGAAACCGTTCGAGTCTTTAATAGTTTGGAAGCTAAATATCTAGGATATATATGGGCAGAAGAGTAACACTACGAAATCGGACATCAATATAATCATTTAAAATAATTTATTAATACGGAAATGATTAAGGTACGAACTTACTCTTAAATGGAACCCCCAATTTTCCGATTGACCAGTGCTCTTTTTCGTATAGGTGTTTAATATTTAAAACCACTGTTACGAAACAGTACGTACAAAAACTCAAGAGAAGCTCTACGTCTAGCTATATTTGCTCCGACCCTGTAAATAAACCGTGCATGCTATTGTAGCGAATCTCACAAGCGAGCCTATCCCCGAACTAATTTCGCTTCTATTTACATCGCTTTGATACAATTCAATTAATAGCACTCGACTTCCCCTATTCAATCAAATCGAGAGAATAATAGCTAATCGCGATCGGCGTTAATGGAGTTGCCGCGTGCACAAAGGCGCGCGCGTTTTTGTGGGACAGGCCGGATAGCTCGAGTACGGCGTCGGCGATGTGCGAAAGGAAGCCCGATTCGTATTTGCCGTCGCCGGTTTTTCCGGCGACCGGATGCATCGCCGCCGAACGCCGCCGCGTGATACAACTAACGAACCGGCCGGCATGGCGCCGCCCCGCCGTGCTGTTTGTCCATGTCGCCGAATCTACTATCCATAGTGTTTGTTTTTCTACATAAATACTTCTGCGGAACGTTTTACACTCCGGCTCTGGCTGTGATCTCGTCAGCTTGGATATGCAAAGAATTCGTGTGGAAATTTACGATTTACTTCCATGTAGAGTCCGCTTCGATGTCACTGCTCTCTGTCCCATTACCGCTGCAAGATACACTGATTCTTTCAATCTGTGTCGTTGATAATAACTTCACATACTCGTGTAAATGGCAATAACAAATTTTAATGTTCTACCCGTTTATTAGGTTTTCTGCAATTTCACTAATACAGACATGAATTAATATATATTCCGTAATAAAGGAACAAGAGCTCTATTGATCGCAAATCAGTTTTTCGGATATCAAATAATCTCATCTCGCAATCGAGCTCCTCTTCATCACCCTCCTACTCCTTAAGCACCCCACTCCCCATTCGTCACCCCACTTACGCTGTGACGGTAAACGGTGTCATGCAAATCGCCGACACGGCATACGAGTCGGTCTTCCTCCCTTACTGCATCGATAGATGTCTCACATCCAAAAATCATATTTCTCACATGTTTTAAGTTAGTAACAATAGTACTTTAGTTTCAAAATAATAACACAGAGTCCAATTATAGACAAATATTTATATAAATATTTTATAAGCATTTATTTGTAATTTTACATATTGTAACCATCAAACTAAATTACAAAAAAAAATGTGAAACATAATTGACATTGCAGGCCATGCTTGAAACTTCCTGCTATTTTCGAATTCGGAGCATTAGTAGTTATTTAAGAAAACTCTATTTTATTTATTTTAAAATTACGATATTTTTCTAGACGCATCCTTCCATCACTAACCGCTTTGCAAATTTCAACACAGTTTTTTGAGCAAAAAAGTAACTAACGTTAAAATAACAAGAATTTTATCATTTACTTATCTTGTAGATATATTATTATTGTGTTGAGATTTTGATAGAATTTACAACGATCGATGTTGTTTTTGAGGAACTGATTAGGTTTTGGAATTTACCGAAGTTTAGTAAATGCCTTTCGAATACTGTGACCACCTTTCCATCAGTCAACCCTTATTATATATAATAAAAATGGTTTTTTGTCCGGGCGTCAAGTAAAAACTACTAAACATATTAGTATAGGACTTTAATTATTCGACATGAAATCGTTTGAGGATGATTATAGGCCCTTTTTAAACATAAAAATGTAAATTATGTTTATGTGGATATTTATCATATTCTGACGTCTAGACAAATTGTAATCAAATTTTGCATAGAGATAGACTAATGTTGTAAAATAGGATATTTATATCCTGATATTTATAAGATGAATACAATCAGATTCTATTTTATTGTATGACAAGATTACCTTTATTTTAAAAAAAATGTATAAATACCACTAATAATTATAATTTGTTATGTCTAACATCTAAGGCCAAGGAAGGACCACTGTTGACATGAAAACCACAATAGCGGGATCAGGGTCAGACTTGACAATGGAACCAGAATTGATATCGATACTTATAGTAGATACTTGATTTGGACTAGAATTGACAGAACGGGTAATATTAAAAATGAAGGGATTCATTTTATGCACACATGTGCGAAATCACGGGTGTATTTGAATCATAAAAAACCAGCCAATAGCATGTCGAACCATGCTCATTGTAGGGTTCCGCAGCCATTACTACAAAGAAACGCATTAGGGATGACATCATAGTCTTGATGTTACGCTTTGTTCCATGTTTCCCGCACATAATAGACATTAGCACTTTAGTAGCCGATAACTAGAGAAATAAGTAAGTATGTCAACTATTACTGTTAAACTGGTGCAAGCTAAGGTGTACCAACAAAAGAGCGTACGTTCGTAGCAATTACAATCTTTTGTTGAGAAATGCAGTTTACGCAATAACTCAAAAACGTTATATTCGATCGTGTTCAAAATAATTTTCGTTGAAAGCGTTTATTAAGTGTTATTTTTGTAATTATTTTCACATTTTTTGAACATACGGTTTAAAAAATAGGGGGGTGTACACAATTATTGCTACTTTCAGAACGATTATTTCCGAAATTATCGTGTAATAAAAAAAATGCTTTATAACCTTGAAGCGTTTTTAAAAGAATTGTTGAAATGTGTCACATAATGATATTTGCTGAAAATATTTTTTTTCAGCTTCCGTTACATGTATAAAGTGCCCCCCCTTATAAATATTTATTTTTATTATTTAATAAGACACTAAGTAGCGGCTTATACGAGACATCTATACTCCGAATATTATCAATATACCTCTAGTAGTTTTTGAGTAAAATGCCTGTGACACACGGACGGGCGGATGGACGGACAGGATGAAACTATTATTATTCCGTTTTGTCATTTTGACTCGGAACCCTAAAAAACAATAATTATTGAATGTTAATTTACGCTCAGCAAAGCGGACGAGTAGCGGCTAGTATATAATATATACGCACACAGGCATACGAACACCATCGTGAGAATAGTCAAGATACCTTCCTAGGACCAAAAAATATCTAGATGAGATATAACAAAAACTCAATTTTAAAAAATCAAACCCCGAATAATAACTTCTCATTTTTTTAAATGTTTCAATATTCTTGACTAAAAATTAAAAATGTAAACAAAGAATTTTGGTTAAATTTGAACAGCTAGAATAAGTTATCAAATGCAAATTATAAAGAGCATTTTATATAAAGAACTTCATTTCACATAAAGAATTTTTTACTTCTGTCCTTCTAATATTAGAAGCAGATAGATAAGCTTAATGTTGATAGAAATTAATAAGTTAAACTCATGACTTATGCAATTTATTACTAAATTCACGCGTGTCAGCTGGCCGCTCTATTCTAAATATATGCAGCGGGCTGCGGACTGCGCCACGTCATGCGGCATGCAATTACTCGTGTTTGATAAAGAATTTTATATTTTATCAAAAATACTATTTTGCTTATTAGAGCGCAACTCAGTACAATTTCAAATCTTGATTTCTTCCTTTCGTTTGTATGAAATCTTGGACGCGGATATCCGATTCCCACCTTAGATGGTTTTTCTTCGTTATAAGGGAATTTTTAGAAACTGATCAACATTCCCAGATTTTACGCCCTAAATCCAAATTTAAAAATATTACCTGTTTCCAATATTAGTGTGCACAAATAACAACCAAATACATGTTTTGTTTTAAAACAAATGACAAGATTAAATTTACATAAAACGTTAGTCGTGGAAAACCACAATAAAATTAGATTCACAATAACGGACAAGCACAAGCATACAAACACACGCCCGCACGCACGCACGCACGCATGCACACACGCAACACACATACAGAGAGAGAGAGAGAGACATTTACGCACATTACATGTTCCGATTCTAACAAATTTTTATTAAGATTGGTTAAACCTTTTTTAGTTATAAAAAACAAACACACAGCCTATCATTTGCGCAATCGCATGTTCAGTTGAAACTATCAAAATGTTTATGCAGTATGTTCAAATAAATAATTTTAGGTTTATTTTTTAGTAAAAATATAGGATTTTCTTGAATAGACTTGACAATAAAAGATACTGGTGCGTGAATCAAGGCACAGACGTAAAAAATGAATTTTATTGGAGTTATATATTTTAAAATGAATAGACACGGAAAGTATGAATAGGCAAAAGGAAAGCTTTTATTATTTCCGAATAAAGAGTATTTTGTTCGATAAATATTTTCCAATAGTACATTGACACAATTTTCGATAGCATGAGTAATAAAAATATTACTCATGCTATGAGTGCTATAACTATACATACATATACCGTTTAGGTATGCTCTTGCAAGACATTCACTCATAATATACACGCGTAACGCGCGACGATTTTCGTGATGGTAATTATTTTTTACTACCGTCTCCAAAAAAGTATCACTGTAAAAATTTTTACTTAAATTTACAAAACAAACAATATTTTTTCTTATTTAGTTCAACCTCCGGCGCTTAATCAAACTGAACAAAATGAATATTGGACAGTTTAAAGAACATTTTGATATTTTCTAGTTCACTACTTAACGCGTTATCCTTTTAATATTATAAATGTGAAAGTTTCTTATGTTCGAATAATTGTTGCTCAATTACGCTTTGACGGCCGAACAGAATTATCTGAAACTATACAGTAATATAGTTTATACATCAGAATAACATATAGGCTATAATTTATAAAAACACTAACTTTCGTTCGCGACTTTTCCTGCTTGATCGTTGAACGAATTCTTTATTTATACCGATCGGTCGCAAGTAACAACGACGTTCAAGAGAGATTCAAGTTTAATATCGGTTCGGTATCGGAATCGCGAGCGGGACCGGGATCGGGGTCAAGAGCGTAAGTGAGATCGTTTCATGAAAAAAATATTTACAGCATTAGGCACGTGTTCGGTGTAAGGATATGGGTCTATCTGGTATAGAATCGAGATCAGGGTCATGGTCGATCAATACAAAAGATGAAAGAATTCGCTGTACGTCCATGCAGCCGGGGCAGTGAATTATGTCGAAACAAATGATGAAAGATTTGTGTCGACGTGAGCGCAACTGCGGGAAAAAGCTAGTTTAATATATATTTTTAATACTTTTTTTCAACTATGTTCCAACCTACAACAGCGAAATTACAAATTAATGCTTTCAAAACATGTACAATAATCTTAATATCAGCTACTAAGCTCACAGCGTGAAAATTTTGAGTGCAGTACCCTGTTTGGCTATAGTGCCAATCGCCTAACTTCTAGATGCTATTGTAGTTTTCATCTTTTTAATAATACTACGAATGTTGCTCATTGTGGTTAAAACGTGAAGCAATATAAGAATATCTAATGAGCTTGAGTTAAAATTCAACACTCTACCAGTCCACCCGGAAAATTCCTGAAAAAAGCAGGTATTTTAAAATGCCCCGCATCCATACGAGCCCGCGGAGGTGGCTGCATGCCAAATGAGTTTTGTGATGGAGTCCCCTTGTAAAGAGGCAGATAGTGAGCACAGCCGGCACCGCCGCCCGCCGCCGCCCGCCCTCGAACCGCGCCTTCAAATTAAACGTTTCTTATTGCGTTTTCCTTTTAATTTTTAAATAGCCTAAGCTTTCAGAGTCTCATCTGGCAAAACCCGTTTCGCATGTACTTATTTAATTTCGCCAACACACACCTTTCGTTCATAACGTTCTTATTAATAACTAAAATACTATAAAACGGTATCGAAAAAACGGAGAACCATAGATCACTCGCAGGTATGAGACATTTATGAAATGACCGTTTTAAGGGGAGCGCTTTCACACTTTTCCTCATAAACACGACGTCCTCTCTGCGACACGCATACACCGGCTGACGACATAAATCATCAATACGATCCCGCCGGACGGCAGGAGTACGCCTCAGCGTCCGCGGACCAGGCGTTAAACAACATTACTATGCATTATTCCGCAGTCGGCGACGGGGATGCCTCGTTAAATATTCGTCCCGGGCAGGCCGTAGTTGCAGGTAAACTTTTTGCTCTGACAAAACGCGAGGACAAGTTACGACGACTGCGATTTATATTTCGCCGTCATCAGCTTGCCGGACGCGAGGCCCGGGAGGGGAGCGACCCTACTATGTCATTTTAAATACTTTCACGGGGATATAAACGCAGACGGACTGTTACTATAATATTCTGTTTAGAGCAATGCTTTTATTATTTATTATTATTATTATTTTATTATATCCAACAAATATATTTTCTTAAGCATTTCAAAAACTCAAATAGGCAATTGAGTTTTTGAAATATAAAATTGAGACGTAAGTTATTTGCGAGTTTGAACGTTTGTATTTTTGTTATAAAATTACATAATTGTGCAAAATAAATAATATGTTATAATTATTTTTATATCTGTTTGTATAAAATTATTCGCGAAAAAACTGTTAATACTATTAATTTGTTTATATTACTTGCTCGTTTACACTGTGGATAGTGGCCGTAGAATCAACTTAAGGTACAAGTAGAAAATTCATAGAAATAATAAAGTTTGGTAAGGGGAAATACTTTGATTGATTTGTTTTTGTAGAACCAAAATACGCAAAACCGAAACAAGAAATCTTCCTGAAATTCTTAAAAAATTTGAAAGTGCACGAAATTTGGACCATTTTTCATTTGCAACATAATGCAATATGGCTACTGTAATGTAAGAATTCACTGAAAAATGGTTGTTGTAAATTCCTTTCTTATGATGTTAAAATAGAGTGTGAATAAGATATATGGGATTCTCGTCATTGTGATACCATATGATATATAATCAAGAAAATACATATCCGTAATACCGGTACAAATTTCAGAACAATGTATGACTGACTATAAATAAAAAAGAAAGCGTGTGGCACTCGGGGACTGCCGCGATAATGCTACTGAATAGCATTTTTTAGCAACTTATGCAATTATAATTATTTATTTATTTATGTAGTGTTTTTTTTCTTTGGTATTAATTCAAGTTTTTCATCACTTTCTTTATTAATAAATGCACTTTGTTTATTCATATTTAAAACACTTTATACACAAATTTTACGCGTATAGCTATTCACTAGTAGCTGCTATTCACTATTGTCCATAGGTACACCTATGTATACATATATACCTTACCTAAATGTATACATAAGGGGCACATGCGGTGAGTGTGGGATTATAAAGATATGATAGATACCTATACACCTATATACTTTCTCACAAACAGCTGCTTACGTATTCGTCCGATTTCGAAGCAGCTCGTCTCGATCCGTGCGAGCTTCGTACAGTCGTACCATATACATACACGTTAAGCGAACGCTCGGCCGAGCTACATGGTAGGCGGAGTGGGGGGTGTTAGGTTTTATTTTCGTTGCGGAATTTCTTGATTCGGTCGCCGCGCTCAAAGCCCGCGATAAAAGCTATGCAATAGCTTAAAAATAAATCCTCAAAAGGATAAAATGTGATATGTGTATTATTTATCTGAGTTTTTCTATAAATCAAACCCTTAAAGATAACGGGAGATAGGCTTTGTACAAGAATTGAAAAGTGTTTGAACTTAGATACTTGAAAGTCGTGTCCTGATTCTTGATTCGTCATAATTACGAGATTTGTGGATTTTCTTTGGGAGTGACAAGCCATCCGCTACCCGAAACGCTAAATTGAAAATCAGAAAAATGGAAAAACTTGATCGGATTGCAGTGATTTTAATGTCAAATTTTGTAGAACAGCGAGTTTTCTCTTATAATAAAATAATTGTGGAAATAAGTATAATTCAAAACCTTTTATTAAAAAATAAGTATTTTGAAAAGAAAAGTCATTAATCACGAGATTTGCGGATCGGAACTCTGGTATCGGCTACGTTTAGTCAGTAAATTTAACCTTTAAAGAGGTGATATAAGGCTTATAAATATGTGTGGACGTATTATAAATCATTATTTGACTTTTCAATAAAAATAATTTTTATATTTCTTGAAAATCATTCATCAACAAAATGAGAAAATCTGTTGAAAAAGTACGGCCTGTTTATCTGAAACAGTGTTATTGAACAGATTTTTCTAGATGTATATAAGTTGAATATAATTTCAAATAAAAACCAGGTATTTAATATGATCTTCAAGCTCGCAAAAATAATTTCACTTTAGATAGTTAAATTTATACTGCTATAACTTCGATATTAAGTTTCTCCATTTGCTACGCCTTTACCACTAAACCTCAAAACCAATTTGGATGACATTTCACGAAATGTAGACTATGCTAGAACTTCGTTAAAACTTACAGTCTGGGATTGACGTAGAATGTATATAATCTCTATTCAACTAGTGTTTTCTACGAGAATACAAAAAAATTGTTTACAGCTGGGATAACGACTTGATTTAGATGAAAGTAGAAAGATAAAGTGAAACCCTGAGAAGAATGTAAGATATGTCATATCATCAAAGACAAGCATCGACGTGAAAGAAAAATGGTAACAACATAACACAAGGTACCACTCTAGAGATATTGACAAAAAAACGACATGGTCCATAAACTACTTACTAAAAATCTATGACATAGACCTATTTGTATACTCCGATTCAACTTTAACATAATTATTATTTAAAACATTTTATTTTATTCTAAATGTGGTGACTCTAGATTTGATTATTTATTTTTCCTGAAGATTATGAAAACTGAAATATATTTATAAGTTTTGTACAATCTAATAAATAATGTTTGCAAGTTAATTTTATAATAACAGCATTAGCTAGTAGTGAAATTAAACATTCAGGATTAAAAAATGGCTCTTTAGTTTCATTTTGTCAACCGAATGGCTGGATTCTACTAATCGGTTTCATATCTCTTATCAAGCATTTTTTTCCACGCCACTCTTAACTCAAATCACTTACAGTTTGTTCTTAAATGTTTATATTATCAATATACACGTTGGTGACAAATTGTCAGCCCGTGGCCTGTAATAGACAATGATAGAATATGAACGGCATTTTCTCTTAGTCGTGCCATACGTATAGCAAGAAAGAAGGTAATGTGAAACCGACAGAACCAGAACAGATGCTTTCAATCTAGAAGTACAAACTTGATTCGAAAAACATTTATTAACTTATGGTTTGAACAAAAACTATAGATATTGAAGTAAGTAAAAAACTGTGTCGCAGTTATATCGTAAAGGCGTGAAGGAAATTAGCAACAATTTTCGAGGCAATATCTAAAGCCATAGAAACCGCATTAGAATGACAATCGTGTAATAGCTTCCTAATTTTCTTAAAAAATTGAAGATACGTAAGAAGCAGTGAATAAATAACCTCTGGTAGTTTTTAATTATTCAGAAAGTGTTACAATACTCTCACAAGTTCAAATATCCCATGGTTTTAAATGGTTGTAATACATAGTAACACATTTTTTTTAGTTTTAGATTTTTTTAAAGACAAAGCGATTGAAAATGAGTGGAAAAAAATAAAATAAATTCATTTAACGATAGTAAGATAAAACAAATCTTTGCTCACTGACTTCGTACTATTGCGAAGTGCTCAATTTTCTGACTCACTGGGATATTTTATCTAGCACCTAATTTGATTTTGTGTAAAAATAAATAATACTGTTAAATAGAACGAAATTTCATGAGATACTTATGTATTCACAGACAGAATCTGAACACTTTCGTTACAAAAACACAGCTTTCGTTTTCAAGTCATATTCAGGGACTGAATGAATAAGCTCGATACATTTATTATATAAGTATTTGTTTATTTGAGGCGCTACACGTTTCAGAAAATTCAAAATTCGTGTTCAACTCCGAGATTCATGTGAAATTAACACATGTTTATTAAATACGGTAAGTACATAACTTGTAAAGTGATATTTATGTTTTCAAAAGAAACTTCTATATTTGATTCTTAATTCCTCAAAATAGTTAACTTTACCTTCCAATATATATTGAATTAAATCACTTTTGTACGTTGTATTTTGTAAATTTTGAAGGAGTGCATCAAAAGTATAAGTACAGTATGTAAATGTTTGCATACTTCATTTTATGTCTTCACTATATTTTGGGACTTAAAAACTTACTAAGCTTCAAATCGAAAACGACAACCTCGACTAACTGCCCGCGCCATGGCTAGCAAACATTGGGACTAAATCAACGTATTAGACCAATGGACCTGGACCATGTTGACAAATTCGAAGGGTCTGTCCTCACATGGAAGTCATTGGTTACGGGACAAAAGAAACACGTTATTTTATTATACTTTCGTCCAATCACTTATTTACACAATATAATACATTACCAAAAGGTAAAAATGAACAATCTGCTTTCAATATTCTACAATATTGAAGCTGAATAATTTAATGTTACAACCTTCCTTTTGTCATGCACTTTTTTTATCAAAAGTAGCAAGTCCTACTTCAGAATTTTATTCAAATTGATTTTGAAACTTTAATTTTAAAAATCGAAAACTCTAATTCATCAATGAACCCTAACCACAAAACATAATTATGTTCTGTGATTCAAACTTTAAATGGTGTAGATATAGCTACACATTTAAGTCAAAAGTTTTGTACTTAAATTGAGCACCGGAAACATATATTACTGATATTGGCTTTACATATATACGCATAAATCGGCAAAACTCTACGGATATGTTCACACCGTTCGTTGACTGATCGTTGACTGTACAAAGGAACGCGTTCAAGATTTTCATATTTCAAATGTCCGTGGAAAAATCTCCGGAGGTTCTGAAATACGAAAACTAAAAGACGGTAAACATCAAAGAAAACTTTTATGTTTCGCAACCTTTATAACTTAATTAATTCAATCTCGGACACTGTGAACGGTTGAAATGAAACGACTACCGGCGCCGGCGACGGCGACGACGCGTACAACAAAGACGCCGAGCGCACACGCTCGGAAGGATTTTTTATAAACGCCGGCGCCGTCTAACGAGTTTACGCTGATGGGAAATTTATCTTTTAGCAAAGTTCCGCAAGATTGCACGAAAACAAATTTCACCTTGCTCCGGGCGCGAGATTGAGGAGCGTCGAAAATGCAATTACCAACTTCTCATAACACCGACGTCCGACGCACCACTATAAATTACATTGAAACAAATTACACTTCGCCTCTCGTCCGATGGAATATTATTATACGAAATCCAATTTTCGCTTTGACTTTTACTACGCGAAATCACCGAGTCAATATTTGGATGGAAATCTTTACCGGCCGCGTAATCGCTGACGCTTGTTTTACGAGACCGAAACGAGAACCGGCTCTCTCCGGTTTATCTTTCCGAGCCCGGCGATGTAAATAGACGGGCGCACTAAGGAAGTTATCGCAGCGAAAACAGGCACGCGAAACTTATCAAACCTATCACTATTACAGCGCCGGCCGTAAAGCGAAACTTAGACACAATATTAACATTCCAACTTACCCTTTTCAGCGGCACGTGAGAAATCCCCGTGTATTTGAAACTCAACTAATGATATCGTCACTTCGATACACACGTTAACACGGGGCGAGTAGCGGCGGCGTTACGAGTCCGACTGTATTATTAAAAGTTAAATTTGATTCCTCTTATCACTACATTTCTGTCCAAGTTTTATTAAAACAGATAAAAGTTTACCGCTACCGGGCTTATAATGTCACCCGGTCGACACGCACTTCGACTCCGTACAGTCACGAATCTGAAACAAGAGATATTGATTAATTGCGCAAACGTAAACGAAACAGCCGCCAAGTCTGATTCGCTTGCAAAATATTATGTGACGCCGAATTACGGTCAGAACAAACTCCGAACAATGATGAAAATGATCCGACTGTTGTCACAAAAAATGTGTTCGGATGCCACTTTATAGCGACAAATTTTATTTAAAAGCGAACGAAATTAAATAGACACTCGACAGCATAGAACGACTCTTTTAAAAGCTATTTCTTTGGTAAAGACGAAAAATTTGCCACATTGTAATATTTTAGAGAGAAAACAAAGTTAATTAACAAGAATATCCCTTGAAGCTAAGAAAATTAATTTAACGGGTCAGTTTCATTATGAAATATGACCTTTATAAGCGTTCAGAATGAGATCTCCAGTAAAACCTTACATCTTAAAACATTGTATTTCCATTAATTCGAGGGACGTTTTCCATTACTGCAGTCCAAATTAGCGAAGATATTTACGAATTTAGATGAGAATGAATATAAGTCTAAAGGATAGCTGGTAAAAATCTCATGCTGATGTAAACAAAAAAGTTAAGTTCGGCACAGCAACTAACGGTTAAATATATATAAGTGTTTTTAAAATTATTTTCATCTATTGCTAATTTATAAAATGTATAATAACTAATATATATGTATATGCTTCTATGTGTATGTATTCACTAGTGCGTCTGTTATTGTTAGTGATCCTGCAGCTTCTCAACGACTTGAGCGATTGAAATCACATTCACATGATCTGTTTAATCAAACTTTACTTAAAAGTCTGTATTCATGGACCAGAATGACTCATATTCCTAATGCATGTTGGCTTAGAAGCAAAAAGGAGTTGTGAAAATTGTCATATTCATAAAACGAGTTGGCTCATATTTACAATATACATTTGTGTACTCAACTCAAAAGTTTAAAAAGCTTAGACTAATTTTTCGACGCAATGGTAGTGCCCTTACGTATTGCGTTGAGAACGTGCGTTCAATTCCAGCAAAAGACAAACATTTATTTCATTAAAAACTAATGTTTGTCTCGAATTTGGATGCTGGTATGTATTACGTGTATTTATTTACATATGTATGACCATATAGCGTTGTGTGTGTATCCGAAGATATTCATTTGTTTATTAAATAATTTGTTAAAAAAAAAAGAATAACCTACACACCTACCATCGTATTTATTACTGTCTTGTTTATGTGGGGAGAATATGTAGTCGAATACATTGATCGCGACTCTGTTCTCGATTGCAAATCTAGTTCCACTATTGATTCCGATTCTTGTCACAATTTCTTGTCACCCTTGTATCTGATACATTTACATATTGTTTACCTCTTCTTCTTATTTCCTTAAATTTGCTAATCTTTATGTTTAATGCAGTTTCGCTTAACATATTGTGTACGTGATGTACGAAGAAATTACCAGGTAGGCATACTCTATTGTTTTATTATAGAAGTTGTGAAATTTTTCTCTGTAAGGAGGCCAATAATATATCTGTGATATCTAATTTAGTATGATATAGAGATAAATTCTAACTGACTAACTGACTCATTAACATCAAACCGAAAGTACTGATGTTACAAACACATAATTTGGACAATAGCCTTCTTTTATGATTAAAAAAATCAACACAAAACGATTTTTGAAAATTCAATTTCTACAGTTATAAAATAGGGAATATAATTATGTATGAGTAGGAGTTTCAGAAGTTAGAAACATGGACATTTGTATAAAAGATGTCGATTACAAATAAATATGTCTTACAATGTTTTTGAATATTCAGCATCTAATTATGTAAAACAAAACTTTGAAATGTAACGATATCTGCAGAGACGAAAAAAATAACATCATCATTATCATCAGCCTGTGTTTCTCAACTGTTGAATATAGGCCTCTTCCAAGGCTCGTCATCACGCACGGTCCTCTGCGTTTCGCTTCTAGCTTTGTCCTGCGATGCCTTTCAGGTCGTCTGTCCACCTAACCGCAGGGTGTGCTACGTTGCATTTTCCAATTTGTAGCGTCCGTTCAGGAACTCGTGTACCCCATCAGTTAATCGTTCTGGAACCGATAAGACCAACCCATTGCCACTTCAGCTTGATTGTTCTCCCGGCTCTGTCGATAATTTTGGTTTTTTGAGAATTTCAAAATGTCTGCTCCTATCCACCAAAGAAACTTTAAGCATAACCGGCTACATAGCTCGCTGAACAACTTTAAGCTTGTGGACCAATCCTGCCGTTAGAAGCCACGTTTCGTCACTATACGTCATTACTGACAGAATGCATTGACTATAGACCTTGGTCAGAGATTGCGGCAGTGTCAACGAGATTAGATGATGTAACTTCCCGAATGCAGCCCAACCTAGCTCAATTCTTATGTCAACCTCTTTTTTAAATTTATTTCTGCTTAACAGGATCATTTGTCCTAAATAGACATAATTCTACACAACTTCAAGGGCAACACTCCTGACGATAACAGGTTCTACGCGAATATGTTCTTTGAACATCGCTTTGGTTTTATACAAATTCATCCCAAGACCTACCCACCGAGAGGCAGCATTGAGCTATCTAAGATTCTGCTTAGTTCTTCCAGCAACTATACCAGAATGACTATATCGCCAGTCAAACGGAGGTGAGAGCGACATCCGCCGTTGACATTAGCTTCGTGCGTTCCCCATACGTTGGTAAATAGTTTCAGGCATATTAAATCTCTATGTCGAACTCATTTTCGTAGTTGGATCAATTTCCTCTGCTGGCCTTGTACTTGCATGGTCATCGTCGCGGCTTTATACAAATAGCTCAATATCTTCACATAGTGACAGTATACTCGGCATCGTTGTAAGAATTCCAGGACGGGCCAGGTTTCGACTAAGCGTAGGCTTTCTCGTAGTCCACAAAGGCTACGCACAGTGGCTGATTATCTTTGTGATTTTTCTGTATAATATGTCTCAGCGTACGTATGTGGTCTACAATGCTAAAGTCCGAACGAAACCCAACCTCCTTTAGGGACTGAATTCGTCGAGTTTCCGGGCGAGACGGTTTGTTATGAGACTCGAAAATAGCTTAAAACATGACTGAGAAATGAGGTCGATCTATAGTTCTTGAGGAGAGTTTTGAAAGGATTTCTTAAACAACTGTACTCTCACTCCTTGACTTCGGTGTGATTCCACTATTTATAATTGAGTTAAAGAGCTTCTGAAGTTCCTTCAGAACCAGAGTCCCACCTGCCTTCAGAACCTCTGTTGTTATTCCATCAGTACCAAAGGCTTTGCCCTCTCTATACTGTCTGAGTGCTATTTCGATCTAATCAAACTGACATCAGGAATGTCACCTGTATAGTGACGGGTTAGTTGAGCTCTCTGATCGTTCTGGACTGTCGGTACAGGAGCATGCTCAGTATATAAGTTTCCATAAAATTTCTCAATCTCAACGAGAATTTCTGGCTCGGAAAAAATAATTTTATTGTCATTGGTTCCGAACTTTGTCAATTGCCTTTGACCAAGTTATTAAACGAACACATTCAAGCCCACAAGTTCGAGCAAGATCGAGCAAAACTCGATCTCCTCTTCATTACGCTTTGTATTGAATAAGCGAAGATCCAGTCAAATCAACTTCTTGATCGTTTTATTAAAAGCCATATTTAATGTCGTATCTTTTCAAATTTACAGCTCTCTTATTAGACAGTGTTCACTAGATTACTCGAAAGATCGTCAATATTGGCTGCGGGTTCCACGCATCGAATCTGATTTTCACTTCTGGTTCAAAGGCCTCATAGCTTATTTCAGAAGGTACTAATTGGAGCCTTATCAGACGTATCTCTACCTATATTAAATATTAGACTAATGAAAATGAAAAATAAATTAATGAATATTATAACTAAACATATAATATTAAAATTCATTACTATTAAAAAACACACATACTTTCTACTTCAAATATTTTAAAGTTTCCAAAATTTAACACCTAAAGATTTTAAGTTTGTACTTATGGGAAAACATATATACATCACATGTTTACTTTCATGTAGAATTGAAACCATTGTAGTTCGAAATAATGGAGAAAAAACGGTAAATTGACCAGAGCGTTATATGTTACTTTCGGTGAAGACAGAAATCCTATTTTATGAATCATAAGTTTATGCATCTCCAGTAGTTACTTCTGTATTACAGTGTAGATATTAACATCAATATTTTAAAGTCTTTCTTTACCCGTGTAAAAGCGAAGGAAGTCAAATATAAAATTGTTTTGAAAGAATCTGTAGAGATTCCGTATAATTAATAACAAAAACTAGTCATAAACTATGGTTACGTCCGCGCTGACATAGAATTTATTTATTCATCTCTCATATTGCGCAATTTCTGCTTCAACCGTTATTCTGATCCTACTTCCTTTTTCGATGTCGATTCCGATTCCCGTGTCATTATCAACACCAATGTTGATCTGGTTCTCGACTCTAATCGCACTCTGTCTCTCAATTCCACCTTTGGTCTCCCTTGATTCTAATCCCGGTCTCATCCCAGTCGTGTTCTCTCTCTGGATTTCCATTTCGGTTTAATTACAATCTGAACATTCACGACGCACTGAGGTCGAATGAATCTACAATCTCCGATTCCCATCCCACTCGAAGTCTAATATAGATGATGTTCTTAGTTGCAAAGCTAATTCAACTTTAGATTTTCCAAACCCCCATCCTGCGCTAAATCCAGTCCTGATTTTCTCTTATTTTCAAAGGGGTGCGCTCTAAGTTTTCCAAACCTTGTCCTATTTTAAGTTTGTTGCTGATCTCGCTATTAATTGTAAAGACGGTGTCGCTCTAGGATTTTCACCTTCATACTGTTCTAAAACCGATGTTGAAGTTCGCGAAGCTCGCTCTCGGTAACAAAGATGGTGCAGCTCAAAGTTTGCCAATCCCTATCCTACTCCCAATTCGATGCTGATTTCGCTCTTGGTTACAAAGTCGACATTTCTCTGTTTCTTTCTCGCTCTAAATCTTGTCCTGATTACATTCTTGGTTACCAAGCTGGATATGTATGTATCTCACTATAAGATTTCATCATATACTCAGTTATTTTCCCAATGTCGATATAAAGTAGAGTTTTTTTGTAAAAAAAATTGAAAGAGTATAAATAAATATTTTCTTCGAAAAACTTACAAACCGCCTTCAAAAACCTTAAAACAAGTACACAATTAAAATGTTTTTGCAGTTAATGCCAGCCAAAGATATTCCGAACGTAGTTTTATATTAATTCTCATAATCTCACATCGTTTTCACTCAACACTTTATTGATACACATTTTATTAAGAATTAAGTTATCTCTTCTTAACTTTTGTGTTCTTCGGTTTCATAATTTTATTTTTTTTCTTTACTTTAGATGGCATCCGCTCCAAAAACTACTAATTGTTTAATTATTTATAAAAAGCGTTTTGAAGGGTTTTTTTTTTTATAATCTGCTGGCTGTAACCCACTTGCTTCACTGGGCGTAAATTTGACATTAGCAATCTTTTTTATTATTCAAATATGACCCCGGTTACGCACCCGTGGACATAAAATGAATTATTTCATCTTCTACATCGGCTAATGTTTTTATCAATTTTGATCGCGATCACGGTGCTGTTACCGATGTCAATTCTGATTTCATTGTCAGGTTCGATGCCGGTTTTCATTTATTTTAACTAAGAATGAATCAATTCTGAATTAAGTGTTATCTGACCATCAAGCCAACATAAAGACAAATATTTAGCTGTTGAATTACGTTATTTACTTCCCAAAGCCTCAACTCGCTTTATATTTTAGTTGAACGCTCCTCTGATGAGAAAACCCATTGAGCCGACTGCCGCTTTATATATCTGAATCAGTATATCTGAAATTCATCACGTGTTACAACGTTTTAAACGGCAGCTAACTTTTTCTACAATATGTCGTTCTTGAACTTCAGCTAGACAAGGGGTAATCCGTCGCAAATAAATTTTCATAATGTGCTGGTGATCATGTAAGATCTTTCGTAGTTGACTTGTTGCAGTACCAAGCATTCCCATATCTAATTGTATATAATTATTCTGTCTTCTTCTGTTAATAAATCGATTCCTCGACAGCTTCTGTATTAATCTCGCTGAAAGCAGTCAACGGAATTCCTGCACAAGAATCATTAAAGAGACTAGACAGATGATGCTTGAACTTCTTTTACCAATTATACACAGTAGCGAGGAAGAGACCTTCGTCACCGAATGCTGGCCGAAATCTGACGTGGATTTCCTACACATTGAGTTGACAACGAAACTCGTAATAAATAAAAGTACGAAAATTTTCATGTGACAGCTTCATTTTGTAGTTCGGACAATTTTTTTATGTCCCCATCAATTAAAAGAAAGGAGCATTAAGAAGCCATAGACAACTATAATGTTTATAGAGCATTATATTCCGAAAATATTCACATGTTATGTAATAATCTAAGTTTCACTATTTATCTTCTTTAAAATTATGCCAGAAAATTATACATTGTAATGCGTCTACATTAAAAACTTACATATTAAAAATAAATTAACATGAATAACTGTATATAATGTTTGAGGCATTAGCATAACGAAATGGAAGTAATGTAAAAGTTAGTATCAAATGACTCATTGCATATAATATTTTTCGGCAAATAAGCGAATTGCACAATTAATAAATACAAGTAATTTGCATAAATTAGTTTTGAAATAAAAAATGAAACTGATGAATTCACATTCAATTCATGTCATTTAAAAAATCTCTGAAAAATTTCAATCGGACAATTGACGAAGTTAAAAGGCTGTGACATGTGAACAGATAAACAGACGCCAAGACAAATAGTCGGACCTCTCTTACGAAACTACAGGGGTTTCGTTTCTTTGCTTATGAAACCCTCAAATTTATAGGCGTCATTTGAATTAATCCATTGAGTGCCAGAATCTGCATTTCGTATACGAGAAACAATCAAAAACAAGGGTTTTTCATATAGTTCAATTCAGACTTAAGTCCAACGGACATCAACATGTATATTGTAATGGATTACAGTGTCCCAAATAGCTTTTTAAGCTTTAGCTTTTAAGTAGCGACGCGTCTCTGAAATTATTTAACTGGATTCCTAGTTTTAGATGTAGACTCTCCGGTCCTATATACATTATTCTATTTAGATTTTGCCCAACTTCTATAATTGTATGAAAATAACATCACTTACATTCTAACATCATTACGCCGATATTATGGCGAGCTTAAAAGAATACGAGCCATTTTTCTATTTGACCTTAGAGCATTTTACAAAACAGCGAATTCTTATTGTATACGAAGATATTGTAAGTCGGCTTTGTCTGCCTATTATAATTGTAATAAATATTTAAGTTTTTCTTATTTCATAACTTCAACAAAACAACTACCCAAGACTAGTACAAATTAAATATTGTATTTCACCAATATTCTCTCGACAAAATACTAGCCTTCTTCAAACTTGGAAATTGAACCTCTGATGTTTATACTTATAATACATATTATCAGAAACTTATTTGATATCAGTAAATCATTATCGATACATTTGCAATTTTCATTTTCTGCAATAGAAAATTTGTTTTCTACTAAATTATAATATTACCTTGTGTATTTATAATTACAATTCATTGTAAGCATTCCAGTCTATTTTTTTATTAGACTATAAAATACTTTTTGCTAACAAAAGCCTTTCTGTAATGCAATGAATTATGTTGCCGCTGGTGAAAGCGCAAAATGTGCAAAGAGGAAGATAAACTCACGTTGAATTTTATGAAAACTAAATTAATGACAACTCCAAACCGGTCGACAATTTAATTTTTCAGCAGCTGAAATGTATTAAGTCTCACAGAGGTTATTTTTGGTAATAAGATATAATATAAAAAACATAAAATTTCTCACAATTACTCCAATTGTTTTCTGAATTGTTCCAATTATTTTTCGAACATAACCCATGACCATCAGCTCAATCGGTTTAGTAGTGTTTGTGTTTAAAAGTGACACATGGACTGACATTCGTTTTTACGGTTACGTAAGCAAGGATAAGAAATCGGCCAAGGTGTAAATCGAACTACTACATCCAGGGTTCCGTACTAACGAACAAAACGAAGTGAAATTGAAAATGCACTACTAATTTTAAACCAACAAGGCATCACTCCTTATATATATATGAAGAAAAAATTTTGTTCATTTTTTTAATTTATAAGAGATAAAATTTAATTATTTCAGAAGTCCACACAAATATCAACATATCAAGTGATTTGCTTAATGCTATTAAAAGCTGAAAATTGTGAATATCTAAAAAACTCGTGGATAGTTTCGTTGATAAATTGAACGAAAATGCAGTACTTTCGATTGAGTGAACCGATTTTCATAACTCTTTTTTTATTTGGAAGCTGGTACTTTCCCTGTGGTCCTATTTTAATTTGGTTCAATTATATGAATGGAATCTATGAGAAAATCGTATAAATCTTTAATTTGCATTAAGTATGTGCGCGACAAATGGACGAATAACTCAATATCACTCCAACCTATTTCAATGATTATTTTTTTGTTGGAAAGAATGTACTTCAAGGTACATTGATTGCCTTGAAAAATGA
Source organism: Eumeta japonica (assembly GCA_005406025.1). NCBI lineage: Eukaryota > Metazoa > Arthropoda > Insecta > Lepidoptera > Psychidae > Eumeta > Eumeta japonica. Next base: position 293,848 of record BGZK01000304.1, on the reverse strand, counting down.
AAATATTTTTATTTTTATTCTAAGTAAAATGGAATAAAAAATATCAGACTACTTAAAAGTCAATCAAATTATTATGATAATATAATGTAGTCACAATTATTGTTAACTTTGGAGTCGGTGTCAGCCAAGGAAATACTACAATATATCTAGCAACAGACTCTAAAAATATTAGAATCTAAAATAGAATCTAAGAGTAGAATCTAAAAATATTTTGGTCATTGTTTGTTATTCGTAGGTATGTGTTAAGATAAATTTGAAGTGGGTAGGTACTCACCTACATTCTTGCGTGGTAAACACATAGATCGTACCTACATATTGATGAGTAGAAAAAGTGAGTTGACTATTAAGTTGTAAAAGAATACGCAATTGTTTTTTTTCCTTTTAGTGCATATTAATTTGTTTTGGAATAGTTGTTGTTTTGAAGTCGATTTTTTTTTGTTAAAATTTTTGTTTATTTACAAACCTTCATTTCTATATTTCTTTAGGGTTTTGAATAATCAAGTGTAAAGTAAGACGAAGGGCCCCAAGAAAACGGTTTGGAAGCTAACAAACCGAAATATAGACTACTAGGAAACTGACATAAGCATTTTACAATGGAGAAAATGAAATTATATTTCCTCAATTTTATCCATAAAAACCTAAGTGTTTAAATTTTTTTTTAATTTGCATAGTTAATTACATGGCGATTCACATAGTAAACGTTTTGATACAGTTTCATGTTACGATGATTTTTTAAGTAATAGCGGGGCGGTTGTTCTGCATGTCGCAACTTTATAACACTCCCATTTTTTTCAACGATTCTTACGAAATTGTATAGAAAAGTATCTTATATGAATCGCCGTATAATTGTATTACGTAACGCGATTCCGAAAAATTTTAGCTTTTAGGGTAGCTTTTAATATATAAATACGAGTGATGAAAAATTTTGGTTGTCGCGCGCTCCATTGTGTGGGCTTTCGTTGTATAGATATTTAAAAACGCATTAAAGGTTCAAGTAATGTTCTTCCTTAGTTGTATATTTTGCATTTTATTAGCGTCCAAAATGGTTAACTTTGGGAACCCTCCGTTCTAACTTTTTAAACATGTGCTCGGAAAATCTAAAAAAAGATCACGTTATGTAATAAAGCTTCATAAATAAATTCCACGAAAATTATTTTTCACAAAATCTATGTTCAAGTTTTCTGATAAGCACATCTATCGCTCGTCAACAGTTTAACAATTTAATTACCGGTCCATATTAGCTAGCCTGTGGATTTTAATACAATATGTACTTCGGTCATATATTTGTGTCGATACTATGTTAGATTAATTTTTTCAAATTTATGAGAACTGACGTGGTTTTTCTTTTATATAGTATATAGCATTTCAAGGGCCAAACGATCACTCGAGCCACCTGAGAGTAAATGATCACCGGCGCTCATTAATACTCGCAACCTTAGAGGAGTCACTAGTGCGTTACCGACCTTTTAGAAAAGAGTAGGATATCTAAGGGGGGAAGGTGGGAAGGGGAAACCGGGCTACCAGTTAGTTACGTTTAGTTTATTAGTACGGAACCCTAGATGCAAAAGTTTGACTCCCACCTTGGCCAATTTTTGTATACACAAATTTAGTGTTTCATATTAGACGATTTATAACGTCGCTTATATAATCAAATACGAAACTATTTTCATGTCTAGTCTTCTAATCTGTCTGATTGATCACATCAATCATCCAGACAAGTTTATTAACATTAGATAATTTGAAATCCATATTTATTTCAAACATGTTTATTCAGGTATTATGGAAAAAATACGTAGTTATAAAAACCTTTTAAAATTTCCATTAGTACCTGCAAGTATTTTAAAGTTATTGCGTTTTTTGGCAAAAAAAAACTTCCTGCTTTGAGATTTTTAAAACATTCAGCAACACGAAATGTAACCTGGAAAACAGATTTGACTTGTAATACAATCCCTGTAAATATATCACTTACGCATGATTAAGTTTTATACTGTACTCTGGGATTTGTTGCGTAACATCCGAAAACGCGATTTCCTATGATTAAAATGGCGTCATTTGCTTGAAATCTTAATAATTCAGGCAGCATAATAAATGCGCTCGTTAATGCAAATTTCACTATTACGACAGACGGCGTACTTGACAATAATCTTCGGATTATTCTAGATAAAGTCGGTTATAAAAATCATAATAGCTGTCTAATATATTTTGTCTCTCATTTCGTTCCGGATCGTCATCGAAGAGCTGTCCAGCTACCGGACGACGACGTAAGCAGAATTAACCAAATTGCCACGTCAGCATAGTAATCACTCCAAGTCGAAAATATGGACGAGTCCTTTTATTTTCATCATAAATAGTCAACTAGTAATTTTTAAATAGCATGATCGGGAAGTTGGACTCGGAAAGCAAGACAAAATACGCAAATGACTTCGTGAGAGAGAGTCGTATCATCGAGTCCAGGCTGCGTCAGATCGGCGGCTGTGTACAAGTAAAACTGGGTTACGACTCAATCTCTTTCAAACCTTCCAATTCTCTTTCAATCTATTTCATACCCCATCTTAATGTATTGTTGAGATAGAACAATCATGAAGCTCTAGTCGAAGAACTTTTTAACCAACTTCTGTGAAGACAGCACCGCCAGAACTGTCTAACATCGAGTCTAAGAATATTGATATCTGCTTCTCGAGCCGTCATTCAGCGATGACCTACATGCATAAGAATAGATAAACTGGACGCGGTACGATAGGCGACTACTCGCATACCTGCATATTACCCACGTTGCACACCCCCAATCTCCGATTTGCGATTTTACTCTATAAATTGATTTTACGGATATCCTGACCGAACTCTATATTAATTTCGTATTATTTTTTATATTATCCAAGTAGTTTTTTTTTGTGCCTGAAATACAACTTTGATATGTTTCCGATGCCCGCCTCCGCGTCTCCACGATATTAAATACTAATAAGCCCTTAAACCAAAAACCGGACCCTCTTTTGCCGTGTGATTCAACGCTCTGAATCTGCTTACTCTCTGTCATTTTAATGTCATACTTATTTACGTTCAATTGATTTCCTACTTCATTTTTTCCTCAATAATAAACCATAGTCTGATGTCGAAAAGAAAGCGAATGAGATATATTACCGCTAATATATATACTTATTTAAATATAAAATACCATATTTATCAGACAATTTATTAGTTCCAGAGTATTTTTTTTTAAAACCCTTGTCAAGGCCATAACCGCAAAGCAAAGTATATTACATTTTAATTCAATATTTAGCTTGGTAGTGTGAAAGGTTTTATTTAGAACACGATGTAAAATGACAAAAAAACACAAGCTTCCTTTTCTCCTCTTTTATTTTACATTGCTTATATATTTATACCCGCCGCTTGTTTGTCTGAGATTCTCAATTATGCATTATGAATTTTAGGGCTTACACACTGTATGTTAAAAACATTGCAAAGCCTGTAATACGAATATGAAATCGGGATGCGAGATACCACGATCGTTTTAGTTTTCGCAGGAGAATAAAACAGTCGAGCAGCGCTTTCCCTTCTGACTTAAGCACGCGTCACGTCGAGTGAGCGTGAAACACCCTTTCAATCAACAGAGAAACACATCCTTTTATTTGTCAATCGATTTCAATGAAACGGACAGCTCACACTTAGAACATCACCGAAAACCAAATCCAAGTTTTGGAATTTAACATACACGAATACAACAGACAGAAATTTCCCTATAGATTTATTATATCTTTAAACGTCGCTTATTGACGCTTTAAAGGCAAAGCACGTCGAATGATTTCGTCGGTCTTGATATTAACTAATAATGAATTCGTTTTATTCTCGAAATTCTCGCAATGACTTTTTTTTTAAACATGCAAATACGGAATCCCGTTTATTCATGTTTTGTAATGACATACGATAAAAGGAAAATGCGTAGGTATACGTAAGCCGTCTGATGTATTTTATATATCGGCAGAGTAATATATATATTTTTCATTACCTTTCTGATAGACTGTATCCTTGACGTAAACGAATGGCCGGGTACTTGGTATTCGAAACCCAACCTGCGCTCCGCAGCGGCGAGATAACGTATGAGAATGTCAATGCGTGAGAACTGAACTGATTGATAAGAGGCCCGCTTCCACTACCGCGCTATTAAATATAGGTCGGAGAAGCGCGAGCTCAACAGAGATCCGATGGTTCTATCTTCTTTTTTATAAACAATACCTCTTAACGTCCGTTTATGCTACTTATATTAGAATTGAAATATATATATGACATTTATTTAGGTTCTACGTTGACCACCGAATGTGTAGGGAGTGCATTAAAATACAAATACAAATTAATCGTTTTGGTTTTTCTTTTAATCGACGAACAATAATTATAGTGCATAATTTTATGTAAATTAAAGTATTTATAATAACTAGTTGTTTTAGAGTGCCATTTGAAAATATACCAAAAGCGTGAGGGTAGACGTCGTTAGTAATCGTGACTCAGGTTACATCAGTTTTTGACATTTTCTTGATTCAAAATGTGCTTTACGTTTTGATTTACATGTTTATACCTTTAAGTGTTGAATTTCGTTATCTGTTTTGAATTTTCGCAAATTATAATTATTTTTGTTTCACCTTATTTACCAAAATAACGGTTTGTTTTAACTATTTAAATCCCAAAAGTGATTTTTAAAGTATAGTATTTATATGGTTTTATAATCGTATATATAATCAATTAATAATACGTCAATCGAAAAGATATGATACATGCATACATGTATAAGAATAATACATTATGATTCGCCAAAAATTTTTTGCCAATTAGCAAAAATGTTCTCTCTTGTTTCAATTGACAGCTATTGAATGCTAGATGGTGGTATTAAAAACTATGGTCGATGCTATGTGGAATTCACTCTATATAAATGAGACAAACAATTTTGAACAAAATCCATATAGAGTTGCCGATTTTGATATAAGCTTACGAAGGCAGTGTTTTTGCATAAAACATTTATTCAAAAATTGTTAGTAATCCTATAATTAACTTTTATAATTCAACTAGATTTTGTGCATTCAAAATATTTACTTGTAGAACATTGAAAACATTTTCATTTTATTAATAACCACTTTTACTTTTTTTCATGTATCCCATTACATAAAAATTCCATTTTCATGATTCGACTTTACGGCTATTATAAATATAGCCTTACGATTTATATATACAAAGAAATAAAAACATTGGCAAGAAACAAAGAAAGAAACAAAACACAAAGCGTAAACATAAATTTCTACGATTTTAACTTTATAACTTAATAATATAATATTCCTATATAAGCTTTCATACCCTTCTCTACCTCTTAAGAAATAGCATTTACAGAAACCCTTCGTAGTGCCTACCTACATAATGGTAAGCATTCTGCAAAATTTCATGTTTCTACTTTAGAAGTAACAATGGGATTTGAATATGAAATGAAGATATTGTTGTGCGATATTCGAAGAAGAAAACGAAATGTACAAATTTTAAGCAGCTGTAAATTTGCATTAAAAAGCCGTTTACGTTTTTAAATTATTTACAAGCAAGATAAGTAACAAGGCCAAGTGTTATTTATAAAATTTTCACTCAAAAAATTACAGTTCAAAACATTACTAACATAAGAAATTATGCTATGCAATAACTAACGACCCTCCCCGACTTCGCACGGATAGCACTGATTATTTATAGTCAGATAATTTCTCGTGGATGAATGGGGGCGGTCATGTGACTCCGTTTTAGCAGCCATCAATAGATACAGTGCTTTGCTACGCCCAAGAACAATCGAAACGTATTAGGAAGGTATTTCAAGTAGGGAAATATTTCACAAAATTGCCAAACCATTAAAAACTATTTTATAAAAAATTGAAAAAAAGGAATATTTTAATTTGCAGCCATGAATACCGTAAATATATTTTCAGTGTTTAAATATAGTAGCATATCAATTTTCATAGTGATCGGTTGAACGATATAGAAGTTAGAATGCCACAGCGCTACCTAATGTCGAATTTCTATAAAAGGGATAACGCAAAAACCTTTTCCACAAAAAAATACATATACATGTCAATTTTCGTTGCGATCGGTTAAATGATTTATAATTGAATATGCTGTAGCGCCACCTGGTGGGAAGTTACAACAAAGTAGATAGCAGCATAACAATAAATATATATATATATTGTGATATACAGTAATATATATATTGATTTGTGTGTGTGTGTGTGTGTGTGTGTGTGTGTGTGTGTGTGTGTGTGTGTGTGTGTGTGTGTGTGGGTGTGGGTGGGTGTGTATGTGGGTGGGAGTGGGTGGGAATGTGTGTGTGTGCGTACAAATATTCTTTTTTATGTATTTAGATTATTAAAAAAATATATATAATTTTAATCACCAGTCACTCTTGTTTACAATACTCAATACAAATCACTATACTGTTGTAGAGTTTTGTAAGGTTTTATAGACATCTTGGAATGCCGGCTTGGCCTGCCAAGATAAAAACATCAGCCTCAACATTTATTTGAACTAGGGATTGTACGATTACGGACGAAAAAAAAGGCAGGGCGACAAACAATAAACTTCTGCATATAAATAATTATCACCCAAACTACCTTTTTCGTTACATTTCTGGTTCCCTTATTGGTTCCTATATCGGTCTCGTCCTAAATTAAATATCCCGGTCCTGCTCTGGATTTCGATCTAGGTAGTGTCCTCGTTTCCTAATGCCGGTTCGGCTTTGGATTCCGATCTCTATCCTACTACCATTTCCGATCCCGAGCACGTTTTTGATTCCGATCTAACTCCGCCTGACCTCGATTCTGACTGACCTCGATTCCAACTGACCTCGATTCCGATCACAGTTTCGATTCTGTTCTCACTCTCAATTCACTACAGTAAACATGTCGTTTATTTATAGTAAATTTTAAATACTTAGCATATAAAAATAATCTGATTTGAAGGCTAACGGAATCCCGATACAAATCCCGTTCGAAGTTTAATTTCAGAAGACACTAAAACGCGCAATATTTTATTTATAACAAATACTACAAACGCCAATTTTTATGGCACTAACTTAAAAACTAACAGCATTCCTAGATTAATTTTCAACATCTATTTTAGCACCTTTGATGTTGAATTTCCTAAGAGTCTGAATTAGGCACGGGCATTTTTTTTTAAAGTAGAGTCTAAATATCAATTCCCAATTCTAACTTTAAAAGTAACGATATTTTTGTATAAACTTTCACGACAGTCAATTTTTTGTTTTACATAATTGTATATTTAAAGAAAATTATAATTGCTGCTTAATATATTTACTATGCTATATTTATTTTCCTATAAATTTAAACTCTATAATAATAAAATATCCTTTTTTTTGTTTTGTTTAGTAGTACGCGTTATTGATATGCCTAACCTTCTTTCAAAAATACGGTCCACCGAGTATCAAAATTAAGACAATAGGGCTTGTCGAATCGCTCTCAATTTTACTGGACACGTGTTATCGTGCTGACGATGCACAAGTACGTTAAGTCGTGAAATGAGCGAAAGCCGTAACGTGGCCCCTTAGAGTACTGGAAATCGGAGGCTAGATTGAAACCATATCAGACATGTTTTGCAGTCCGTTATCAATAATCGAATCACGGCGAGGCCTCGAGATACATCGCGCGGGCGGCGCGTCGCGGAGGGCGGCGCCGCTCCGCCTAATCACGATCGTACATCTAGATTCAACACATCAATATCGTCGTCGGCCGACAGCGCCGCCGAGGATCAGATGGGTATAAATTCCTCCGATATCCATATAGAGCGATGAATAAATAAGGTACCATAAAGATTTCCCCGGAATCATGATTTATTACTGAGCGCAGAGACGCGCGTGCCCGCGCGCGACGAGAGCGCCCCGCAACGCGCGCGCGAGACAGGAATGCGAATACAAGGACGTATGCGACAGAATCCTTTTGCCGCGCCACAACAAATAGAACGTGACTTTAGCGCTACGGGATAATGAAATCGTTATAATTCCTCCACAAATAGTGCATTACATAACGCGCGGCGTGCCACCGCTTTGTTTTGCTTACGACGGCCATCGGTCTTTTGTTCCCTGTGATTATACTAAAGACAAACTTTTTTTTGTTTAAACGATAATCATTTAAAATCGATTCTTATCGGTAAACAATTATAATACTTTGATGGATGTAAACAATAAGACAACTATTTAGAGAAGTACCTAAATCCTTATAAAATACAATTGAATTTTCGTACTTGATATTTAATGTTCAATTAAATCTCTTAAACAGACAAGAATTTAGTAACTAATATACAAAAAGTTAGAACAGTAATAAATTTTTGTTTGTATAGGCCCACGCCGAAGTACATACTAATGCAGGTTTCATGAGAATCTACAGTTTCAACAAAGAAACCTAAATTCTTAAGCGTAACCAATATTAATGTTTACTGCTCATGCACGCCTGACTTTCTGCTGTATAAATATTGTGCCACAGCCGAGCAGCACGTGACGAAAACGTTTTAAGAGTTTGTTTGACTGTACCACTTCGAATATTATGCTGTAAAACTTAATCACACGTTTAAAAGCGATGCTTCATAATGATTATAAACACATTTATAAACATATTTTTATCATTATTATTAGCAAATGTAAAACAATTGCTTTCTCAAGTATAATGATCGCATACCCGTCTTATCGTGCAAAAGAGTCAGCCGGTATTGCATCCCACGGAATAGTAAAACCTAGCTCACGGCCGATGGCCGTGATCGTAGTTTACAGGGAGTTAATTAAATTATCGGCGGCTGCGGCGTCGCGAGCGCGAGGGGCGCACACGCGTCTGGGCGGGCGGCCGGCGTCGGGCGGCGCGGGGCGCGTACGGTCGCGGCGGCGGAACGGCCCACACTGTGCCGCCCTTCGCGCCCCGCACCCCGCGCCGCCCGACGCCGCCCGACGGGATGCCGTTGCAGCGCCTGTACAAAACTGCCCACCGCCCCGGAACTCCCGCTATATCCTTATTATCATAAAATAAATGAGTCCACTCCGCGATGCACCGACTGGCCGAGCTCTCGTGTCTTACTTTCTGCAAATAAAATTTCTTCCAAACAGTTTTAAAGCTCGCTCGCTCGCACACCGCTCCCGAGGCTATCGTTTCACTTGATCTATTTTCTCGGACAGCTGAGCAGATTAACCGTAACAGAAGGTTTTGCTTAAATATAATTAGTCCTTACTTTCGCTCTTTTGCGTGTTGAGATGCCTTCCCCATAATGTGCAAGTATTTTTTTAAGTTTCATCCAATTTATATCAAAAGAAATTAATTGTTTTATTTTGACTATTCAAATAATGACACTCGGTACGAAGAATTTATAAAATATAATTAATGAACAACTGGTAAATTTCGTCTTGCCCTAAATATTGACTACATTGTATTTTGAATGTGATCTGGCTTACTTTTGTATGAGCTATAAGTATCACTTATTACTATAAGTTACTATACTTATTACTATATTACTTCTAAGTCATACAAGTTTTAATACCTGTAGACTGCAGAGCAATAATAATGTCAGCTTTATCGGAAGCCATTCAAAATTTTTAATCTCCTGGATTGTTTTAATAATCTATGTTAAAGCATCCATAACCATCTTACAAACATATTGGAAGTATTTTCATCCTTTACACTTGTTAAAACTTCATCATTTTTATAGTAACATTAACTAGTAACTAACTGCGATTCTGCTCCCCTAAACTTTAATTAGGCACTTATAGATCTTTTTTAAATATTTTTGTAGTCTTGCTGATGTCTTCTTCCAGTTTTGGTTACTATTATTACATAATCTTCAATCCACTGCGCAGTTAATTTTCTACTTTCCCTTTATTTTTGTGTGAATAAATATTTATTCTCTTTTACCCCTCTTCCACTATCATTGCATCTTATATATTTCTATTTTTCTACATAGATATGTACATAATTTTGTCCAAAATATGTTATGCACATGAAGATTCTCAATAAAACTGTTGGGAAATTCAGCACAATCGAATACTTTAGATTAAATGTTAAAATGACAAAAAATGTCATTTTGCACAGTAACATTATCTTATACCGGTCGTCCACTCGCGACTTCGTCCGCGAAGTCCTTCGTCTCATATAGTCCCCATAACAGTTTCGTGTTTGTTAACAATCTTAATGCTCATCCCAATCCTGGTCCTAATTTCGATCTCGGTTCAACTTTCGATAGCAATATCTTATTTTCGATCCTGGTTTCGCTCTATTCCGTCGCTGGTCACTTTCTCGTTTTAATACATTATAAATTTCGAGGCATTTTGAACACTATTGCATTCGTTCGTACATTATCGAATTGAAAACTTTGCTCACACAAAAAGCCACCCTCAATTTCACCCCTTTAATAATTGATGTTCAACGCAAACGCTGTTGTAATTTCTAACCGAAAATACGAGTTGAACTTCAGTTATAATGGGCTTATTTTAAATATTTTAGAATTCAGATTGTATATTTCTTGTATGCCTTTATTCGCTTTAATATTGAAAACCCTAGAATATCCAATGATAATCTGAGTACTATTTATTATGAACGTAACTTCATAAATTTCAGAACACCAGTACTATACTCTTCCTTAGATTTTCATCTTTAAGGTTATTTTTTTTATACGCTTAAATAGTCTTCATTTTTATCATATATATTAATAGATATTATATTAAAACCCACTAGCTAAAATTTCTAACCCTGTAGATTATAGTCTAAATAAGCCCAATAAACTTCAACAATTAGGCTTTTTTGGATCGTTTAATCTATCATACGAGGGATATACCATAAAAAAAAAACTACATACTCAGAAATTATAATATTTATTAGTAATATCTATATTTTCGAAGTATTCACCCTGGGCATGTATCAATACACTTTTCCATGCGTTTAAACCATTCGAAAAGCACCCTTGATTATTCTTTTCCAGTTACCTTAGAAATTTTGAAATTATACGCAGCCATTGCATTATCATTGCTCTCAAATCTCTTGCCTTTCAATTTTTATTTGATTTTGGGTAACAAGTAAAAATCACATAGTGCTAAATCAGGAGAATATGGTTGGTGAGGTAGGATATATACATTTTTTTAATAAAAAAAAATCAAGTGTTCTGGCGGACGAATGCGATAAGGCGTTGTAGTGGTACGAAAGAATATGCCAGACTTCAGACACTTGTCATACCAAACTAATAATACTGTTGGACTACAAACTGTCACATACCACTAAGAATTAAATGTTTTAATCCTCTAGCACCAGAATAACAAATGACCGGTCCTACGTTTTTGGTCGTAATTGTATAACCATGTTTCATAGCTGTTAAGTATATTGTATACCTTTTTTCTCGCCTCCGTCAAATTTCTCTTCATAAATTAACACCAGTCTACCCGGCGGTCTTTCTGCTCCTCGGTCAGTTTTTACGGCACCCATCTTGAACAATCCTTACAAAAGGAATGACGACCGCGGATAATGATTTGCATTGCTGCTAATCCAATACTCAGTTCTCGTTAAAGCTCAACATATATCATTCTTCAGTTTTTTCGGATCAATTTTTCAACTACTTGAACATTTTCTTGGGTGAATGCGATTGGCAGCCGACCTATCCTCGCTTCTTTTACAAAGCTTCCTTGACCACTTTCAAACTCTGTAAACCAATCAAATACTTTGGCCGTGAAAAAACAGACAAAATAATAGTGGTAACCAAAATTTTTTTGTAATCATAATAATTCATAGTGCGACAATTGCGTCGACTAAATTCCACTTGTTGAAAGTAAACTCCCGCCAGATCCTTATTAAAAAAAAAAACATTTTAAAGAAAAAAAATATTTAATATTCTATTTGTAAATTTATCACTAAATAACCAATATTTACGATGGTGTATAACTCGCTACTATCAAATTATTGCACAAAGAGTATCTATTTATTTTTGGCATATCCCTCATAATGATTACATTTTTTTTATCTTTTTACTATAGATGTATAGTAAAAAGTAAGTAAGGTGTATAGAGTGGCCATAAATTACAAAACACCGGAAGAGACTATGACCACTGTCTCTCGGTTGGCGCGAGTGCACGGCCCAGACGGCGTGACCGCATCGGCGCGCATACGCCCAGACGCCACGACATCGGAAGCGGGCAAGTGGAGCAGCGCCCGCGCACCGAGCACAGAACGCACGCCGGCACGCATTGCAGTAGCTGATCGAACGCCACACATATATCTACTCTAATTTGTATTCTTGTGCTGTCTTTAAATAAGCAGAAGTTTGCATACATGTGGACCCTTTTAACAGCCAATTTGAAATAGGTATTGACATTTAAAAACCAATATAAAATTGCATATTGTTCATTTATAATAGGATCTGTTTTACCTACAGATATTAGTTGTTCTAAAAAAAACATTCTTATCTTGTCGCTGTGAATTCGCTTTGTTTTAATTTTGTATTTTACCATTCGATCATAAACAAATGAGTAATATACAATTGGCCTTCATGTATTTATAGAGGTATAAGTAGCTTTTACTCACGGCTTTGCCCACGCAGATAAAGTCTTGATCTAAATTTTGATCTTTATTAAAAGTCGATCTTAAATTCAATCTCTAGTTCATTATATCAATCACTTTTTGATTGTCTATTTATAATAAGATATATAAGCATACAATAAAACATCTAAACACCTATTTTCGTACGCCGATGAGTTCTGATTAACATACAATATTAGATTTCACCAAAATCGGTTATAAGGCTGTTGCATTATAAGAGGAAATACAAGAATACAGACAGAAGAATATACCAAAAGTATATAACATATCACAAAAATCGGTTTAACTATAAAACTAAGTAACTAAATTATAAAAATAAGATAATAAAAAACAATAAAGCGTACAGATAAATAGACAGAAAAATTAAAAATAGCTAGTCTTTCTCCGGGATACAAGCTACTTTCTTATCAAATTTCATTAATTTTTATTTTCAACAGCTTAGGCATGAAAATAGAACAAATAGGCAGACAAAGTGACTTTTTCATTTACAATATTAATATGACTACCATAAGAATATTTTACTACGAATTTACCTTAAGTACATAAGTAAATACACAAAATAGGTAACTATTGCCGAATCGACTGCCAAATGTTAAAAATCGTAAATCTCCGAAAGTTCTTCATCGGTTGCTTTGAAATTTTAGTACATCAGTGAATTCAAAAACCCGCATTATTTTGTATACTTGTGGAATTTGTCCATGACATTGTCCGTTTATTTTAACTATTAAACCGAACTACTGCACCGATGCTTACAATGCTTTCACTCATGGAAAGCTATATTGTTCTTGAGTCACGTGGCCTATATTTTACTTCGATTAACGTAATCACCGGCTTCGTTTGAATCGAAACCGTGACCGATAGCAGAATTGATATCGAGGGCGAAACGATGAGCCAAATCGAAAGCCTGAACCGGGACCGAAATTGAGAAAAAGAGCAAAGCCAAAATCAAGTGCGAAGCCGACATTGCGATCAGACGCGTTATCGGAACCGGAATGATGAGCAGCACATGGATCAGTGTTCAAAGCGAGACGTAGATTAGAATTGAGAACAAGATCGATCATTATAAAGATGAAGGGACACGTTCTATATGTCCACGCAGGCGAAGCCGCAGACGGAAAGCTGGTTATAAATAAATTTCATTCGTTAATTTGGGCGTTGCGGAACATTTAAAGTACATAATCCAATGCTTCTGCGAAATCGTCAAAAAAAAAAAGGGATCCGTACGATCTTCCGCAGTTTACCAGAAAAGAACTTCAATTACGTCACCGGTTTCCCGGAAAATCCTTTCAATTTACTAGAAAGCCGTTTACTCAAAATCCTTTTCAAACAGATAAAAAAAGTTAGGAAGCCAATCCAATCACTAGCAGATTACGTAACTGTAACAACATACGTTTTGTACTTCATTATTCTCACGTATTCATATTGTATTGTGGTCGTAAATTGTATAAAACAAGTAATCGCAATTCGTAAAGCAAATGATTTGTCGTAATATTACAAAGTATTTCTTACGAATTTTTGATTTCCACTAACAAGAATCTAAAAAGGTCCAAACCAAAGGCTTATCTAATTTATTTTATACAAAATCCCAAAAACACCACCAGAAAAACTGAATTTCGAAAGACGGTCCAATTCATAAAAATTAGAACCAACAGAGATTTATTTTCGGTATTTTTTACAGTTCACGACATTAAATAAAAAGCGACCAAGAGCGAGTCGAACTCGCCTGGAAATGGTTCTGTATTCTAAATCATCGCATTGGTTCTCGGTAAATTTAAGTAAGTCGGTAAATTTTGTACACATGTTTTTTACAACTATTTTACGTTTCTCGTAGAAGAGGTACATTTTTTTTCTAAATTTTCGGTAAATTATGAATGCAGCCTATATTTGGGTTGTCTGTATTTCCTTTTATTCTAACAAATTCTAATTTATTAGATGATTGACTGAAGAAACACATTCAATAATTTAGTTTAAAACACATCTTCACGCAACAGTAAAGACAATATAGAAAACCGTGTATCCGATCTCTGAATTATTGGCAACAAATAGATGAAACACCCCCAACGACCATCTTTGCCTTTACTTGCCTGATCTGAGGTCTTTGCGCATATAATGAAAAATGTACGTCTACGCACGATTTCACTGAATCACTTGGATTTCGTCAATAGCTTTGCAATTCAAGTTACAACCTTTTTTTTTGAGACTGAATTTAGTAGGTACTATTTAAAACTGAAAATGGGACAAACAGACTCGTTTTTTTTGTTTATTTTTGCGACAACAAAATCTTCAAAATTCGTTAAAAAGATAGCTTGAATTATACAATAAAAATATTTTCTTTAAATCGCTATATGATGATATGAAAATAGCTTACAATAGGATAAAAGCCATTTTATATAACAAAAATAACACCATGGACATTTATTGACAAGAAAAGTAGAAATCACCACTAAATACAAAATAAGCAACAAGCATTCAATTTCTAATGCATTATCTTTTTTAAAGTAATAGAATCCATTAATGGGTTTATGGTTGTATTGCGTACTTAAAGTAATGATTCGAAGTACTAAGAAGTAGATTTCGTCGATGTTTCGTTAAAATATTTCGTGGCCTTCACGCTTTCTTTATCGCATCAATTTTGTCTCTCACTTACATTCAACAGATTTGACTCCACTCTCTTTCTAATTTTCATTTCTCTTTTCTGTGTCTCAATTCGTTGTTTGTGTTTTTCAAAAAGATTGTGTTATTTTATTATTTTCAATTGACCTTAATGTTTATAAAACGTCCTTTTTGGTGAAGTCTACCCAAATTGTTTTCGATGCCCCGTTTAAATTTTCTCTTGTTACTTCATTAGACAATACGAGTACAATATGTAATTAATTTCATCTGCGTACTACGTTCATGTTTTAGACATTCTTTTTTTTTCAAGGATTTGTATCCCTTGAGCAACAAAGGTTAAGGAGTTTAGGAGCAACCCTCTTTCCAGGATCACCAATACCATATACAGCATATCCACCGAGTATGTATGATATATGAGTATATAATACGGTACAGATACCAACTGCGATAATCCAAAAATTACATCAGAAAATATCCTGTACATCATCACAAAATATAGTGCATTGTTTCATCAGGTTTTGTCATGTCACTGCTAAATTATACCCTCCCACAATTCTTTTGTTTCAGATCGCCTCCAGAAATAAAAGCTTATGGATTATTTAATAATGAAATTTTAACTTATGGAAATGAATTCCCTACTAAAAAAAAAGGAATAAAAATGAACGGGCAATTTTCCCTTAGAAGTTGTAGCAAATAGAAAAAAGATACTTATAAATTTCCATATGTTCGTAATCGAAAAATAATGAATTCCCGTACAAACCTACAGAGGACAATATCTCAAATATAAGAAACGATAAACGGAAGAATTTTCCACATACAAGAGATTTTTGAAATTTTTTTTTTAAATATTCAACTACCTTACTTCTAAAGGCAAAATCGAATGAACACATGTATAATTTTAAAATTTTAGTTTAGTAATGCTTCTCTATCGTACTGAAAAATTAACACCGACACAGAAATCATTAATTAACAGAGTCACCTTACAAAAATATTTCTAATTGACTGGACCAACGGACCTGCATTTTGGGTTAAGGAAGGGACAGGAGACGAATGATTCCTCTATGATAGGGAGTCGTTACTGAGTACTTTACGAAATATATGTATTTATATAAGAATATAAAACGAAATTTTTGTCGTGTCAAGAGAGTGCATTTTTATCGAATTTAAATGACTTGTACTAAAAGCTCATGAAAGTTTATATGTCTCTTGAATACGCTAGGTAAATATGTATAACGACCGACAAAATTGTAGAACAAAACGTAAACGAACGAATAGTATCTAAAGAATTTCCATGAGCAACGTATGTCCTTAAAGAGTTATAGTAATTTTTATTAATGTACGTGATTTTTATTAATCTATTCAAGGAGAATACAAATCAATAATAATTATCAATAAATTAAGTATCAATAAAATTACAAAAAAATAATTTCGATAACTTACAAAATATTTTTTGTGTTTTGTTCTTGTGTTACGTTGCACTTTAATGTATTTATGAATATTGAAGCAGTTCAAGTGAATTTTCTCTATCTGCAAACGAGTAACATCGGGGACGACTCTCGCCGGCTCCTCGCGGCCCCATCTTGCCAGGGCAAAGGTCGGAAGCTGCGATTAGCCTGCGTTTGAAGTCTTTATGGCCGGTCATTTCTGAGTAATGCGCCGACAAAATTCAAATTGAAAGAGGGTCCTTCCGAAGTAGGGGCTCTGCGGCCGTGTCGTCGACATTAAAAATGTAATTTGTGATCGAGCCTCGGCGACTCCGCGTCCGTACGCAGCTCCAACTCCCGTCTTCGATTCTTATATTCCCGACGAACGTTACGCCCGTCCGCCGTTTAGCGTCGATTGCGTTTATTATGTGTATAAAACGGCCATTACATACGGTACAATGTCGGACTCGGGAACATGTTATTAGGCGTGGGGCGGGCGCCGACGTCGTCGGGTCATGAATTTTAATACGTCTCGATGACGCCTCATCCGGGCGAGAATAATTGCGGTCAGAACTTTGCGGTAACATACGAGATGTGCATTAGCACTCCGCGTCGCCTGGCCGGGGCCACGGCGGTGCGCGAGTGAAATAACATATTAAAACTTGTCGCGGATTTCCCTAGACATTCCGTAAACGAGCCTCTGTTTGATGTCGACTGTTAAATAATGACCGCTTACTATTTGATATTGTTGTCGTTTATTAAATAGTGTATTCTAATGAAAAATACTGTCTTCAAAATCGTCCCTTTCATGCCGGTAGCTCCTCTGTTTCATTTGAGTTTGAAACGAAGCGCATTTCGGACGGGAATAGCTGGTGATACATAAAAAATTCAAGTCACTTTGCACCCGGATTATGACTTCAAAATAAAAGTAAATTTTATCTCACAATTTATATAGCCTAAAAATATAACTACACTACAAATAGTGTACATTTTTTTGTATTCAAGAAACATGAATAGAAACTTATACATATTCGTTCACAACCAGTCAGTTAGAATTACATCAAAGAAGTTAGAATTACATCATTACTATATAGCAGCTAGAATATTTTCCTTAAATTATTTATTCCTATCATAACAACGTTAACTATTCATTAGAATCACATTAAGATGCATACATTTTTATCTTACTGTTAGATTTAAAATGATATATTCGTGTACAAATATCAAATTCAACCTTATATTTACTTTATTCTAATTAGATTATACACATGTAGAAAAAGGTGAAACATTGTTAAATCACGTTAACAATACATCATTAACATTAAAATGTCATGTCGTGTGTTCGTTAATTGCATACAGAGCTCGAAAATTGGTTCATGTTATAAAAACATGAATCCGTTTTCGATGAAACATTTTTACCATTTTGCACTTCCTCCATTTCAGTGTTTTTTATATATTACTTTATCGTTTCAGGAGTATTAAAATTACCAATAAATGCGCTCCCAATCATTTCTCTTGATGTACAGGCATGACTGTGACTCCTGACACCCTGGTGGATGAGACTGTCTGCATTTTCCTAAAGATGTGTTGTAACGGCATGAAATATACGTAGAAATTGTATCCAATTAATTGGTGGTCAAAATGAACAGAAAATTAACACATGCGCAGGTGTTCGATATCTGTCAAACCTCTCGAATCAATTTTCAATTCGTTAGATGAGGACTCGTAGTGATGGAACAGATTCTGGGGTCATCGGTGGGTTGCATGCTGTATGTTACTGCATATTGCAGGCGAGGTGTAATAATAGATTTCCGCAAAATAATACCGTACAAAATAAAACGTTTAACAATTCTTAGTAAATTTTTTTAATAATATTTATAATCGTGGTAAAAAACTGTGCCGAGTGTTCGACGTATTGTTAAAATAGATTCAATTAATCGGAATACATCCCTGTCGAAAAGTTTCCAAATAAAGTGTTTTTTTTTATCCTTTTACTTAAAATTTTCAAATCTTAATCGCAAAATAAAATCGAAATCTTAACAAAATTCTGTGCATCTAATACTATAATAAAATCCCCAACCATATCGATCGTTTTAATCAAAAAGCATTTGCTGCAAAATATTTAAAAATACTAATTAGGTATTTTTTTATATCTCTGACAGTTTTATAACATACATAGTAAGGTGTTACATTACAACACTATAAAATATCATTGAAGTATTTTTCATAAAACAACGATTGGCGTATAGTTTTACTAAAACTGTTTAAACCCTACTACCATAGCAGTTGTCATGTGTCTTAATTTTTTTTTAAGTGAATTTTGTCTCATGCTTTGTCATTAGAGTGGCTTACTCTCCTACTATCTTTTTTTATTTCAAACCTTAATTTTTTTTTTATTCGACCTAAAGCCATCCACATTGACCGATCGCAAGTCAGAGATCGCCAACAAGCGCTGTTACCAATGCGGCGACAAAATCTGAGAGCTTACGGCTTGACGTATTCTTGACGAGATGAAAAATTTATTGATCAGTTCCCTTATTATTAGGGCTCTACGGTTGTTCTGAATACAGCAATACTTTGACGCTCGTCCATCAACGCTCTTACTTTCTACCTGAGATTTTACCAATCATATTCTACTGAAAAAAAAATTAAATAAATCAATGAAAAAAAATATATCAGAGATTATTTGTTAGATTTTATAGATACGACAAAACCAAAAAAGAAGTTGAAAAGCTTACATATTTCGATTTTTTATAATTTTTTTTTTTTTTGATATTCCACACGACTGAGCTATAAATTTGAATTGTTTCTTTCAAATATCGCAGTTTTTATTGCAAATACATGAAAAGTGTTTATGGACAACTTCATAGAAAATTTTTTAATTGTTATATTTTTTGTTTTGGAAATTTTTTTCATATCTTTTTATGTTTTTGAGATATTTTCAATAAAGCAAAATTAGGGTAGTTTTAAATTGTTTTCTATCTCCCAAATAGAATGCAACATTTTTAAACTATAAATTCTTTAAATGTATGATAAAAAGAACTAATATTCTAGAAACAATACAGGCATGCCTTAGGAATTGTAATTTGAATTTTTATTTTACAGGACTATTTGGGTGAATAGATCTTCAAAATTAGAACATTATTAAGGGCATACATGAAAATCTAAATATATGATTTCACAGCCGAAAACAACAAATAACAAATAAAATTGGGTATGTTATGGAGAACAAAAATGTTATCGAACTACGTGAATGGAGATAGTAAAAATTACAATAATTTAACCTTAAATACTATAGAACAAAGTCGCGATTTCTGTCTATCTGTTTGTGTGCTTAATTCTTTCGGTACACTTGTGTGCGGATTTTTATAATCTAGAAAATTTGTTCCGGAAAGTTTATATACCTATGATACATTTACATTAAATTAAAAGAGATATTCGAATACTTTTTAATCAAAGTGTATAAAGAAGCTCATACGGTGCATACCCCGTTCAAGTCTACTAAACAATGATAGATTTATCAAATTAATGTAACACATCCGCGATGGCACATGTCTGTTTTCGCAATAGTAATAATATTAACACAAGCCTATTTCCTATAAGGGTGGGCAGAGACTATAGATTACACATTTTTGTCTTTTAACATTCAATCACAATTAGTAAGATTTTCATGAAGCAATTTTGGCCGACAGGCACTTAATTTTCATAGCTAAAACAGAATCGTTACCGAACGCAAGTCAAACGTCGGCAAATAATCGACACTGGTGGTTCGGTGCTTTTAAAAGAATACCTTCAAATCAGAAAACACTGGATTTGATCTTGATCACGGGAAAATCAACCAATGAGTTTTTTAACTTAAATCAAATCACACTCGGTTAAGCGGTCGGTCGGTCGGATGTTGCCAAATATTTTAAAAACAAAGGCCTAATTATGAACAAATCCATACTAAAATAACATTATGCTTAGAGGTCATCCGGAGGACGATTCACACAAACCTAAAAAATGAGCACGAAAATGAATAAGAACGCTTATTTCGAATCTCCAGAAACGAATTCGGGACCAAGGCATATAAGGTATTAGGTAGAAATTCCGACAATGCCAGAAAGCCGAATATTACCAGCTTTTAAATATTTATCAAATGTACACTGGCGTAGGACTTTGTAATACAGGCAACGAATACGAAAGAATACGGAGGCTAAACGAAATTGTAAGCGGGTTATACGATCGCCGCTGTACGCCCGCGTCGACGAACGATGCATACGTAAAAAACAACAAGCAAACGGTAGTTTTCATCGGAACTATATTCTGTCATATATGTATATAGAAGCACAGTCAGCAACGCCCATTTTATTTCTATTCGAAAATTCTATTGCAGTCTGTGCCCTATTACAACAAATTGAAGTATTTTTTTAATCTAAATAATCATAAATATCGGCATAAAATAATCGTTTACAATTCAGGTTGATCAACAAGTACACAATACGATTAGATTGATACCGTCCAAAAGTAAATTCCAATTTTTGGAAAAGTTATGAATTTGTTCTGGATAGTTCAAAACAGTAGCGTAGCCGCGTGATTACGTAAGGGTATCCTTTCAGTAAAGCTACCAATCGCCGACTCTGCTTCTCTAGGGCACAATCGTATAACCATACAATTTTTAGACACATTTATATTAAGAAATATAGACAAATCTTCAAACAAAACGTCTAGTGTAACTGACGACAATTTACACCAGTTAATGCGTCGTGGCGCCGCGCGCGTCGCCCGTCCCGGCTCATATCGCCGAATAAAAAAAAGTTTACTCGTGAAATAACCGAACCGTATCCAATATGCACCTGATGTCCCGACGACGGTCAGATGCGATATTTTAATATCGCCGGGTGACACCGCAAGCGCCTACAAAAGGGCCGCAGGCTCCACCGCGCCCGCCCCCGCGCCCGCCGCCGCGCCGCGCCCGCCCGTCGCGCTGTCCGGGCCTGTATTTGATATTTTTATAGCCTCTCCATATTATCATGAGTTATTGCCGAACAATTTGAATATGAATGGACGTTCGACAGTTTCATGTCCTTCGTGTTGAATGAACGTTACGATTTTATGATTTCAGCCATGAAAATGTTCTCCGTATTGTGAACTTTTTAAATAGAATTCAGCTTTTCCGTACTAAACGTGTGCTTTTTCAAAATGCCAAAGAAGTTATGTCCATTCGTGCTTCTATATAGAAACGAGTTTTATTATGCTAAGTGTATGCCGACGTCGACTTGGCTCTAGCAGGAAAATGGGCCGACTCGTCTGATGAAAGACCACATGTTCCCAAAATACAGACTTGAAGTAACAGCTCCCGCTCTTGCTTTGTTCATAGAGTGAGAGTTGCAGCTCCCCATTTCTCCTTTCATCAGATAATTTATAACTTAACCCAAGAGGCTAACAAAACACCGGTGACTTGTCTGCTGTTGCAAAAGTCTATGGACGCCGGTGACCAACTACTTTCAGGCGGTTCGCCCGTTTTCCCATTGAAAATGGTATAAAAAAATCAACTGAAAATTCTGAGGCTTAAAAAACATAACATAAAAGTAGATAAGTCAACTGCTGAATCTCTTACCATAACCAAAGGTAAAATAGTTATGAAAAGGCTTGATTAATTTATCTGATCAAACACCCGAAGAATAAAAAAAATGCATAAGAACCATAAAACTGTCTTGATTGAGAAACGCATCTCCGTCTACTTGCGGAGAAATTTCTAGTTAGACAACAAGTTACCGAGTAACTCGCATCAGATATTACTGAAGTTATTAGTTCAGGCGTGAGGCGCTTGCACTCGGACACGTTTATTAGCCTTGAGTCCGTTCCTCATAATCGTAGAGAATATAAAATTCCTCAGAAACGTCCGATATTATGTTATATCGTTCATCATTTCGTCTGTCGCTGCATTTGTATGAAAAGCGCAACGAGTTTAGTAATTTAAAATATCTAGAAACGTTTTAATTATTTTTGGAAAAAGAAGTTTAAATAAAAGCACAATCAAATTTATGTATATAATTTATTATATCTTGATAATATATTGAGATGCATAAAAGTACATAAAGCTACTTTTGTCTACTTATAATTAGTAGAGGATCCGAATTTGAAACGATCATCACACATCTGTTTGATGGATGTAACGTATTTTATATAAATTTTACAATGTTAAAAAATATATCGCCAGTAGATTAGCTAAAACATTTGGCCCCAGGAGGTTTAATTAAAAATTAGAAATTAACTTTTTGAAAACCTGTAGAATATGAACAATGAGTTATCTTTCTTTCCTGGCGTAACTATTGGGTTTGCGTAACTATACAAACAGATAAGTCGATACTAATAATTTACACACATCTGCTTAATAAATTAGCAAAAAGCACTGCTTGGTGATTGTCTGACGCAAATTTGTTGTTTATAAATAAAATATAAACTATATTTATTTATCCCCAGCTTCTTTATTTATAAAATAATGTCTTTAAATGACACAAGAAACGTATAATATTCGTAAAGAGAAAATCAAAATAAAATGCTTAATCTCACGGAGAACAAATGCAATATTTGTATCGTAATGAACCCTCTCCACAATAGTCCGACTTAAAATTGGCCTTTTACTTTAACTTCACCATAGAATACGTCAACAGCAACCATATTTTTTTGAATATTCAATATCAAAGATTATTTATTTCATGGCTTCGCATTAAAAGCTCAAACACATTACGTCGATGCTTAAAGCACAGTAAATACAATGTTAGCAAAAAAAAATAATAAACACCGATCTAATACATTGTTAGAAACTGTAAAAGTGTAGTAAAACTGGTTTCATGCTGTTTTTTTTTTTCGCGCATGTACGTTTTGTACTACCGTAGTCACATTACAATTTATATTTTATGAAACGACGACATCCGGATGAGCCAAGTTAAAACGGAGCCCGCTTAAATGAAAAGACGTGAATGTGACGTCGGAGCCCAGCGATAATATGCGAACATCAACCGTCCTGAATAACTTGCGTCATTTGCGCCCGAAAACTTCCACGATTTAACCGAAAATGTGCTCTCTCATCACACAGTGAGTTATTTGACACCAAAATGAAACGCGGCAGCGGCCTTCATCTGAATTCGTGTTCATCTATTTCTGAGGCCAAGAGATAAAGTCTGTTTAAATTGCAAACAATATTAACAGCGAACAACGTTTAATTAACTAAAGCCAGCTAATACTACACCGTATAGTAAAACTGTTTAATTATTTATGTTCGTTTCTTGCATTCTTAACGATGACACGAAGAAGAAAAACTATCACATGGATAGATGAGGACATTTGAATACTAAACGTTAAACAAACAATTTATAAACGGGTTACAATGACTTAATATCAGTCCGACATTTTAAAAATTATATTTAAGCATTAACGACCAACGATTTATACAAAATATATATATATATATATATATATATATATATATATATATATATATATATATATATATATATATTTATATTGCTTGTAAATACATACTCAGTTTTCGTCGTAATTACATTATTTATCTAACAAATTATATTTATTATAAATGTGCCAAAATTAGCTTAAATAGTATAATGAAAACCCTCAAGTTACATCATATAAAGACTTTCTTCTGTTAATCAATTGCGAGGGAGTGTCAAACGTCATTATATAATTTTAAACGTGTGTTCAAAAAGTTTACATTATGGCTGATGAGTGTTTTTAAAAGTTTTAATCGTGTCAGAAAATCACTCCCAAGTCTCGTACAGTCCGGTGCAAGTCGAAAATCTTTGACGGAATCGAAACGAAACACGATATCATTTTCAAAAACGATATTTTCAACTAAATGTCAGGCTTCAACGCCCCAGAAGGGTCGTCAACACCCACCTGCTGCGACGCGCCCTCTTGCAACGTTTTTTTTCTTATTTTAGGTCAAGTAGGCCGTTTAGCTGTCGCCACTGACTCAATGCTGCTCGGGGACTACCAACGACCGCTATCACCGTCGCGATGGCCGACGGCTTGACGTGCACCCCGAGGTACGGAGCGAGTTTTTTTTTAACTCATTGGTCAGTTTGTCTGCTGTTAATATGCAAATGCAGTATCTTCTAGACCGGAGGCGATGGTCTCGCTTACTGGATAATTTTGGACGAATTCGTCTTAAAAATGTAATTCGGTTACGTTTGCGATTGCTCCTAGAAACCTGTTTTATCAAATATATAAGAATTATATAAAAATGATATGTCAAGTTCGTTTTCATCCGGATTAATTTAAATCGCCTTCTATGCATATTATAATACTCAAACTGTCAATCCGTTCAAGACGTTTTCACGCAAGAGCCACTTACCTGATATACATTTTTTTTTTGATTGATGGCTTTGTTATCTGGCCAGGTTTAGGATATATTTTGTTTCATAGAGTAACGTACAAAATAAACTGTGACGACAATAGTGAATCGAGTCGGAAATAATAAAAAAAAACGGTCAAGTACATGTCGGACCACCTGCAGTGTAGAGTTCTGTAGTCGTCCGTCACAATAGTCACAGTATGAGGACAGAGAATGAACCTATTTTTTTATACTATGAACCTATTAATCGAGTTCACGGTTTAACTTCTAACGACGTCTAATAGCGGACCCACATAGGAGAGATGTTCAAAATTGTATGATTTTATATTTCCATGTTTCATAAACTTATATTACACAACCAACATCGTTATATAAGTAATTTTCAATGAAATTCGTAGGAAATTTTACTTTCTAATTCTCCGAGTACATTTTATAAGTTGGTCGACTTTTACTCATTACCTAGTAACAATTTATATTTATAACAAACAACAAATAAAAGCAGTGAATATACATAAATTCGTTATATATACTAATGCCGTGAATTTTATGCACATCCAAAATGGCAGTTACCTAGCAGGGTGGGGCCCTTTTATTTAAAAATTAGCGATTTGAAACTTATATATGTATCACAATCGAATCCCTAAATCAAAAAATGGTTTACACAGACCAATAACACTTGTCGACGTAATTGATATGTATGTATACCCGTACCAACTTACAGCTTTCTAGTACTAAGAGTTTTAGCGCAAAGCCATGTCCAGACGGAAGGACAGACAAACAGATAGACGGACGGACATAGCGAAACTACGAGATTTCCTCGTTTAATGCTAAACCCTAAAAAGAAGCTTTTGGGGCACTTCAATGACTCACGCTAACGAAACGAAAAAATAGATATATCAATTTGATGTAGTAAATAGTTCTAGATCTTAATAAGACCCACAAAAGAATTTGCGATAGCGTATGTCTATCTTCTAAACATGACCCACAACAATCATTTTATCTTTAAAATAACACCCAGCGATCGACGGCGGTCGACCGCCGGCGGTGGCGAGGATAGCACGATTCTCGCGCTACTAATGTATTTATAAAAAAAATTATTACAATATTTCAGTAGTTCCACGGGCACAAGTAGTAAAGCATTAATCATCGTACGAGTGCTGCAAACGGCACCTGTCCTATTTTTAATTAACCATAATCACGTTGGACGCTATTACATTAATTATCATATTTAGGTACATCATCAAAAGTGATCTAATAAGTAATCATTTGCTATTGTATCATTTTTGAAAATATCTTTAAAATAACACACGGTAATAATTATTTGTGAGAAACGCTAGTCTAATGGTTGGCTTTCAAAACCGAAAAACAAAACAAAGGCCTTTATCAACGCATTCCGAGAACGACATCAAAAATAATTATTTTAATAAAGAGGGGATCTCGGGATAAACAATCCGTCCGATCCGGATCCGGAATCGTTAAGCCAGAAAGGTTCTAAAGTTGCTCGTATATTATGATTATTATTGGCAAAAGGTCCATTTTCCCGTGCTTATAATTTACCTTTTACGCCGTTAACCCTTGAACATGGGCCGGCAACACTGTAAAGCTTGTTGAATAATATAGTTAAATATACCTTTTATTAGCGTTGAATGTTTAAAAATTTAAGGAATGTCTTATCTTTAAGGGCTAGCATATTGATCTATCGGTTTATATTATTGTACTGTAGAGATATACTATGTATACCTGAGAGTACAATATTTACCATAATATGTATTTTAAATAGTCAATAAAGACAAGACAAAAATTTTGATGTAACGAAAAACGCCGAAAACAGATCTTATTTGAGGACCACCTTTAATATTGAACTTTATTTTAGTTTTATAATTTGTTGTTATAGTCGCTATAACTGACTGTGATAATTTTAAGTGTCAACTTAAAATTTGTAAAACGAAAATTAGTAATACGATTCCGTTAGCACCATTTGAGTACGGAACTCCAAAAGTTATGAAATCAAAAATTAAAAACAGGTTCCTTGAGAACATTTCTTTCCACTTTATCTTCAATTTGAAAAGATTTGAAGCTAAATTTTAAAAATATACATTTGTATTCCAAAAGATAGATCAAATAAGGTAATGTTGAATGCAAAAATGCAAACAGATAAAAATTTAAGTTTCTTCAAATGATTTTTTTGTTTACTTTTAGTTTCTACATGTACTACAAATAAAGTTCAAGCTGAAGCAGGAATTGAGATCAATTTTAACATTGATATTCAGCTTGATCAAAAGATGCGGGTCAGGATCACCAATTCAATCCGAGTCAAATTTGGTTTAGGATTTCGAAGTTAGTCAGAATCGAACTCTCGAGTCGAAATCGAAATTGAAATAGAGCAATTTCGAATCGAGGGAGTATCATCGACAACGTACTAGATACGCTTAATCGAAAATTATTGACATTGATCCGATACCTTTTTGGCGATGTTTGTAGATGTTAAAAAAATCTGGCTAGTGGTTAACACACCCGCTTATGACAAAAATAAACTTATTTTATAAAATTTAAATTGCCATATTAAATTTTCTAATTTATTTTGGTCTGTTTTCTAACTTATTTTTGAGATAAACTATTATTTGTCATTTGCTTTAATTATGAATTGTTTTTAAATTTTAATTCTAGGTTATCTTATTGCATTAAGTAAATAATTCTTATATATAGAAGAATTATTTGATAGGATTGTTTAATAGGTTGGTACATCGGAAACGTCCCTAAAGATTTTGATGAAAATTTTTTATTTCATAAGGTCCTACTTTTCATGTTCGTCGTTATAAACGAAGGTAGGTGTTTTCCCTGGAAAAGGAGTTATAAAAAAATTCTAAATATTTTTTATGGCGTTATCTAATTAAATTTTGAAATAAGGACATTGTTGCTTTATTGTGTGTACACATCGACATATTGCGCTTGATGACATATACTAAAAAAAAGAACCGGCAAAGTGCGAGTTGAACTCGTACACGAAGGATTCCGTATCACTGTAAAATACTTAATATAACATAATTTTGATAAATAATTATTAAAAAACATGAAAAAATATAAGAGTTGAACAAAATAACCGATAAAAATTCGTTTCTAGTATGGGAATCGCTTTTAATTTTTAATTTTATTTTATTTTTATTATTTGTTGTTGTAGAGGCAATAAAAACACACACTTGTATGATAATTCAACTGTCTACCTATTATGGTTCATGAGATACAGCCCACTAACAGGCGAACCCTTTGTGCACAGAATCCTAAAAAAGCTCTACATAAATAATTACATGGGCAAATTCTGCAATTAGATAATGTTAGAATTTATTGTTGGAAATAAACCATGCAACTTTTCCCCTGGCAAGTTATATATTCACACAGCAAACTCAAAACACGCCGAAAAAAGCTAAAGTTGCTCAGTTATAGTTATTAATTCTATTCTATTCCAACAACCTTTCACTAAATGTTATTTCACCGACAAGTTTTTGTTTTAAACAATCCCCTATCTACAGGACTACCAAAACATTCTCAAAATCATATATTTTTCAGACTATTTTTCTTTTTATTTTCACATGTTTTTTATAAAACCAATACAATGCTGCAACATCTATTCATCATCATCATCATCATCATCGCTCGACCTTCAGCCAGTCGCAATGACTGAAAGGGACAAGTCCCGATACACCGAAGGGAGCGTAAATATCGGGGGGAGTGTAGATTCTATTCTGGATTAGGAGTGACGGGAGTTTGTAGAGCCAGCCGGTATTCGTGCAACCTTTAGCCAGAAACTGGATTAAGGATCGGTAATAGATACTATAATATGTCAATAAATACAGTAGGAAGGGGCAAGTTTCTTCCATTTGTCTTCCGTTCTCCGTTTTCTTTGCTTGGTGTAGAGCTTTCAGTGTTTGCTTCTGGATGTTGGTGTGGTTCGTCCGTAATCTTTTAGTTTCTACGTTGCTCATTGCTAATGTGGCCTATTCCCTTTAGTTTTTGTTGTGATAAGTCATGTGTGTTCTAAGATAGCCTTTTTTCTTAAAGTTTGTTTCTTCAGTTAATCTTCATACTTCATTCTCTTTGCTTAGATAAACTTTTGGTGCTAGCGAGAGTTGGTATAATTCGTCCACAACCTTCCTAATCTTTAATTTGCTTTGTTCTTCTTAGTTCCCATTGTAGTAGCGTTTGTATGTATAAGAAATCTGGAGTAAGTTTGTTTTTCCCGTTAGTCTTCTATTCTTCATTTTCTTCACTCAGTGCAGAGCTTTCGGTGTCCGTTTCTGGGAGTTGGTATAGTTCATCCGCGGCTTTTTTCATTTCCATTTTGTTATTAGTATTGTGATAATTGAGATCTTGTCGAAGCGAATCTTCCCATGTATAAATAGGACGTCCAACTTTTCTCTCTGTTGTAGTATATCTTAGAGCAGAGTTAAGTATGTGGGGTTGGTCTCTTCTTAGTAGATGACCGTAGTAACATATTCTTCTAACCTTGATGATTTTGGTGATTGTTTTTCCTTCGAGGATTTCTTGTGTTTTAGTTTAGGTTGATTTCTTGCGGCTTGTAACATATCTTTCAGAATCTCTCTTTCATACTGTCTCAGTCTTGTTCTATTTGATTTGGTTAATGCTACTACGTTCAGACCGTATGTCATGGAGGAGAAATTACCATTTTGTAAATTAACTTGGCGATTTTCCAGTGCATTTTGGTCTTCTTGATGAAGGGAATGAGACCTTTCGCATTGCGGATTGCCTGTTTACATCTTGCCTTTATCGTGTCTCTTCGACTCAGCTCTGAGGTCAGGTATGTACCCAGATATTTAATGGTGTCCACGGGGTGATTAGGACTCCATTTATTTCCTGTGTTTGTTTGGCTATGCTCTTGTTGATTGGATCTCTGACTAGCATCTTTGTCTTAGTTTCATTTAGTTTTAAGCCCACTGAAATTAGGTGTTCTTTTAAGTTCTTCATTATATTAGTGAGAACTGTGGTACTATCACCTATAATGATAATATCGTCTGCGAATGATAATATGACGGGGAGATTAATTTCTGCATCCTGATCCAATCTTACTTCACTGACTAACTCCTCTAGAGTTCTTAAAACGTCGTCCAACACAATGGTAAAAGCCGAGGTGAGAGTGGACATCCTTGTTTGACCCCTTTTCCTTTGGTGATACTTTGGGTTTTGTCCAAACCATAGGATTGACGTATGTTCTTTGAGACAAGACATGATTCTGTTGGCTAAAGTAGTATTGACCCTTGTTCTCAGAATATCATATAAAGCACAAAAGTCTACCGAATCAAATGCTTTTTCAATGTCGAGTTGCAGTACATACGCGGGCTTACCTGCCTTCCATTTTTCATCCAGAATTCGTCTAACTACAAATATGTGATCGTCCGTCGATCTGTACCTCATAAAGGCCGCTTGATAATTGCCCATAGTCTCGATTTCTTCATCTAAAAGTTTTAAGAGGTAAGTGGCATAAATTCTGTAGCCTGCGTTGCAGATTGATATCTTTCTATAATCGTTCACGGATTGTGGTCTAGCCTTCTTGAACAAATTTGGCCAAGTCTTTTCGAACCATTTTATGATCGAATGTTAGCCCAAACAGCTTATTTATTTGGTGTGCTATTGCTCTGTATAGACAGTTACCGTCTCCTTTTATTTTTATGATTGTGTATTCTTCCATTGTGGGTTATGGTTTCCTACTTCTTGAAACTTGAAACTAAAATTTCTAGCAATTTAGATGTACAATATATTAATTATCAGGTCTCTTTGCAGTTTCTTAGGAGTCTGTATTGTTAGTCAATTGATAGCTGATTCAGTGTTTAATAATATTCCTATTTTTGCTTTTACTAATATAACTTACTAATCACTTCGCCCTCTAATGATTGATAATAATCTTTATAGTAGATGTAGTATCGTTCAGTTTGTAGTGTTAATCACTACAAATATTTGACAATAATATATATCTTATGCTGTTTTGTAATTACAGCACAGTGATTTATTATTTGTTGTGGTAATCCTGTTACAAAATTAACAAAACCAGTGTATATTTCGAATGACAAAAACAATTTCTGATTTCTCAGTCTCCTACTGGATAATAGGTATATTGTAGGGATTATTATCAAACGTGTATATATGTACCAACTGTTCTTGTCCTGTGGTATTATCAAAAGTTATCTATTAGTACTTACTATTTGTATAATACTTAATAATTACTTACTATCAGTCAGCTCGAGATGTTTGTATCATATAATGATATGTATCATATAATGTATTAATTTTTTTATTTCTACTTCATCCTATGACCAATAAAATAGTACTCCAATTGTTATATTGCAAATCAGTTTGTTGTATTTTACTGTTAGGTATAGTGCTTCCTTAGGTAACTTAATAGACTCTTATAGTTATGAGCGAAGCAGTTCTACTACTGATCGATTCATAATATGCACTTATACAGAAGTAGACCATTAACTATGTCCTTTAATAATTGTTATACCTCAAGATTATATTTCCTATAGTTTATAACTATTTATAATACTAGGTTATTCAGTATTGTTGATATATTATGATATATAGTATACGGTTATTCTACATACTCATTATCAGTCAGTAATCACTGTGTATGATTGCAATTAAGTTAGAGGTATGTGGGAATTTACACACTCTTGTTTCTAAACCGACCCAACTCTGTTGCACTTATTTCTTATTAATACTGTCTTAACCTAAGAGCTATATTCCTAGCTGTCTTTATAATATACAGTTAGTATCTTTACTATAGTTTTGTGATGTGTAACAACAATAATATATAAATCAGTTTTAATTTTAATTATGTGCTGTCAATAAATATTAATTGAGTATGACAATCAATAGATATCTGTAACTATAATTAACTAAAAAGTATGCATGCATTTACGCACTTATAATTAGCTTAATAGTTAAGTGTTCAATTTTTTATTTTTATTTTTTTTTTTTTTCTTAATGTTTATTATTACAAGGTAGTGTTTAAAATTATAACAATGCACTCAGTGTTTTGACTGTAGTATTCTATGGTGTGTAAGAATAGTATATATGTAAAGCAGTATTAGGAACTCTCTATTAGTAAGGAGTGGGAACTCGATTTATAGAGAAGTGTATATACTATTGCACCTTTTGTTAGATACTGTCAGATTCGTTTCCTATGGTAAACAATGTGTAAATGGAGCGATCTCACCAGGATTTCCTTGATAGCGACGATCTGGGTCTGCCACAGCACAACAGGGCACATCACAGATTCACAAACTAAATATACTATTCGAAATTAATGAAACGTGTGTAAATAGAGTTCAA
Organism: Eumeta japonica; assembly: GCA_005406025.1. Lineage (NCBI taxonomy): Eukaryota > Metazoa > Arthropoda > Insecta > Lepidoptera > Psychidae > Eumeta > Eumeta japonica. Next base: position 261,527 of record BGZK01000304.1, on the reverse strand, counting down.
ATGTTTAATGGCGTCGCGTCGTCACTCACGCGCAGCACTTTTGTACTATGTAGTGATTGTAGTGTAGTGCGTAGAGAAAATATTTACACTTTGTGTTCTTAAGGAGATAACTAAGCTAATTACTCTATTTTGATAACACTAATAGCTAATTAAGTAATAATATTGATTATTATTTCGAGAGCGATGCGAAAACACATCTGTGACAGTAGGCAGCAGTGTTGCCAGTCAATACAATGCTGCAACATCTATTTGATAAATATTTATGTCGGTTATTGATGTATAAATTTTTATATATCAACGATATCGATATACATTTTGCATGAAAAAGACATGACGGCTAGGCCTGGTCGCGCGCTTATCTCTCGGACAGTCGGACAGACCGACGGCGGGCGGGCGGCGCGGGCGCGGGTCTCGCGGCCTATCCTTCCCTCGGGGCCGTAAATCTCCCCGTACGCAAAGTCCCGGAGCGTTCTAGAGGCGGCGCTACGTGGCGCTACTGTCGCAACGAGTTGCATGCAATTTTTGTAATAACTACCCTATTTTGATGGCACCACTTTCGATCTCGTTTTCATGATTGAGAACGTAAAATAAAACGTAAAATAAAAAAAGTTAAATAAACTGTAAAATTTCAGTAGTGTGATCTCATAAAACTATTTACTACCAGACGATTAGCTCAAGTACTTATTAATTAGGTTAACATAATTCCATTGGTTTGATGTAATTCCATTTGACAATGGCACTGAACATTTCTAATGAATGAAAATGAATAAATGAAACATTTGCTTGTAGAAGAGAATAATAAATTTATATACCTATTGAAAAATTAAAAAGAACATTTTTTTACTAAAATTCTTGAATTAATACACCATTGATCAACAATTGTGGTAGAGCCACGCTGTGGTTAATTTGGCTACACCACGAAAACAGTTCGGCTCGATAGATGAAATACCACACTCTAACAAAATACCGATATAAATTAACAGGTTCCGCTGTTTCTTTTCGTCCAGTAAGTGAGAGCTCCGGTGATCCAATCCTCCTTCATTAAAAATACTACAGATGTAATACTTTTGATGGAGGAGGTTTGAGATTTGAATGTGTACTTATTGTAATACGGATTTTTTCCAACCAGCGCAATTGATCGCATCAACGTGTAAAAGTAAAATTTTTCAAAATTAAATTCATGAAGATGTTATGTTATAATTATTATTGATATTATTTATATAAAAATTCACTTACAACTATGAGGAATTAGATTATCACAATTTACACATATGAAACATACTAATATTCATTCTGAAGAGACAAATACACTTAAATAAATGAGTGAAATTGAATTTTATCGTTCTGCGTACACCTCCACCAGCACAGCGTAACGTGAAACGTTTCTTCCTGAACTCGAAGTTTATAAATTACATGCCATTGCTGTAAAGTTAGAAAGTCACATCTTACCACCAACGATTGTTCATTGAGTTTTTCACTTAAAATAAACTACTCGCTTTGTACCTCAAAGAACAGTTAATCTCTTAGTCACAGAAATTGTCATTGCAAACCTAAGTTGAAATACACCAATCTGGAACAAAAAGATTGGGTAAGGGCAGTTCTTAACAAAGAAATAATAATTAGCTTTTTTAGAAAAGATTGTCTATTTAATGTTCAGTCAAGCTGTTATTTCAGGAGACCATTTCATTAATTTTTTAAGGGGTTATGTTAATTACATTCTGTGAATAATTCTAAAACCATTATATAAGTTTGACGCAAATTTTACTATTTATACAATGTTAAAACTAGCGATTCTCCAGTAATTTTTTTAAGTTTTATAATTGATGCAATGGCGTACCTTGGACTAACATAAACGTGGACGAAGTAGCATCAGCGAGGCTCCTTTTCTTTTGTTCCCAAGATCTACCCAATAAATCTATTTACCAAACATGCTTTGACACGACGTACCTACTCATGAGATTGAAAAAAATATACATGCGCGGTAGGAGAATATTGAAAAAAAGTTTTATTTTATAACTTGTGATTTAATTTTTTTACAAAAATGTACAATGTTCTTCGGTTTTTTACTTTACTGAAGTCCTTTTGTAAGGATTTGAAATTAATTTCTGTAGCTAAATCTACTTCGATATGATATAGCTAAATCAGACAGTCGGTCCTGCTTCATACTGTTTTTTATGTAGTTCTTAATAATTTTTAACTTAGAAAAACTTCTTTCTGCGGAAACTGTACTTACAGACATATTCGACATAATTCTAATAGCAATATAAACATTAGAATATGTCTACCAATTCATTTTTAATTATGTATTGAATCGTCTGATTGGGGGTTTCTAATGAATTTTAGTACTAAAATTTGTTTTCAAGTCAAAGTTGCTTTCTTCATCTTTAAGTACTACACCTAACTCTTTACAATGCTTTGGCAATAATTGCAAATTATTTGTATCGTACAAGAATCAAAAATTGTTATAATATTCAGTGAGTGCAGTGAATCTTGCGTCAATGATTTGCATCATAGCGTCAACCATTGTAATAATAAAATCAATTCTGAACCTATTTTCAGTGGAACGAATCGGCTCATCTACAGCTTAATAATTAAACATTTTACTTTTCTTGCGAACCCTTTTCTCTTTAAAAGTTATTGGAATCTCACAACTGCTCTTTTCTATGAATTCGTAGGTTTTAGCAGTACATACATTAAAACCTGTTTCCCGTTTGTGGATTCAGTCACTAGTCAAACTATCTTATTCTGAACTATCTACTTCTAGAATTTTTGAAATCTTCCCTTTTTTCCAAAATGTTTACCACCTTCACTGTTTCATATGAAGAAGACGTGTAAAGAAATGTTTTGCAAAGCTAAGCTGTGTTGCAGTCTGCGACGAGTGTGGCCAATATTATTTACGTTTTTATTTAATTTTAAATAAACGTGAAATTTAAGTCTAGTGGCATTGCATTTAAAAAGGCCTCGCGATGCCCCTTTAAGTGCGAGGCCGTGGGCGAGGGCCCCCTCCGCCCACTCTTAGCTACGTCACCTATTGATAGTTAAGAAATGCTTTCGCTTAATATATTTGAACAGTAACTTTTTTTAGAAAGTAATCAATCCCATTTTCGATGTCATCATCACAAAGTACATTAACGAAGTTTCTATTTAACGGTTCTGCAACAAATATACATTTTAAAAAATTGGCTTTTCATCATTACATAAGCGAAAACTTTTCCGTTTTAATTAATTAATGCCTTCCTTTCAATTCAATCATACCTTCTAAAAGATCCCCCGAAATAGTGGATGAAATATCAGGAGTCTGGCATTTGAAGAGAGCGAAATTAGCATCCTAGAAGGCGCCGCCATTGAGCGTGGAGACCAGCCATTAATCTTGTCCAATGTGATTGCGGTTTCCTCTTCATTATTCAATTTCTCGACAGCGCAGGCCACACACTGAAGATTTCCCCTTTCACGTCCATAGTAAAAGTCATCTTTTTGTATAGATACTTGATGTCTGACCGATTCGTTTACAAAATGAAACTATATAATTTAATTTTCAGATATACAATCAATTTGTTACTATAACATTTTCGTGTGGACAATTTACGAGAACGGTATAAAAAATAAGACATACTCGATCCGCTAACGCTCAAAAAGGATTTTTAAATAGTTTAAATGAAAATTTACCAGTAATTTTCAGTTGTCAAGTATTGTTTCCAAAAAAACATCTAGTAAATGTAATTTTCTTCTTATGATAGAATTTTAAAACATATTTATAAATTTTATCCTAAAAATTCTTTTTAACGCTAGAATTAAGTTTTCTAATAATTGTAACTAGGGCGTGCACTGCCTACTTGAAAAGTGCAGAAGCCAGACACTCTAAGGAGAGAGCTCTCGCCGTAAGCACATCGTCAGAATTTCCTTGGATTTCCACGTGAATGTGGCTTAAGGTATACATCCATGCATTCATATGAGAAAATTAAAAATCTGAAATTTTCTTTTTTTTTCAGCCGGATTTTTATAATACGTATTTTCATCAAAATCGAGGTCGAAGTCCAATAAGGCTTTTAGAATTGAAGTCTGTATTGCTGTAGTCTTTACTTAGAAATATCATTAAATAATTTACTTTACTCACAATAGATTCTGTGCAAAATTTAACTGGATTAGTTTCATAACTTTTAAGTAATCAAGTAAATAACAAAAAAATCTGTAAAAACGGTTGACCCTGCCTGAATTTTTTTATTATTTTCGAGCTCAAAGTGATAAAAAGAAAAGTGCAGTAAATTTTTAGACTTGTTATGTACAAAAGATCGATTCTATTGCTTTTTAAGCTCTCCTAGTTCAAAAGTGTGGTTCTAATATGTTTTAAGCTCTTACAATTCTAAAATCAATATCTAATAAAAATACGCTTTAATAAATTTTTCAACTAAAATATCTTTGGAACACGTTGTTTGATTTTGATTTGCTTTATGGCATTCGATGCAGTTTTTTAAGCAAAAGAAGATTTTGGAATTTTGAATTTATCGGTAGAATAGTTAAAAAAATATTCTATAAAACCACTTTTTAAATTTTTTTTTTCAACGCACACGCAAAGTTACATACAAACATTATTCGGAAAATGGTCAAAATAGATTTCGAGGAGCCTTAAACGTCGAGATCTGAAATAAAACCTTTTAAATTTTTAAAAGCTTAAAAAAAACGTCTTCCCGATTTATAAATAGATAAGGAGAAAAAGATGGCCGAGTAAGAAATATAATCCATCAAGAATTTCATACGTTGTTTTGAAAAAAAATTTTTTTAAATATTTCGTTAATGATGTGTCTCGAATGAACAACCGATTTTGATGCAGTTCCCGATGATTGACGATATTTATTAAGAAGAAGAACTGGTTAGATTTTAAAGTTTATTAGTATAGTAGTTTAGGAAAATAAAAAAAACACTTTTTAAGAAATTTTTCTACAACCATATCTCTTGAAAATATAAATCGATTTTGATGAATTTAACTATAATACTATCAATTTCGTTTGTTAAGGAAAGCGACTGAAAATATTTTAGAATTTATCGGTGGAGTACTATCGAAAATTAAAAAAAAAATTCTCTAGCAATATATATTGAATAAATCAACCGATTTCAAATAATTTAGCAAGTATCGACCGTATTTTTTAAAGGGAATGATTTGATAGGTTTTGGAATTTATTTGTAGATCAGTTTACAAAATGTAAAAAAAAAACACTTTTTAAATTTTTCTGCAACGATATATCTTGAACAAATCAACCAATTTTTATGGAGTTTAAAGAGGTCGATGCACCAGTTTGGAAAAGAGGCTGATTAGATTTTGGTACCGATCAGTAGATTAGTCTAACGATTGCTTCAGAAAACATTTTTCTGAAAACTTTATTTTTGAGATTCCTCAAAATCTATCTAGTGAAATTAGTTCGATCGTTATTTCTAGAAAGTTGAGTGGACCCCTTTCGAATGTCACGACTTTGTTTCAATCGATTAATCCATTCCAAACCTATAAGAGGTTTACATACACACTCACGCATACAGGCATAGAGGCATATAGACATACAGACATCGCTCGGAAAATAGTCGAAGTAGATTCCTAGAACACTAAAACGTCAAAATCTGGTGAAAACTTGATTTTCAAAAATCGGAGTGAAAACAGTAACTTTCCCGATTGATAAAAATTTTTCAATTTTCAAATATCTTCGAAACGATTAAACGGTCGATTCCAAAGTCTTATTAACCTTCATTTTCAAACAAATACATCGATTATCATAAATTCCATGAAAGCGAGTCAACGAGATGCTAGGAATCTATTTTATGAGTGTAGACATACGTGCGTGCGTGCGTATGCTTTCGTGCGTACGTATGGTATGTAGCCTTTTATTTCTAAGCGATCCAAACGATTGAAATTAAAATCTAAAGTATTGATTGGTATAATACACAATCTTAAAATACACAATCACAATCTTAAAATACACAACCATCGAGTGAGAATGGTAGAGCCATCCTATTGTCAAACTGACTACAGTACAAAAATGGGCCTGCTCGATTAGTGAGGTATCATATTCTTACAAAATAGAGACGTAAAGTAACAGCCTTCGTTGTATCGTTTCGTCCAGTGAGTGAGAATTTCGGTGGCCGACGCCTCTTCAATCACCCCACTCACTCTTCCATCGCTCCACTCCTCCTTACCTAATTCATTCCCTCCCCCTATCCAAGTGGTCGGCAACGCACTGATGACTCAAGTGATGACTGATCACCCCAAAGGCTGCGAGTGCCTATGGGTAGCGATAACCACCTGCTTTCTGGTGTCTTGCAAGCTCGTTTGCCGATAAAAAATGCTATGAAAAAAATTGAAATTTGAATATTACTCCAACCTTTAGAGCAAAGTCGCTCGTCGTCAATAAATTATACTTGTTCAACTTACTCATTCGATTATTATGAAACACTTGCATCTTAGCTGGTGTATCTGTATCTTTATCATGTATAAGTGGAGTCTTAAACGATGCGATTTGCAATCGAGTATTGTAAAGGCATTCACTGTAAATGGTTGAGGGTAATGATTGATTTTCGTGACCCTTCTGTCATCTAAACGAGTACCTCCGATGGTGGTATTTTTTTTGTTGGTTATGTTGGCAATATAAATTATGCCATTTATATAAATTTTTTTTTTTCATTTTATCTTCATTTTAATAGCTCTTGGATGTGTTTGCACTTCATTATCCACCGGGAGTAGAATCCAGCAACACATTATATTTAAGTACAATCAGAAGTTGAACTTCGATAGGCTGCATACGTATACGCGTAAAAGCAAGATTTGCACATTCTTTATCATGATGTCAATATTTGCTAGACGGATTTGTAAAGGGGATGCCTTTAGTGACGAAAAATTCAAGCGATGCCTTAAGTTTTATAAGAAAAAAATATTATGTAGAATCAAAAAACCTACATTGAAAAATCGATAGATTAAAAATTTATAAAAATGCGTAAAAAATTCGTCCGATGAAGTAAAGCCATGGGCGCAGTCCGAAACAAATGTTTAAACTAAAAAAGAATATCCAAACTTTAATTTTGATGCGGTTTTTAAGTTGAAATTCGATATTGCGTAGCATGTTTTCGCATTCTTTGATAATAACTAAGCAATAATTTGCTTCCGAATCGTTTTGACAACTGATATCATAGTTCAATCGCATAAAAAGATCCATACTTAAGTAATCGGTTATATGTATTAGATGACTTTTTGAAGATTTCTCTGTCATTTATCATATACTTCACTCATCTGCGCTCACTTAATAAATTAAAGCTATCCATATTTATAAATAAAATTGATATATTAATTGCGTTCATTTATTACTATTGAGAATACATAAAAGAATAAATTTATTATTGGCTAGCTAGGCCGGCCGGCATTGTTCTGCTCTTTGCATAGATGGCTCGTCCGTAAAGTCAATTTCCAACCCGCCATTACATAATATAACATACCATTAATTTACAGATATCAGTTGCACAGAAAAATCGTTACACAATTCCATTTTGAATTTTAAATTACCAAATTCTTCTACTTTGATAAAGATCAAAAAAATGAATCATACTGAGGACAGTGTAAAGAAATGAAATGGTGACCCTTTTAACAGGTCCATAAGTGAGAAGTGTTTAATATTATGTGATCCTGTTTACTTTTAGTCTAATAGAACAATTCTTAGAAATATCATATTTTGTCAATTTTCTTGTTCACCAAATCGATCATTTTATATTCATTTTATGCTTATCAAACCATTATTTCAAGAATTCAATTGGGAATCATTAAAATAATAAATGTTTTGCATTAATGCAATAAAAAAGTGCTATAAAATTAATAAGACTATTTTAACAGTAAAACTAACGATATTTATTTTTTGTTTGCACTTTATTGACACTATCATTTTTATTTTACTGGTTATATCAAATGTTGAGTCTATAGATTCATTTACTCTTACTTACTCATCATAGATTCATAGAATAGATTTAGTTTGTATTCAATGCAACAGTAGCGCTAAAACAAAAGTGTCCTTTACATTTTAAGCATATAAAACAACCTGAACATTTTTATGCACGAGAAATGTGCATTGCTTTGTTTTCTAAATTTAACAATTTCCTTTGCAGAGAAGTAGATTATCTGTTGGAATACGAAACAGGAGATTTTTTGCATGGGTCAAACTAAAAATTCTTAGAAAGTCATAAATTGAGCAAACAAACAAGTCATTTTTATTATTATTGTTTTTCAGATATTGCATTAAATACAATACATCCCTGCATTCGATGGATCACTGAAAGAAACATTGACGGCCTTTTCATATGAGGCTGTCAATGTTTCTCTTCCTCGACGTCCGTAAACCACTTTCCTGGAATTTTTTCTTTTATTTTAGGAAATTAATAAAAATCGCATGGGACGAGGTCGCGACTATAAAGACGCATGAGACAGTATTTTTCTACTTAACGTCCTCAAATAGTCAGTTATTTGTCTAGCGGAATGGGATGAGTTGTCACGATGAAGAAAAACCCTACTGTGTCCACGCAGTAGAATTTGTTATTTTTCAAGGCCCTTTTATTTTCAAATTTGAAAACACATAAATTCACATGAATGTGGACCCAAATTTACAGATAATTTAAATAAAAAAAAACTGGGCATTTTATTATAGTTAATACTAAAGCTTAGCGAATCCCCATAGTCAAAGGGAGCTAGTTCATCTATTATCTAGCCGCGACTGAATCAATTCGCTATAAGAAAAAATTACTAATACTGACTGCGCTCGATTCGCCAAACGTGCCCTCGGTGTCATTTCATTATCGGACCCAACATTGAATTGTGATGCTACGTGAATCCGATATCACACGCGGTATACGTGTATGACCACAATTTGTTTTTAATTGCATCCCTATCGTATTCTTTGCTTATTTATGCTTCCGTTATAGTTATCGTGTTCTCGATTGTGAGGCATATCTTATCGTTCTAGATTCGACATCAATGACCGTGACCAACGGCTTAACGCACTCTAAGGCACTGAGCGACTAGTCTAACAAACTCAAGAACCGGCGGCTCAAATTGCAAACTCATCGCTCAATAAGCCGTTCGTCGACGAATTCGAATCCGGTACCCTTTTGTATGTACATAAATCAATGCTATTGACCACTGAACCACTACCAGCCGTATTGTCACCGAAGGATATTCTATCGCTACGCAGACATTCAACGGTGTAATGTACCTACCAACTGTAGCTTATTCGAGCCGTGACCTCAATTTTATCAAAAGTAACATTTTACCTATAAAATGAATCTCTCAACTCACCTCAGCATCGTTTACTTGTTTAAGATAGAATCAGAGTTACATTACATTTTCGGCTCGTTTATTTTAATTTACATTTGACTTTTATAAAAGAAATAAAAATGGATTTCTCAGATAAGAAAATTATTGTTATTAAAGGAAGACACGAATTTCATAGGGGACTTCCTTAAAACTGCTTTATGAACGTATCTAGTTTATCTTGTGAAAAAGTTTATTTTAAAATATTCCATAAAAATAATAATCGTCTTCAAAAATCTTAAAAAGTTGTTTTTGGAGTCAGTGCCAGGTAAAAATATATCAGACGCGGTTTTATGTTAATTTTTACAATTCCTTTTTATATATTATATCAAGTGTAATAATTGTATCAACAAGTAATGTTTTGACTCAATACTTTCTTGATACAATTATTTGTTGAGTTAAGTTACCTCTTATTAACTTTTGTATCTACGCTTTCAACATTTTATATTTTGAATTTGCCATACTTTAATTGGCACCAACTCTAAAAATAACTAATTATTTACTTATTTTCAGATTTTAATGTGTTTTTATTTTTTGAAAAGATGTTTTATGTAGAATTTATTAGTGATTAGATAATTAAATCTCATCATTCATCTAACTTTTACTTATGACCTAAGACAATTGTAATTTTATATACATATATTTTTTTAGTTAGAATTCAATCTCTCAGACTCACACTTTTGTCATCCCGTCGGTTAGACCTGTTGGTTCTCAAGACCCTTAAATTGAGTGTGGGGTCGGCTTCAGAATCGACAACCTAATCGGGATCTAAATACAAAAGATGAAGTAGTTATTTGCCCTCAATTTCGTACAAATCAGAACTGTAACTGGTAGCGGAATCAGAATTGAAAGCAGGATAGGGAACAGAATCGAGAACGAGAAAAGGATCACAATTTAAAGCGGGACTGAAATTTAAAACGTGACTGGGGTTGAAAACGAGTGTGGAATCGGATTCAGAATCAAAAATATGAGTGACATCAGAATCAAAAGCGAAACCGAACTTGAGATTGATGTCGATCGATACAAAAGAAGAAAAAATTCATTCTATACCCATGCTAACGGAGCTGCGGACATTAACCATATGCGCAAGCCACCCACAAGACAGGGCAGAACAACGTCTGCCGGGTCGTCTAGTATATTAAATTATAGAAAAATACTTCAAATTTTAATTGACATTGCGTACTATTTAACTAAAAGCATTTGATAGTATAAAGTCGAAATCGACATACGTATCGGGACCGAGCACGACATATGACGGTGAATAAACGCTATTGATTTTGATGTATTTAGTTGCTACATACACTCGTCACTTAATATGAATTCACGTCGTACGAACAAACACCGATTGTATTCAATGCATCAGCGCAGGAACTTGTTTATTCAAGGTGACGACAAACAAAATGTAATCAATGTGGAAGTCCATTTAGTAGAAAGCTAAGTAATTGGATGGGAGTGGACTTCGATGAGACAACGCTCCTGAAAAAATGTTATATCGGTGTTTTAGGCGTGTTGCATGTTTTAATTCGTGTTGATAAATAATTTTCATTAGATTAATGGGTAAATAGTGTACTTTGTTCCTTTTTTTGATTCACGATGAAATTTTTTGATTGAATTACGATAAAAATTTTTTAATCAATGCACAAAGGTTTATTCGACTGCTTTATTTGTTTTTAATTAATTTGTCATTTGTTAACGAAGAAAAATTACATACAACAAATTATTTTAAATATGTGGAATCGACGTACTCGTTTATTTGAAATTGAATCAACGCTTGCATTTTAATTCAAAATCAAAAATTTTTTTTAATTGAATTTCAAAAATTTTCATTTAAATGCTAGCATCACACTCTATATACTTAATCGATACGACGAAGTATATTGTTTTCCTATTTGAACAATACGACGTGATTATTTAAGAAAGTTATCAAGCACTCCGGTTAGGTGGAAGCGCCAACCCCGTGAATCGACACGCGCCGGGCAATGTATCGGCAGTAATTGGTCGGGAGTGGGCGGATCGATGGCTGGATGTGACACAAATACCTCGTTCTGCGGCGCAATCACCCTCCGGTAATCCACCATCGACCTAATTGCTTCTATCCGACAACAATACATGAAAACAATCACTCGCTATTAACGTGCTATCGAAACGGTAAATTGAATTCGACTCTGATTCGCTACTATGATCTGCAGTCTTCCCCGGGGGAAGAAGTTTAATTTTATAGAATATGTAAATATATTTATTATTGTTATTATATCAATACCTGCTCACAATGATGTTCAATGTCAATGCTGTTTAATGAGCTTTTATCGGTGCATACATGAACTTTTTATTTCGAAAAATAATTCCTTGTGCCATGGATGGTATACGAATTAAAAATAAGAATTGTGTTTGTAATTTTTGATAAATTAAAGACCAAACTTTTTGATATCAAGATTTATTGTCAGCTCTTCGAGGTACTTAGAAGAGTTCTGGACGGAAATAATAGACTACTATCACGCGCTGACATATTATGGAAAATCCACTTCTAAATGTCGTATAAATTTCGTATAAATGTCGTATAAAACACACAGAGATACGTAATTTCTATGGACAAATTTACAACTTTATGGACCATTTTAAGTTCGTTGGTTTTCTGCCGATATTGTTAATAATCATTTTCCTATAACTTTAAACGCTTAAGAACATATTGATGGGCTATCGAATTAAATGTAGATACGAAACTTTTAAATGTAAACATGTAATCATGCTTAGTCAAATAAACGAATATAACTTCATAAAATTGCTTATTACGCGTTTTAGCTTATTTTCTACAATGAACACAGGGCAATTTGTGTACTTTTTGGTTAAAAATTAAATGTCATCGAATCCTTTCCAAGTACAAAATTGAATTATTAAAAAAAAATGAAATTGGTTTGCAAAGAGTTTATCTGGCGCAGTACGATTTGATCAATACCCCTAGATTGGATTGTTCTGCAGAAAGGAGCCGGCGCGCGGCGCGGGCCGTAAACATCGCGCTCCGCTCCATTGAAATGTTATGTCTCTGGAGGGCTACGTTTTATTGAAAAACTTTTTACGTTGTGCGTCGCACCGCGGCGTCGTGGACTTTAACAAAACAATATACGTCCCAAAATATTGTCACGCTCTCTAATGCCTACCGGGGACGTCGTGCGTCTCGCCTGTCTCATACCCAATGCGTCACGGCGAAACGACGTACGAGGCGAGGCCCCGACGTCACATCGGACGGAAACCTTATCGCCTAACAAACATGTGAACGATACACGGTGAAAAACTTGAGATGTGTTAGAGAAATTGATTTGAGCAATAAATCGGACCGAAGCCGACAAAGGGGGTATCGGCGCCCGCTGCGCTAGCAGTAAACAGCAGAGCGGGCGCAAGGTGGTCGGAGTAAATCGCTCCATTAGGCAGTTAAAAGCTCGTCGCTATCGCCGGGACATAACTCAGGCGCCCGTCTCCGCGCGGGCCTATAAATTACGCCTTTGTGCGAACGGGGCGTGCCCGCTTAAAATATGTACGACATTGTCTTCCAGGCGCACCTCCCTCCTCATATCTTCCTCCCGAATCCGCTGAAGGTCACCCTTTAGCAAATTTTACGCGCTTACGTTCTATCAACTAAGTTGGATTTCACCGACGAATGAACACACTAGAGCGACGATCATGAAATTGTTGTGGAAACGGAGTATTAAGCATCGGAAGCTTGCTAAATCGATTTTTTTTTTTTTGCATTGTAATGTGGGAACTAAGGAATCACTGTTAATAAGCCTACTTGGAAGCTTTACGACTCTTATGTTTCCATTTCGTTTCATCGACACTGTTGATACAATAACTTTTTAAAGAGACTATCTCAAAATCTGTTCTTTGCCTCCATCCCCTATTTTCACTTTCAACTTTTTATTCTGTAAATTGCAAATAATTAATTTTTATGCTACTGAAATCGACCCGTCATCGTTGATCACCAAATACATTAGATTATATCACTCCACTTCTCAGAGAAAAAAAAATTACAATGCTACAACGATCACATAATTAATTCACTATATGCATACTGCTTGCTACATATAAATCTGTAACGTCTGACTGAACATTCATTTTTTTTGAAAAATTTCGTATTAGATATTCGTTTATGGACTAACTGACCCCAATTCTACCATTTTTCAAATTTATGTCTAACTGTCTGCTGACGGTCTGTCTGTCTGTCTGTATGTTCTTTTATAATTCAAGCCCGAATTAACCGATACTGATGATAATTAGTATACTGTAAGAACACCGCATGATAACCTTAAAAAATCATCAGTTTTTTCATTTTTAAGTCATATTAATTTGTTTTTATGTAGTCTCTCTCGTGTATGTGGTGTGCGTGTGCATGTGTTCATTAATATGGAGCTATTATTATATTCCAAAGTTCTATACTCTTTTTTAATTCTGATAAAGATGCTTTTTCAGTAAGAAATCATAATATCAATAATTAAAGTCGGAAGCAAACAAACGTCTGGTTGATTTATCGGCGTGCGCAGTCTAAACGATTTTAAATAAGGAAATCAAATGTTTAGCCAAAATATTATTTTTATTAACTTTACCAAGTCCACGGAAACAATATACCTACATACGTACACTATTTTTAGTATTTCCACCAAAGAGATTGCTTTTATGTTAAAGGTGAAATAGCTTTACCAAAAGAAGTTACAATATGCTTTTCAAGTGGTTACACTCTATGAAACCTTATAGAAACAAATACTTTAACTAGCGTTGGTAACGTGTCAGTAATCAATGACATTATCTTCGAACAAAAAGGTCGATCCTGACTACGGGCAAAAGGGAGAGAAATAGAAGTTTTTAAAATTGAATTATCGTATACCGCGACCTCTTCCCAGTTTTTTCTAGGAAAACACGTTAACCGTCGGTCAGGGACGTCGTCGTCGTGACTGCGGGAGGGTGTGCCCCGGCAGTGCAGTAACTAAAGCCTGACACAACAACCAGAATGAAAGTTTCATGGGTATAAAGTTTACTTTTTACAGTATTGATGAAGTGATTTATTAAATAATTTAATATGAAAACAATAAATTTATAATGAGTCGAAAAGTTATTCACTGGTTCAATCACCATGAAATCTTCCAAGTTACAGAAGTCCGATTGAAATTATATTTGGTCAGATGATAGTTTGTACAATTATTTCTTTGTAAGTCCTTACCCGCTAACGAAGAATTTTTTGAAATTCTTTTTTTACGGAGTAAATGGAGGTTAACATTCTAATGATAATTTTATATGAAGCAAGGTGTGACAATGAAATTTGATCAGTAACAGTGTTGAGAACGCGTAAGATTAAAATTGAAAACCAAGGTCGAAATTGTGTATGGAATTAAAGTTAATCAAGAACGTGATCAGTATCATAATGAGGAGCGGTATCGAGATTAGTGTTGAGAGAGGGACCGGGATTGAAGCGAGACTGTATTCGGAATCGAGAATGAAACTAATTGTCGAAAAGAGTAGGAATGAGATCGAGAATCGAGAACGGGATATCAATTGGAATCATGATTTATGGCGTGATCGGTCGACATACAAGATGAAAATATTCGTTGTATGTCCACGCGTGCGTAGTCGCGGACGACAGCTAATTAATATTATAAGGCTTTAACTTTTATTTACAACTTTGAAACGTATAAATTTAATAATTATCATTATGGTCTTAAAATAACCTAGAACAACTTTATGAATTATATTTTTCAATAATAACTTACGAAAATAAATATTACATCAAACTTTTTTCTATACCATTTTCTTCTGTAGCAATTTATACTTGAACTTCTATCAACCGATCAAATGTAAAACGATCTATGTCATTTGAAAATTTCAATGCTTCTCCAAAGGCTTCTTTCTGACAACCTCATTACATTCTCCCCTCGTCATCATAAAATTGATTCATTATTTCTATGGCTGCTATCTCTACACCTTGTCTAATTACGAGGGTATACAATTTTACAAACTTAAGGAAAGCACCAACGCAATCCTAATGATTTCCACATTTATTTTCAATGAATTAACCATGGTACTTTCTTTGTGATAATTTAAACTATGTACTCGTAATTTAGACTTAAAGTGTGTATGCAGGCTAATACATTGTATATAGTGTGTGCGGTCTTAAAATCTACTATAAAAGACAACACTGTCGGCACACTGTGCCCCTACACATGAAACTATGTAACAAGTTTTGCAAATCTATCAGTTCACGGTCTTATTATGTAACCATTATTGAAGCCTCATTAGGTTAACGCCCAATCAGACAAACGCGTTTTTCGATGTCAGGTTAAATGACTTAGCATTCATCTACAGATCAATCAAACAACCATTCTACATTTTAGGACATTTCAACAAAATGTACTATTTACCTGTGCCAATCGTAAAACCATTTGTGGCTCATATGAAATAAATAAATTCTGTCAATAATTATACTTTTTTATTGACTAATTGTTAGAATGCTAAACATCACTTCGCTTCGAAAGATTCTCCTTCATTTCCATTGGAAAGTTTTCTGTTCACACTTCATTCGACGCCTATCTAGGTGCTCTTCCATACATCGTCAAGTTTCTATACAACAAAATGCCGTAGTATATTGTGGACACGAACCGTAATTTATAATCTCTCTTAACATTTTAAATTTAAAAATGACTCCCTTATCAGATAGAACCAATTTTCATCTTCCAAACTAATAGAAAACCTTTTCAATGAAAAAAATCTTATTTCTTCGTTTCCCATTGCTTTTGATACTGCCTTTTGTTTTTTTGTCACGAATTCTACCTAGCAAATTCTGCATTTACACTTAGTAAAGATCGATCTTTTCTGTAAAATTTTCCTCGGCAAAATTGGTTGACATTTGTTTGTCCCATATTTCATTATTATTCTATACACTGTCAACAACTCCTGATAAATCTTTCAAGTTTTGTTAATACCGTATTCCTGTGTATTACTCTAGATAAAAGACTTCATTGGTGTCCTCATTAGTAAGATGGCGAAAGGGCTTAGCTTTGCTATATACACAGTTACAAAGCACGAAATTTGTTAAATGTAGAAACTGTTAGAATAGTTTATTTTGGTTGTTTCAATAACCTGATGTCAAGTGGCATTTTGCTGTGGGGACGTGCCACAGATATAAATAGAATTTTCGTAATGCAGAAGCGGGCCATTCAAGCAATTTAGAAACTGAGACCTCGAACATCTTTAAGACATAAAAAATAAATTGGAACTTCACTTTGGCATCTTAGTTTATATATGAAAATTGAATACATTTAAAAATAATATAGAAATGTTCGAGGAAAATAGTGATCGTTTTCGTATCAATCAATTACAAAAGTCACAAACTAGTTTAAAAAGCTCTATTGTGCTATGGGGATCTACGCACTTGTTCAATAAAGTACCTGTATATTTTCAAAACTTACCCTTAAACAATTTTAAGATCATTATCAAGCAATTACTTGTTAAAAATGATATTATTAAATTTCCGATTATTTTGAAGCCGTGAATGTCCGTGGACATAATCAGCTTTATTTTTTATCGGGTTGTCTTTAAATGTAATATTTTTTATTGTAATTGTACCGAATACAATTTCAAAAGAACTACTCTTAAGTTTCTTGTTCATTATTCTTGATGGAAAACTATCTTCAGAACGAGTGATAAGTTTATATTACAATGACGTATTTTTAGAGTTATATATAAAGATATTTGTGAATTTGAATTTCCTTTTCTTTGTTTCTCACGATATAATTCTCTCTCAACCGCAGTTTCGTTCCTAATCGCAAATGACATGATCACACAGTCATGCAAACTTTTCATAATCTTAGATGACACATTCTTCGAAAATTCCAACGCCTTCCTCGTTATTCCTTGACATTTAATCATATTGCACAGTAATCCTTTAGAGGAAAACAAATTGTCTATACGACTACCTTGTGCAGTTGTCTTTTTTTCTCTCCGCATTCCTCTGCTGACACTCAGCTAGATTCATCACAGTGATGAGAAATTCCAATAACTTCTCCTCCCAAAACATCTGATCTAATTTTTCCTAAAGCGCAATATGGTTTGTCAACAAAAAATTCGCTAGTACATTCTTCTTTTTTTAACACTGTACTTAAAATTAAATTCACGTAATTTCAAAGACCACCTAGCCAACCTTTCAAATCTTCTTTCTTCCTTAATAGAGTCTTGTGAAAAATCACAACTTCGAAATTTATATCCCTAATTTAATTTTTGAAATAATTCAATAAGATAAGATAATACCACGAAAGATTCTTTCATTGCAGTAAAACTTTTTTTTAGCTCCGTTAGCTTTCAGACGCATCGGTATCACACCTAGCATCAAAGTCGCCCCAAGAGTTTCCTCACTCGCATCTATGCACAGTTCCGTATTTTTTTCTCATTCTTACCAACTGTATTCTAAATTTTGAAACGCAGCATCCTGTAATTTTATTTTCTCAAAAAAAAGTTGGAAATGAGCGAATGTTAACAAATTTTTCGACAAATCTTATAATTTGTGATCCACGCTAAGAAAGGAATTTAACTCCTTCAAATTCTTGGATTTTTCCGAATCTGAAATGATGTTAAGCTTGTTAGAATCAGAATCAATGCCCTTTATAAGATAATTAAAGTCTTAAACACTTTGGCTTTACAATAGCTAATTTCACAATTAATGATTTTTAATGTGAGGTTTGCTAATTTTTCTTCTTCTATTAATTTTTGCAAAAATAATCTAAACTAATTACAAATATTTTACTTGCAAATCATAATTACATCGTATACATTCACATTAGTATTCTATGTAGCAAAACCATGTTGTAGTTGATTTAACTGCAGCGCAAAAGTGGACCGAATCGATCGGTAAGGTACCAAATTTTAACAGAATACACACGTAATGTTGCAGCTTTTCACGAAACCCAATAGTATATCGTCCATTAAGTGAGAATTTCAGTGTTGCACTTCTCCTCTCCATCAGCCCACTCCTTCCCGCATTAGTTCTATTTCCTTCCAAAAGGCAACTCCTTTGGGCATTGAGGTGATGGACCTTATTCTTTAGTGACTCGGGTAATCGTTGGCGCCTTAGAAATGCTGTAAAGAAATGTTTGTACTTCAGTTATGCTAATTAAAACTATCATCAGCTGAAAGTGCGCCTCACTCGTCTGTATACCGAACTGTACAATGTTAAATTCATATAGTCCCTGAACAATCACTAAAACTACCTTGTACTTGTTCTTTTTAGGTACCCACACCTAACATTAACCCGACCTAAAATCTAGAATCACGAAATACTTCACTTAATTAAAATGCATCGTGACGTAAATCTTAAACCCCGAATATCGGACTGGCGTCAGTTACAACCTTCTAGTTTAATTTTGTATAATTCTCACAAAATCTACATGTCACATCTGGCTTCTTAATTAATACAACCAGAAATGTATAACTACTCCTTGAGCGTCGAATAAACGTATTCACTATATTCTTGTACTGTTTCGTTTACAATCTCCCTTCGGTTACATTCGTTATGGAGCTTGGTTAATCAGAATCTCATTTGTTATTTGAATATCTACCTCTACGTCATTGTATTGATCTAACTGCCCCATGCCATTGCGAAACATTGTTTGATTTCAACGGGTAGTATTTTCACCTGAAATCATTCTCCAATTGATGACACTTCATAAACATATATTTGATTCATTCTATCACCTCGTTTGATACATTCCATCTTGCTTGAGTGAATACAATTCCTTGCATTACGTTTCAAAATGTTAAACTTAAGTACTGCTCTTAATTCATTTTTTTCAAGTTCAACATCCTATCCCAACTTTTTATTAAATCGATATTTATAATGTAATCGTCGAAAACTAATTTTCTTGCTCATATTTTATAATGATGCGGTTTTTTTCTCAAAATATTTGTGCCCAAAATTATCTTTCTTTCGAAACCTCGGACTAAATAAAACATATATTTAAATTAAATTTTACATTTTGAAGCCACCATCCACACGACCGACCGATGCAACTACATCAAAGCTGGTCGAAAATTATTTGAAATTTTCATTTACGACCTCTTAGAATGATTTCTATCTATTTACCATAACGTACCTTTGATACCCAGGATTCATATAGAAACATACCAGTATTCTATTTTTCTTTGTATTTATCTGAAAATAACGGCCTCTCTCACACGTAACAAATCTTAAACTCAAAATACCTGATGCGTTGACCAAAATATTTAGGCCTTTATTTAAAATTTAGGGGCCTAAACTCAAAGATAACATAGTCTTTACGTTATTAAATACCTAAGAATAACTTTATGAAATGTATTTCACAGTAATAAGATTATATTACATCAAACCTTTATAATTCCATTTTCTCTTGTCGCGGTCTATCCCCAAATCTCTTTTCTTTCAAACACAAAACATTGTAGTATATTCCAAAATTTCAAATCTCCTCTAAAGTTGTCCGTTTACGTTAACGATCTCGTTACAGTATCATACAAAAACGAGTGGTGATAATACACCACGATACATCCATTAGCACCGACTACCTTATCACACATATTCAATTATAATTTAATCAATAACTGTATTCAAAGATTTCACGGCTACACCACCGAAATACATAGTCTACTAAAAGAGACTTATGGGATCCTGGTTCCTACGCTTCTGTACGGTAGTGAAAGTTGGGTGTGGCAGAAGAAAGATTAAAATAGAATCAATGCGGTGGGCACGCCATCTCTGCGTAATATGTGTGGAATGTCTTTGAAAGATAGATGTAGAAAAAGTGATGCCAGATAGCTGTATGGTTTAAAGGAAGATCTAGTGACTCGAGAAGAAAAAGGTATTTTGCGATGGATTGACCACCTGGAAAGAATAAATGAAATTAATGACAAAGAAATCTATGGAGCGAATACTGTCATGGGAAGGTCGGCAAGGGTCGCCCAATAAAATTCTGTGTAGAACAAATTGCTGACGTATTAAAAAAAGACCGAATTTTCAACACCCGAAACCTAGTAGTTTGCTTGAAAAGATTGTTGGATTTCAATGAAACAAAAGAGATATTCAAAGATTGTACCATGAGAAAATCTATAGTCACTACCTATCCATCTGAGACGTAGGTGTGTATATTATTATAAACATTAATATTGTTATTATAGCAGCCCAAAAAATGTAAACTAAGCACACTGCTAGTATAGTATTTCGTTGATATTTTTCCTGTACGCTCTTTTTTCCGTTTATGTTCCAATAATCGACATGCAACATAATGTCGTGGCCCAGCTATCCGCTTTACTGTCGCCTTTTGATCCGTCTGTCAGAACTATTTCCCTCCTTAACTACAAAACTGGGTGATATCTCCTCAGATTTTTATTTTATTCAAAATCGAAAAATAATTTTTGATGATATTGTAATAGGCTAGGTGCAGGTGGTATGTGAGGCATCCGGCCTCCGTGCTTAATCTCGCGAATTCGGGTTCGCGTTCATTTCAAAATGGGATGACGAATAAAATCCAAGCTCGCGAAAAACTAGAGAACAAATAGTGAAACATAAAAAGAAGACGAGGGCTGATGCCCAAGTGCACGAGCTTCGATAGTGATAGAAAAGTTGATTGTTATAAGTGATACGATAAAAGATCATATTAAAATTCGTAAAGAGAAATATTGAAGAACCGATCAATAAATACGCATCTCCTTTTTACCTCTTATTTAAATACTTGAATTGCTGGACTTCATCAAAGGTCCTAAAGGAAATCACCCTCAGCTACGCTCTACAGTAGTGGAGGCGTCGGGTAGGAATGCTGGTAGGTAAAAAGACTAAATTTAAACACACATTTTATGTTGTAAAAGATTTACATTTCAATTTAATTTTCGGGATGGACTTTTTAAGGCAAAATGTAGTCATACTAGATTATAATGAAAATAAACTTGTTTTCAGTAAGAAAGTATTATTTGCACTGCTCGTGTCTCACATGCCGGCGCGCACTACACAGAAGTTGGCGTCAGTGGTGATAATGTATTTCGAGGACTTGATCGATAAGAATGAAATATATTTATCGGTATGCACCTAGCCCTGATTCACATGCCAAAAAAGCAATAGGAGATAGGTAATTTGAATGCAAATAAAGAGTTGTCTGCCTGTCAGCGAAATGCACTACAAGGAGTGGTGTCGGAATATTTGGTTCGTTTCATATTTGAGAATTCGCAATTAGATAAATATTCAGGTTTCGAAGTAGAAATCAATACGTGAAATGAAATACCGGTTCATAAGCAACCATATAGAGTGTCTATGGATCAACTGAAAATTATTAAAATTATCAAAAACAAGTACACCAAATTCTAGAAAATGACGGTTTGAAAAGTTCTTATGCATCTCCGGTGGTATTAGTGAAAAATCCAAACGTCACATGGAGATTTTGCGTTGGCTTTAGAAATTTAAACAAAAAGGTTATTTCCTATTCGTATTCTGTTCCGAGAATAGAAGATTTATTAATGAATTCAGGCAAAACTAAGTATTTTGCTAGTTTAGACTTAATATCACTCTATTAGCAGATGGTAGTAAGTGAGAAGAATAGGCCGAAGACCGCATTTGTTATCTCCTCAGGATTCTTCGAGTTTAATGTGGTTCCGCACGGATTACGGACGAGTCAGGCTAATTTTCAAAAACTGATGGACATAGTCTTAGCAGAGATTAAGTAGTGTTCGTAGACAACGTAGTATGTATATGGGGAAATATTTGAAATATTTTACAATGTTTTGAGAGATGTGCTGAATGGATTTAGAGAACCAATTTGGTGATGAAATTTGGAATGTAGCTTTGGTTATGAATCAGTGGCAGGTCTAGGTTATGATGTGACTGAAGAAAGAGTTAAACCTTACAACAAAAAGAAGTTAGATGAAGTTCTAGAAATGAGAGACCGGTGAACGCGAAGAATTCAAAATCATTTCCTGGTTTCACATCCTATTATAGGAAATTCATAGAGAATTACGCGCGAATTACTTTACCATTGTCAAAATTACTAAAAAAAGGGGTATTTATTGATTGGTTCTTCAATATTTCTCCTTACGAATTTGAATACGATCTTTTATCATATCACTTATAACAATCCACTTTTCTATCACTATCGAAGCTTTTGCACTTGGGCATCAACCCTCGTGTCTTTTCTATGTTTCACTATCTATTTGTTCTCTTGTTTTTCGCGAGCTTGGATTTTACTCGTAATCCAATTTTGAATCGAACGCGAACCCACATTTGCGAGACTGAGCACAAAGGTCGAATGCCTCACATGCCACCTACACGGTGCTTAACCATTACAATATATAAAAGTAATATTTTTAAATATCTAGTAAATAAGAGAGATAGACCTTTCTTATGAATTATGTCATACTTAGACATGTATGATTTCGGTGGATAGTTGTCATTTTATTTTAAATATTCTTTTTTTTCTAATTCAATTTAAGAAATATTTTTTATAAAGAAGTAGCTTGTAAATATTCTACGTTGCATAAAAAATTTATATGCATTAACATAGTTAATCTCTTCTGAAAGATGCATTAGAAATTTGTACAAATCATAGTTTGAGAACACCATAGATAAACCTTAGACCATAATCAATTTCTTAACCTCAATCCTTTCCTCTTAATTCCATCCTCATATAATATTACTACTAGCTTTTGCACGGGACTCCGTCTTCGTGGATATAGAAGTTTGATTTTGATTTTGATCTCAATTAAAACTCGATTCTAAATCTCATTTTATTTCCGATGTCAATCGCATTCCCGATGTCAATCCCTTTGCATCTCGCCTTCTCTCGCTCTCGCTTTTCGTCTCTCTACCTCTCACTCCATATCTGTAACTTCCTGTCTTTCGATCCAACTTCCTTCTTTCCCGCACACTTACTCTGTCTCACACACACCTTCTCTTTTCTCTATCAATCCTTATCTCCCGTCCCATCTCTTTCTTTGACTAAATAAAGCCAATAAATAAACGTTTAAATAACTATTTAACATTCCTTTTACTGTGCAATATACGGAATATGTATAACATATTTGAGACGGTATGCAATTTCTTTTTAAGTTGATAAAAACTATACTATAAAGTATAGAAATTATGTTGTAGAAAGATAAACAACTTGTACCACTACATATACAAAAAAAAATCTACATAATACAAATGCATTGCATATGACTCGCTATCTTTTATGAAGCTTTTATTTTTCATGGTTAAAAGTATCATTTAATTTGTCTTTAATACTTTGGCTATTAAAACATCATGCTTACTATTTAGATATTATCCTTTACATAGATCGACTACCTATTACACAAATCCATATAATATGTATTCGATATATACAATAGTAAATAGTATAGGCGGCTATAAAAACAAAAATTCACACGCACGCGCGCACACACACAAACGCACGCATGCACGGTAAACGCATGCACAGCATGGGCGCAAACAAGTACGCACACACCCAAAAACGCGCTCGCGCACACTCGCATACACAGGCCGACGAACTTACTATGTATGACATTTAATAAATACATATCATATACCGTACTATTTTATTTTGCCATTGCAGAGCTAATTTTATCCTATCCTACAGAAACCATAATTTTTCCGGGTAAAAAGTACCGTACGTCACTCTTAATTGTTCCTAAACAATACCTATGCAAACAAAAAATCAGCTCGATTGTTGTATGAAAACGGAAGAAACAAACAAACCGTCAAACACAATTTCGTGTTCATAATATTAGTAGGGATACCGCTGGAACAAGAAACGAAGAAATTGTTTATCAAAAGTTAGTTATTTTAACAAGATAGTTTTTATATTTTATGACAGTGAAGCGGAAACATTTTTAACGGCTTACCGCCCAAAATCACGTTTGTATAATCTACATCACTTTTAGTAGTATACTATAGTAATATTGCACAAGAAGAGATATGTTTATCAAAATAGGAATATTATCTTACTTATTCTTTAAAGCTCAAATATAAGAAGCACCTTTTAACTTTTGCAATGTTTCGAAACTATTCTGGTTGTTATTTAAAATACTTCGTTATCATAAGCTTACTTCTTAGCTGAAACCAGAATGTTACAGTTCAAAAATTTTAAGTTTTAGAAAAAATTTATTTGCAAGATAATCTTAATACATCATATAGCCACTAAACGGGATATCGTAGAATATATCCTTTAGAATATAATCTCAAACTCACTGATAGGCTCAAGAATATAAAACTACGATAAAATATTGCTCTAAAAATGTCATTCAATAGAACAAAAAAATCTATATAACCGTTGACCCTGCAGGTCATCCCTAAAACTTTCCGCTATGATATTTATCGATATGTTTTTAAGCTCCTCGAGTTCAAAAACATATGTAGTTGCCTCAGAGCTCATAGACTTTCTTTAAAAAGCTTTTGCTAGCTTATCTTTAAGAAGTCTTTTGTGCTTTTCCAAGCTCTCCGAGATTAAATCTATAATCTTAATTGGTTTTTAGCTCTTTGAGTCCAAACGTTCCTATTTATTTAAAAAATTGATCTTTTTTAAAATATTTAAACTGATATTTATCGAACGCGTTATTCGATTTTGATCTTCGCTGCGGCATATGACGTAATTTTTTAAGCAAAGAAAGTTAATTGATACCAAATATCAACCCAAAATAATTTCAGAAATTATTTAAAAAAAAAACTTTTTGTTAATTTTCGTTAATGATGATATCTCTCGAACGAATCAATTGATTTTCATACAGTTTGTAACGATCGACGTTGCTTTCTTAACAGAATAGGTGGTAGATTTGGGATTTACGGATAGAGTTGTTTAATAACTATTTGCAAAATTTTCCTTCAACGATATCTCTTCAACAAATCAAACGATATTTTATGCAATTTATGCCAATCTATGTATCTTTTTAGTAGAAAAAAAAGCTGATTAGGTTTTGGTATCGAGATCGGCAAAAGTTATTTCAAAAAAAATTTTTCTGGTAATATAATTTTTGAGATTTCTGAAAATTTAAATGTGAAACAACCGCGTTTTCACATACACACACGCGCGCGCGCGCGCACACGCCCGCACGCATATATTACTTAAAAAAATATCTAAACAGATCCCTAGAACTCTAAAACGAAGAGGTCTGATGAAAACTCGGTTTTCGAAAATCGAACTGAAAACTGTAACTTTCCAATTTTCGAAAATTGTAAAATGTTCATAGTAGGAAATCAAAAAATAGGATAATAGATTAATAAATCTTTTTCATGGGTCTAGTGTCTTTAACGGAGGGTATAAAGATGAGAGTATAAACATAGTGACAAAATAAACTATAACCATATTTTGACAACAATATATTTAGTCACTACATGAAATATAGT
Source organism: Eumeta japonica (assembly GCA_005406025.1). Classification (NCBI taxonomy): domain Eukaryota; kingdom Metazoa; phylum Arthropoda; class Insecta; order Lepidoptera; family Psychidae; genus Eumeta; species Eumeta japonica. The sequence goes on along the minus strand of BGZK01000304.1, from coordinate 235,815 downwards.
TATGATAGTAATCCAATGTAAACCGATACAAGCCTGCGGATCCCGGTGCTTCTTGTTTGTAAGTGGGCGTTGGTTTTCACGGTACTCGTATCGTTGGATTAGGGCGGTATAAATAAATGGGGCTATCGGCTAATCCCGTGTCATTAGACCTTAACAGGGGCCGTCTCCGGACGAGGCCGTGATCGAAGACCGGTCAAGCGCGAGAGATAACGCGGCCGACATCCGCGGCCTCCCCCCCCGCGATGACTGTCCCAATAACCCATTTGCTATAAGGGCGATACCTCTCCACGCGTTGTTTATATCCCTTGCCTTTGGCAGGATTACGATTGTTTCCTTTTGTAGTGTTTTCTGAAATAGCATAATAATAAATATCGTGGCTTCAGTTACGTGCTAATATTGTATTCTGCATTTATTTTATATTCTTTTTTTTTATCATTATTAGTGTTTCACCGTTCGTGTTTTGTAAATATTTCTTTAAATGCCATTTGTTTTATATATAACTATAAAAGGTAAAAATTATCTATCATCTGAGAATTCAACCTTAAGCCGCGTAAATTTACGGCCTTTAGGGACTCACAACGATCGATATGCCGCCATTGTAATATCGATATAACATCGATAGAAATTTGACAATATGTTTTAAAAATATCCCTGATATTACCCTTTCAATAATAATTTTCGTACACAGTTTGCCAACGGAATTGAGTAAGTTTAGAGGACGCTAATTTTCACAAACCTGCCGGTAAGCCTTTCTCTTTACAGAGAGGTACAACGTTGACTTAGCCTCAATCATTAGGCACCCTACGGCTTTTCCAACAGATTAGAACTGGTATAGCAAGCTGGCCACTATACGAACGCCCCCTTCAGTAACTGACGATACCTTGTCTGACGAAACTCTTTCTTAGCCTTCATACGTTTTATTACTTACATATATTTTTGCTAATTTCTTTTGATTCATATATTCAGTTACAGTAATATTATTATCTGCCACTGTCTTTTCACGTATAAAAAGTAATGCACGTTTTTTGTATTTATTCGTTACGTTTGTACTCATTTATTTCATGTTTCAAATTTTAAACTGATAAAGTTTGTTTTTGGGGCACGTTGGAATGTGCCATAAGTCAATAATAAACTTCTTCATCCTGAATGAACAGCCCTAGCTCAGATCTTAACATATTAACAACAGCATATTGAAAACCTTTTTTTACCCGTGCAAAGCGGGAATGATCCGCAAAGGGCACTGTACGTGCCCTTATCATAGGAGAATAGTCTAACCAACGAGACAAAACTTGGCTAGCGATCGACCTATCTATCAACACCCATTACCGCAATGTATGTGTATATATATTATTATATATTAGGGTTTCTTGGGGAGCAGAATACCGTAAACAGACTATATATATATATATATATATATATATATATATATATATATATGTTTTTTTTTATTTTGTAAGAACATTTTGCGTTTTATTATTATATTTAATTTGTTTTTTTTTTTTTGTTAATACAGAATTACCAATCTATAAATATAAGAAAATAGTAGAGAAAAAATCTATACACTAAAGATATTTGAGAGAACCTGGGAGGTATTAAAACGTTTAAAGAGTATATTTCAATAGTTTTTATAATTCTTGTCTGTTAATGCATTTGTTTACAAACTCCGCAAAACTACTACACAGAAATTGATAGAATTTGGAACGGAAGTAGTTTTTACCTTGAAATAACAAATAGGATAGGTTTTAACCCGTTTTCCTGCTTTTTTCTTCATTATATAATACTAGACGTACCCTGTGCGAAGAATTCGCACAAATTATGTATAGTATTTATTTTTATAATTATTATGTAAATAAATAATTCAATTTAATTTAATGAATCAAAATTTATTACAGGTATTCAATTCGTTTCTAATTTTGCACACTGTTTATAACGTTCTTCTTTTTGTTGTATTGCATTATGAAACTCAAATGACAGATCGAAGAAATATTTGAACAAAAAATTTACCGACCATTAATCATGTTGACATTGTTTCAAAATTAAAGTCGTCAGATGGCAGCACATATATAATTTTAATAATTAATTAATTTACAAAAATAGAAGCAATAATAAAACTTTTAGTTGTTGATGCCGGTAGAGCAAGCAATTATCTATGAAATTATATAAAGTTTATGTGGAGTAATTGTGAGGTTTTTTCTAAAAAGGGAGGCAAACATCTTAACCTTAAAGTATTTATATATGATGATGATGATGATGATGATATATTTTGAATGAACCGGAATCGAGATTGAGACACAAATCTGAAGGAAAAGCGAGGCTAGAATTGGGATCATAAACAGAAATAAGATCAGGATCGTGGTTGACATGTTGACATGATCGGTCGATATAAATGGTGAAATAATTCATTCTATAACTATACGGGTGGAGCCATGGGCGAAAACTAGTGATTAATAAAAGCATTGATATGATATAAAGAGTAAACCTGTAATTTAAAAAAATCAAGGTTCCATTTATTTACATTTCCAAAATAAACCTTTCTTAATAACGTCAGTGTTTCTATAGTTTTGTTAAGTATTTTCGTAATTTTTTTACAAACCGAGAATATTGGGAGATCTTTCCTATATTTTTTTTCGAATAAGTTACGTACATATTTATAATAATATTCCTACAGAATAGGGCGAACGCTAACGCGAAATGTATAAGACATAAAAAAGTATGCACAAAATATTGTTTGCTGAATACATGTATATAGTACATCATTAATGTTACCGTTAAAATGAATATAATATTAACATTAGAATGAAAAACATGTATACACAGAATTTCATTTGAACTTATGGACCTTAGCTCAACCTCAACCTCGATGCTCGCGGTTCAGTTCCATTAGACATCGGTGCAGAACGCACGGTTTAATCCATTACCACGCCGCATCACTCATTAACACTAATAGTTGTCTCTCAGAGACTTAGGGAGTGCTAGCTTCGTCCGGGGCTTTACCCTCTTGGATATACAGCAAACTACTAGTGTATCGCTTATGTGGATTCAATTCCAAACATGAATAATATATACCATTTTTTAATCCGTTCCGACCCCATTCCTAGTGAAAAACCAATTTCGGTGCTGAATTCTATGCCGGTCTGTATTCTGTACTATAAATGATAAGTTGAATGATGAAAAACATTTGTATTTTTCCTAAGAATTTTGTAAGTTGTATCTGGGTTATCCCAATAAAAAACTTAGAACAATAACGCAAATGTTCATTTGCGTTATTGTTTTAATTAAACGCGATTAGTTTTATTTAGTTAGTTAAATTTTAGGTCTCGATGCTTCTCACATAATACCTATGTGGCGCTAAGCGTACAGATAGAACCTTTATTTACTAGAACCGAGCTGCTGTCTATTGTTTGACGTAAATCTCGTATGAGCTAGCTCAGCTGATAGTATCCTTTATGTCAAATTTGTATTCACCCTATTGCTGAAACATACCCCACCCTCTACCCTTTTAATCTTTTATCAACTTTCCGCTGTGAAAATAGGTCCGTTACAATTTTCAGTGACATTTTCGATAATCGAATTTTCATCAGATCCTTGTCAAGATCTAATAAAAGACGTTCCTAGGACCCTAAACCGTCTTTTAATATTTTAGTGGTCTATTTTGACAATTTTCCGAGTGACGTCTGTATGTGTGTGTAGGAGGGAAGAAAAAAGGGAGGGGTGGTTACCTCTCATACCTTTTGAATTGATTAACCGATTGAAACGCAGTTTGCGATATTCCAAAGTGGTCTAGTTAACTTAGACTTCGTAAAACTTGGAACTTATTCCAGAATTGATAAATTATGTGGAATCACAAAAACAAAGTTTTCGGAAAAGTATTTTTTGAAATAACTTTTAGATTACTCAACTGATCGATATCAAAATCTAATGAACTGTATTCGTTAAACAGTTGCATCGATTGCTGTAAATTTCATAAAAATCACTTAATTTTTTAAAGAAATATCGTTGGAGAATTTTTTCATAAAATTATATTGCTACAATATTTCTTAGACTGTATAACCGATAAATTTCAAAATCCAACCAAATCTTTTTTTTTTAAATCACGTCGAGCGTTACAAACTATTTTAAAATGGAATAATTCGTTCGATGTATATGATTAACGAAGTAGAAAAAAGGCTTTTTTTTTTTCTTTAATAATTTGTGAAGTTCTTGACGACCGACCTACAATCTCACAGTGCATGGATTTGATGGTAGTACTGCCATTCTGCTGAGTGCATGTCATCCCACTAGATATTGTAATACATCTATTCTGACACTCTCTTGTTCGTCTAGTTATTCCGAATTCATGAAAAATAGCAGCCTTATGTCCCACATTCAAATTGGTAGTTTTGAAGACAGAAAAAAGCAGAATATTAAGTCACATTCGCAACGCATAAAAGATACCGTCGCCGTATTCAGACAGTATCGATATACATATATAAATGAGAAAGTGTCTCGCTATGATTCCGAAATGATTGCATTTTTTAAATCCGTATGTTTATGTATATGTTACCAGTACCCAAACAATTTTCTTTTTAATTTTGTCTGTTTCTGTCTATTCAAGGTTCTAGTCTATTCTGTGTTTATTTAAGGCAGTCTTTGAAGCTTAACCGCTCTTAATGGAGCTTTCACTGAAAGGTAAAGGAAGTTATTGACCTACGTATAAAATAATTTTTAGCTCCAAAAATTTAGGATTCCAGCGTGAAAACTGTAAAACCTTTTAAAATTAAGCAGTTTTAATTTACAATAATAAAATTGAAATATATACTTAAATATGTTTTGAAAAATGTTACTTGGATAACTATAAAAAATAATTTAAAAACATAAAATCTATAAAATATACAAATTAAAATAAAACTAATACTGTAATTAAATAGTTCAGCGACAGCATGTGTTTTCGATGAAAATCTCGGCGATAATTTAATAAATATAATAAAATTAATTCAGGGCGGAACCGGCTTTTACGCTCCCATTGTCACGTTTCGTACAAAGCTCTGTGGTACTGTCGATATTAATAGCTATCGATATCACTGACGTGTAACATCTTAACTCTCGGGACGTAGCATTCACGAAATACTATTCTTGGATATAAGACTCCATGCCAATATCTGACTATAATAAATTAATAACAGATCGTCTATCATAAAATTCGTTATATATAAAAAAGACATAATAGTAATGAAAGTAACAAACTGGACGAATGGATACGTGTAATAAATAACTTTATTACACGTATCCATTCGTAATTGCGAAAAACTTAATTTAAAATGAAAATAATAATTTACATTCAATTTTCGCATTGCCCTTGAAATAATGGCCCTTCTCCAATCTAGGTCTAAAAGTTACGAGATGTCTTTTTTCGGTGTATTTTCTTTCCTCGTTGGCAAAACTAGAGGAGTAAAAGAGCACACCATTGCACCCTTCTCCTGGTGCCCATGATGTTGTTCTACTGTATATTAAATCAGTGAGAAGAGTTGACGTCGGGAAATCTTGACGAAAATACGAAACCTCAAATAAGTCATTGTTTAAAAACATCTAAATAATTTATTAGATTTAAATCTTGTCGATCTATCATTAGATTTTGTTTTATAATGTTTTCAGTCCATTTGCAATATCTTAATTACTTTTGCGCAAGAATATATTAATCCACTTTTGGGCTTCGTGGCAATAAATCGGTACGGTTTCTCTTGAGCTATCCAAGTAGTGCAAAAGTGGCAAAAAAATACTTTTTTATGAGAGCGTAGACTATGTATTCCCGTGAATAATTAAGTATTTGTAGAAGTACAAGTACAAACTTATTCATACTCAACTTAACTCATATATAAGTACAAACACGAATAATGAAGGTAAGTCAGATAATTTAAATATTTCAAATACAACTGGCAGCAATTCCTTATAATTTTTTGTACACCAACGTCGTATTCATATCATCATAAAAATCTACCTATTGAAAAATCAATTTTATCCACTACCGAAATACAACGCAAATTTTAATTCAAAATATCTTTATTTCATAGATTATAATTAACACTTGAAATACGTCATACATTTAAAGAATTTACAATTTCTTAATATCTTATTTTTCAATTACCACTCGTTTAGAGAGCTATCTTTAATAAGAATGAGAAAGTAACTTGAGTAGCTCTTTTTAAACCAAAATTATATGGAAACTAGCTGTCCCGCCCGCTTCGCTGGGTAATTTTTATTATAAATAAAATGGCGAAGGATTTAAGGAATTCGAAAAATGAGTATCCTAGAACCATCTACAAATCATTCCGCATCAAATGATCCCAGTCCCATGTCTATACATTTAGTAGTTTTTACGTGTTTGGCGAACAAAGACAACCTATTTTCATTATATATGTATAGATATAATCATATATAAAACTATTGCAAGAAAAACAAATCTATAGGGAGTCGAGCTCGTTGTATCCATTTACTCTCTCTAAATATTCAGAGATCGTAAGACAGAAGTATCCTACATATGTATCTTTTTTAATGCTATTTTGAAATTAAATAGTATCAGCAATTTTTTACATACTGCACTTACATGCTGTAATTTGCCATATATTTTCCAACAGAATGCACGTACGTACGTAATATTCGGTGTCAACTGGGAATGAAAAAAGATAGTCTCCACGTTGGGTGCGCGACTACTCCTTGGCATTTCTTTTTAATTGCGTAGTTTCATGTTCATGACCGAGCAAACACGAGTCTATGGGCAACATCCCCTTATTTATTTTTTCAGTATTAAGTAAGACATCATCCACCACCCATTTTTAAACTATCTAGAGAAAAACCGGCTAATAAATTAACATCAATGTTAATTTATACAAAAGCATCCATCGAGAGCTCTTGGCGAAACCAGAGGTGGAAGAGACCACGAATAAAGCCTAAATCCTTGGTTTGGACATAACTCAAGCTTGGTTTAAGGGTACAATACGGTTGGATTTAAACGATAACTTCAGTAACTTCCAACCATGACCTTATCGGGAGATTAGGAAAATGTATAACTAACTTTCTCACAAGTTGGTATATTAAAGTTGTTGACGATTTCAGTTTTTAATTTTAAATAGGTAAAAAATATAATACAAAGAAATTCTTAAGTCGTGCCTTACTACGTTCCGTTATCCGCATACCAATCGTTGCTATACATCACTGAAGAACACTTTGTGTATGAAAATTTGACCTTTTATTCATACAAAAAAAATATAAATCTTTGTATATTTCCTCTCATACTGAAATATTAGTATTCCTCGAACACATATGTTACATTCAATGCCAGCTATTAAGTTTCATCAACACAATCGTCGTACACTGAAATTTGACCTTTATCAGTGTCAACGAAAAACGATTTGGAATAGTGCATATAACGCTTTATAAGCTATTTTTTAGGACACACATCAAAACTATATAATGAATTTATAACAGTCTTCTGTTCCGTTGGTTCCGGAAAAACTCCTTCAAGAAAAGAAGAAACGTTTATATAAAAGGAACCCAATGATTGGGAAACTCCGACGGGGTCGGAAACCTTCATGGGCGGCATTGATCACTTATTGCAATGGAATCTACATGCACCTACAGGGTTCAACCGTTTCGCTTTGAAACTAAAGGTTCAAATATTTATTTAAGGACACCGGAATATGAAGTATCTTATGTTAGGCTGAGAATTAAATTATTAGATTATTTATTGCGAATTTTATAAACATGACAAACAACTATTTTTTTTAATTTTACTCATATGCCTCCTATACTTTTTACAAACCTCTTCCCTAGAAATCACTAAAATGTACATCATGCCCCAATTGAGTTGATGGCGCGAGCTTAAGGGATCATTTGCATTTAGTAAAGATTTTAAGTGGTAATAATGGCTTACGCGAAAGGAAACGAAGTGAGGAAATCCGCCAGAAGCGGGGCCTATGAGGCTGTGCGTATCTGGCGCAGTATCGCGACGCGGTTAATCCCTTCCCGTAATAGCGCCCGTCAATGTCTCCGGGTTCATTTAAATTCAGCGTGGCCGCGGCTGATAGAGAAGTCAAACGCTTTGTCGCCGGAGCGCTATGTGTCGGGAACAAGACGAGGAGTTTCAGATTGTCAAGATTTGAACGAGTGAACGGGACTCACACCGTCCGAATTATAATTAATGCGGTGAAATTATTCTTTATTACCGAGTATTTAGTATCTCTCAATACTAAACCATTTTTCTGAATGATTTTGTAACAGCTAAAACGTATTATTGAGGCGTAATTCTGTGTATTTGTTTTTAGGCTCGGTAAACTCCATTTATACGCCCATTACAGTACAACGCACGAAACTCTGCAGCTGTGAAGTCGGTTATGAAAGCGTCGCAATGGGATAAAATTGAAACTCGGAAAGAAGAAAAAAGGGTCGGGTAGTATTAAACCTACGCATTACATCATTCACAGGCAATTCAGAGCCGCAAAATTTCGTGCATTGTACTGTATCTTTAATAATATCTATTGCTACCCATGTATTGTAATTATTACAATTAAGTAATGTTACTATGATAGTTTTTTATTATTAATAAAAAATATGGCGTACTTCACTCATTATTTTCATGGAAACGACAATGTGTTTTGCCTAACGATATTATTCAATGAAGATGGAAACAATTTAAAGGTGCTCTTCCACCAAACGCACGTCGTAGGTACACGCATACGACGACTCGTTTATATTGTTTGTTATACAAAAGCTGGGATAAAATTTTAAAGCTCACTTTTGACAATTTTGAGAAGAAAAAAAACATCAATTGAAGGCACTAAAATATTCGTTATTAACAGTTACTCTCCTGAACTTTGAGCATAAATCTTTCACGGTATTAACTAACTTAAACCCAATTTCACAAGTATATGTTAACAATTAACAGGCAGTTAATTTAAATTTAGAATTTTTTCTTCGCACAAACTAGTTCTTACGTGTATTTTAACGGCCTGTTACTTTAACGTTGCTTAGTGAAATGTGATCTTAAACTTCTAAATTTAGTGTGATTAAATCTCCATTAGATAAAATTTCCAACTGATATTTCATTTCGTAGTTATTGATTTTTAATTTGTCGTTAAGAAAACAAAAAAAAATGAAACGTTTATAAATTATTGTTTTCAGTCCGATATTCGTAAATCGAGTTTTAACTATTTTCCAAGTGACGGTGGTCTGTCTGTTTGTGTGAGTGTGAATCTAAAGTTCTCGTATCTTTTGAACAAATTGATCAATCACAGTTTGTAGCATTTAAAAGTATTACAACATAAGTTTCTTGTAATTTTGAACCGATTCGGCTTAATAGATTTTTAGAAATCTCGAATAAGAAATAAAAAAAAAGTTTTTCACGTAAATTCGATGAACGTCTTTCTCGTCATCAAGTCGAGCATTCCAGAAAAATTGCGACATAAAATTCATATACATTTGAAAGTCTCATACTCCTAAAGTTTAAGAGTTACAAAACTAACAGTTATATTGTTGTGAATATTCATTTGACGACAACACAAAAATATGTGTTAGACTCTCCCTTCGCCTCTTGCGATGACGGCATAGACCACGGAGGTGAACACTAAAAATTTGGTCTCACGTGGCGGAATCTCCAAACAAGTCCTTATAACTGAAAAAACCAGTTAGTGATTAATGTATTTAACACGTATTAGGCATGAGAAATCGAGGGCATTAAGGACTAAAATAATTAAAACTAAAAGGCTAAATCCCATTTGTAATCGACGAAAGTTGATCATAAATATAGAAAGGTAGAAATCTAATTAATAGCAAGTGAATGCAGAAGGTGGCACAGGCCCAGGCTGGAAACGCGAAAATCGGTAGACTTCGCAGCAAACATACCGTTTTCAAACAATCAAGTGCGGCGGTAGCATGGGTGAGTATTCTTGAAAAGGCGGGATCTTATCGTGCTGTTGGTCATTCAGACGTTTAAATAATAGATGATGTTAATAATTGTCGATTACAAATGATCTTTGTTTAGCTAAGACCAAACTTCACGATGTGTTGAATAGTGGGTTTCCGACGGCGACAAATGTGACTCTTTTTAAAATGTGCTGTATGTGTGTAAGCATTTTGATTCTGGTAAAATACCATCAATGTCGGTAACAAATAGATTTATATATCCACCGAAATCAAAAGACTTGCCAGATTTGACACCAGCCGAAGAAAGATTGGTTACCAAGCACCATTCATACAGATTTACAAATAAAATATCTGTAGATTTAAATAAATTGTGCGCAACCGAGCCCAAAACCAATATCAACAATAAAGAAAGCGATAGCGTGTGCGTAGATATTTGAAATCAAGGTGTGTACTTGCTAGATTGCATACTGTGATTTGGAATGAGGATAATTGTTTTGGATATAGCACCGGGTCAAAGCAGCACTTTATTGAACTTGATCCCAACTATACGGAGTCGATAGACATTTTAATTCAAAAGTGCGAGTTACGCTTTATGTAATGGCAACTAGCGAGATTCGCAGAAGCGATAAACGCATAGTGACACCACAATATATTTTCTATATGGTGATTAAAATCCTTCAGTTACGAGTAGATGAAACATTTATAACACATTTTGAGCTTTCTGCATACAAAATGTTACGAGAGCGATGTTACAAGACAAAGAGTATCTAAATGAATGTGTTCAAAATAATCTCTTGTTTCTAAAATCCATTCCAAACTCGGTGCAATACTGGTCTGACAGGAAGCGAAATTTATTTGCGATGATGCGACAGTTGGGTAAGCTGACGGTCTTCTCAACTCTAAGCGCCAGTGAAACTAGATGACCGAACTTTTTGGCTAAACTGCATAAGCTTAGCGATAGCTTCAAAGATATAGAAAATATGGAATCACTGACGACAATTATGGAACGTTATCTTGTTAATGAAGATCCGGTGTCATGTTGTATTTTCTTTTATAAAAACTAGTTGATACTTTTATAAATATGTTCAATAATCCGCACTAATGTAATCCGTACGATCGGGAGTGTGATGCAATACACTATTTTAAAATAATTTAATTCCAACACAGAGGAAGTCCACGCGCACACATTCTTCTTTGATTGCAAAATGACTCAAAAGAAACTGTGAGCGAAGATATACCAAATATTGTCAAATTGATATATAAATTATGTTCCGTTTCTCGGAAAGATTTGTCACAAGAAATGTATTCGAAGCAACAAAGTGCACAATCATACGTTTACAAGTACGAAACGGGGTCAATCTAAATGTCGTTTTAAATATTCACTGGCACATGGAAACGAATATGGTGCTGTTGCCGATGGCGATAAGCAAAACAAGGCCAAAAATAATGCTTAAAATGATCGACAAATAGAAAACGATACTCAAACGGAAGGTTTACCGTGATATCGGTGAGTTGTTTGTGGACAATCCATAAGACAGTGCAAAATATTTGGATGTGATCCGTGTCTCGCTAAAAATCCCATCGCTATTGTTCAAGCGTGACATGGCCGATATTTACACTAATACTTTCAATCCTCTGTAAGCCCGAGTTTTGGGATCTAATAGCGATTTGCAATTGTTACTAGATTAGTATGGCATGCGCATGTTATACATTAGAATATGTTAATAAATCGAACAGGGTGATCAGTCATCTGCAATGTAAAGTGAATTGTTGAAGCTGCAAGATGAGCATCCTGATTTCGATTATTGTTCAGATGTTAAATTCTGTGAAAATGTCAGCACAAGAAGCTGCGTGGTATGTGATCAGATAACCCATAAGTCTTGACAGTTGTGATGTCGTATTTACACCTACTGTGGCCGCAGGGAAGACAGAGCACACCAACAAAAGCAACAAATGGATCTACAGGAATTTACTGATGATTATAGATATTTGGACAGAATCTAAATGAATGTTACGAAGGTCAGCCGCAAACTTTGGCAAATTTACACCTAGCAAATTTCATCGCTAGGTATACAAAAGGAAAATCATCAAATAGCGATGAGAACAATGACAATAATGACGATGGCAATATAGAATATTTGTTTCAATATCGAGCAGTATATAAGAGAAGAGAAAGTTCTGTTAAATAAGATATAGGCAGTCTAATTTGAGTGACACGGTGAACTGCAGGACAGAGATGGTCACGCCATATCTACTGTCTCGAAATAAAAACGTTGATATATTAGATCGGAACAAGTTTCTGGAGTTGTATGATGCGGGCAAATAATTAACAATAAACAAGCGTAAAGAATACGAAGCTGACGTAAATATTCAACAGATCATGGATAAAATAGAGGCGATGAAAAGAAGGCAATTATAATTTATTAAATGAAAGAGATGATTTTGTAAAGAGTGTTCTTAACATTGACCATATTGAAAAACGAAGACGATATAGAAGCGATCGCATTTTCGACTGGGATATCTACCGTTCAACAACGTGGGAACGTTTTTCAAAAAGAAGAATATTGCTAATTGCTGCGCAGTACTAATAGCAGACAACGAAAATTTATACTTGAGATGATACACAGAATATACTCGATCCGTTCACCTCCTCTAAAATTATCTCAGACTGACAGGTAGCAGTAGAACCTGTGTTCTGAAAATAGCAATGAAAACATATAATAGATATACAAAGCAACACTCATTACGGGGAATGCTTATATGATGAGGTAAGTATGATCGGCGCCAATGTATTATCTAAGTTGAATTGTCGATTATGCGAAATAACTAGTACACATGATCAAACGTTTGGAGGAATAAATGTGGTATTCACTGGCGATTTCATGCAACTGCTTCTTGTAAACGCAATTCCGGTATTCGAAGCGTCGAGAAATAACTTGGGTGGAAAAATACTGTGGTAATCTTTGGACTACTATCATCTTAAGGAGATCATGTGGCAAAGTGATTGACTGTTCTCGGTTATATTGACAAAAATTGGTAATGGTAAACATCTCGAAGCAGAAGAAATGACTACTATAGCATCCAGATTCAGAACGAAGAAACGGTGCCGAGAGAATGTACCTGAAGACTGTTTCGTAAAAGTCAGCCCTTAACGAATACAATAGGAGAGCTGTATCAAATAAATTATGTTCTACGGCATTGGATGTTATCTCTGGTTATGATAGCCGCACTACTACAGTAAGACAGAAATTGCAGAAAATGAGTGTTATAGAGACAGGAAGTTTACACTTTCTCTTTAATTTGGAAATTGGCTAATGTATATAATCACAACAAATGTAGTCGTCGACGATGGTCTTGTAAACGGCACTATCGGCTTATTGAAACAGATAGAAATGGCCACCGAAGAACAAGTGTGACGTGCTACCGAAGAACATAAAACAGTAAAATACGTTCGCTTGTGACTTCACTATTTTCAAACACAAATAGGTGTAATAAATAGAATCAAATTTGCACCAAGAGTTCTAGGCAGGGGTGGAGTGTTGAAACGTCAACATTAATCTCAGAGTATCAATAAAATGCAGAAGATTTCAATCCCCACTCGTACTTGCTAGCGCTATAACCATTCCCAAAAGTCAGGGAGGAACTTTCGTCATAGTTTACCATTACAATAAGTCACAGCAGACGCAGTTGGTTTACGCAGCGTTGAGTTGAGTTACGAATATCGAGGGTCTCTGCATTACGAGCGAGAAAGACGATTTCAAATTCTATCATAACAACAGTTCAGACAGCCCGGCGATACGTAAAATACGAAATTAATACAATTGAAGAGTTATCCTCTGTCAGCCGGAAGGCGATGGAATTCATTGATTGACGTAACCTCACGGAATTACGAGGGTTCTGTTCTTCGTCGAAATAAACGTGCAGATTCTGTACGCACACTGTTTGGACATCGAAACAGATATTGAATCTGACAACGAAATCTATGACACAGAAAGGAATGCTATTTCCCTTGTGAATTATTATTTTCTAGTTTTACAAGTGATAATAAAGTATCTTCACTTAAGACAAACGGCGCTTCTTTTACTTTGGAAATTTTTTGAAACTTTTTTGGAGTTTTTGATCTATGAGAATTCTTTTTTGGCAATTTATATTTGTAATTGATTCCAGACCGCACATTTCACAAAAATTTAAATTTTCTAAAATAAGCCCATAACATTCCCTACAAAGCAAGACTTTCGCATAGATTATATTATATCTTGCTACTATTGCATTATTACAATAATCTCATTGTTTTTGCTTTTATAGGGCTCGTCAGGTCGTAAATATCTCACAAGAATGGTAGTGCTTTCTCATAGAAGCTAGTTGTTTTTGAAAAATACATATTTTTTTTTGTAATAATCATCGATATTTTTTTTTATTCGATCAAATTAAAATTACAATTTTAGACATTTTTCTTAAAAATTTTATTTTATTTTAATATTTAAAAATCTACAAAAAAAAATACTTGAACATATGACATTAAGAATGTCAATATCAATTTCGACATTTCATTAAAAGGGATCCCTTAATAAACCTCCTAGAACATCATCGAATTCATGAAAAAATAACTGACGGTAGTAGCCCGACTTCGATCCACTTTGATTTTTTTTAATAACCTTTAAGTTACTTTACCGATCGATACCAAAATCTAATCAGCTCTTCTCCCCTAAAAACTGCGTCGCCACAAACTGCATTCAAATCGATCGATTTATTCAGAAGACATCGTTGGGGAATTCAACAAGCTGCCCTTGATATATATATACAAATTACAGACTTATTGTGGCGTGTAGCTGACAGTATCTGTTTTAGTTTGATTGGTTTTTCATGAAACTTACCTTTTAATTATTCAAATTCGTTCTAGTTGTTGGAAAGTACAATATATTATGTATATGTAACATAATATTTAGTTACGATCAAATTTATTGGCAATCCCAATGTTCTTCAATACCTATTTTTACTTTCTCTGTGAATCTCTCTATTAAACGAATTATTGAAATAGCGTGTGTGGAACTCACGCGGCTTATTGTGATGAGCGTATACGGACACCTTCGTTCATCCTATGATTGATTTGAATCAGTTATGGATCTAGCCTTGTACGTGGGGCGCACTTATAAGTTTCTGGAACTGGCGACTTACATAAACAATATTTGAAAAGTAATAACTACATTTGCAAATGGAACACTTTGGCTGTAGAATACAGTTTTTTTAATCGAACTGTCCATTGTTTTTATATTGTGGTGTCATTTTAAAAATCGCATTTCTTCATCACCGTGGAGGAAGTCATAAAACTTTCATAGATGCTTTTTTACGATTTTAAGTGTAGAAGGAAAGTATTCTGGTCAGTAGTATTAATTTTGAATTTAAATATATAAATTCAGTAGACGTTATAAAGACATTTAAGTCATTAGAAATAAAAAAGACTGCTGTTCTCCATGGTCTGTCAGTTCAAATTGTAAACTCTATTAATGATAGTATTGCACCACATTTTACATTTATCTTTAATAGGGTGTCCGGATGATGGCGTGTTTCTTGATCTGATGAAACAAAGTAAAATCATACCTGTATTTAAAATCGGTAGTAAATTAAACACCACCAACTTTAGGCTTATATCCATACTATCGACATTTAGTAAAATATTTGAAAAACTGATCGTAAATCTACTGTTATCACATCTTTACAGTATCAACTAAATGTTCAGAAAACAGTTCGGTTTCACGTGGGGTCATACGACAATCGATGCTGGCGTTTGTACTTGTTCACCAAATTTTCAGACCCTGGGAGCATTTTTTAAACTCTCTAAGGCATCTGATTATGTAAGTTACGAAACTCTGATCGGCAAGCTACGTCATTATGTGATTACGAGCCTGGCAATCGGTCTTCTGCAATCGTATTTGAGTAAAAGGATTCAGAAGGTCGAAGTTAATCAAATAAGATCATCAGGATCTGTGGTCGGCATGGGGAGACCACAAGGATCTGTCCTTAGTTCGTTTCTGTTTTAATTTATATTAATGACTAACCCAGTATTATTAAGGATATTCATTTAATAGTATACTGTTCGCAGATGATACTTCAATACTTTTATTAAAGGCAAAAGACGTGAAATCACGACGATGTGAATATTACCATCTCGAAAATTGAAAACTGGTTTACTGTGCATAACCTACTTTTCTTTACAAAGAAAACAAAATGTTTAAAAAATTTTCTTCCGAATGTAAACATGGATGTGGTACCATTTTATTACATAATGAAAATTTGAATTTGTTAATACTACTGTATTCCTGGGAGTTACTCTGGATAATAGGTTTCAATGGGGTCCTCATATCAATACGTTGGCGAAAAGACTTAGTTCTGCTGCATATTCAGTTAAAAAGATAATAAATGTATCAGATATCTAAATCGCAAGATTGGTCTATATTGGCTGCTTTCATAGCCTGATGTGATACGGCATTTTGCTATGTGGTAATGCCGCAGATATTGATAGAATTTTTGTGCTGCAAAAACTGGCAGTTCAGGCTATTTATAGGCTGGGACCTATAGCTTAGAACTGATTCTAAGGAAATTTTAATCTTAACTCTGGCATCTTAATTTATATACGAAAATTTAATACATATAAAAAAGAATATAGAACTTTTTAAGAAACAATGATAGACATAAATTAAACTACATAAAGTCACATATTCATTTAGAGGGCTCTGTGTGAACATTTTCAATAAGGTCCCTGAAAATGTACAAAATCTATCCTTTAGCAAATATAAAATCATTACGAAACAATTACTTCTTTAAAAAGAGTATTACAAAGTTTGTCAATATTTAGAAGACAAATATTCATAGACATAACTAACTTGACTTCTAGCGGGTTTAGTTCTTTATAAGTTTATAAATATTTAATAATTTTATATATTTTAAATTATTAATATTTGAAGTTGAAAAGAACTACCCTCGAATTTCTCGCTCGTTCTTCTTGAGGGAAAACTGCCTTCCGAACGAATAGTAAAGTAGTAAACCTATATAGCAAAATATAAATTTTTAATTCATTGTGACGTATTTTAAGTGTTGTTCATGACCTATGAAATAAAAATGTATTTGAATTTGAACAAAATTATTAATGTCGCCAAATAATATAATAACAGTCAGAATTTCCGCAAATAGCGCGTTATTATTGTGACAAAAACAATGGTGCGAGCAAGACAACACATTTTATCGTGACGTATTGACACAGGCGCCTACGTGAAATTTGGGCCGACGGGAGGAAACTTAACAGCCATTCCCTATATCATATCTATCTATACTTATGCTCTATCCGATAGAAAATCTCTATCTGTCGGTAGCTTTTCTTGTCCCAATAAGTTCCTGACAGATGTTTGTTCTTATCGGCTTAAGATATCTACAATGAGAGGACCGATACCTTACCAAAGATTAGTTTTTCTACGGATTGAGCGCTAATTTACTTATTTATTCCTTATAATATTTTGACAGGCGTCAAGTTACGACGCTCTTAGATATTGGCGATTCGTCGTGTATCACCGGTTGCTTCTGTCCGTCTTCTTGTTGTGACTTAATTTACCAGTTATCTGATTGATGTAATATCGACGCACTGGTATAGAGAACAATTCGGAAGAAGAGCTTAGGGACTTTAAGACTAGAATCGGTTATATGAACACATTGAACGCTTATGGGTTTGCACAGAGATTTAGGAGGAAGAAGCGTTCGGATTAATAATTATTCCATTAGTGACTGATTAAAACATAAAGGTAAGTAAAAATTAAATTTTTTGCATTAATATTTTTTACTTTTGTCTCGTACCTAGCTTATAGTTAATCTTGAATGTTAAACAATTGACATCAATTTTACATTTCGCAATAGATGTCCAAAATCTTTTAGATAACTTATCATAATTAGACAATAAATATTTTCATGCAACGAAGGTTTTTAATCATACTCTATGTATGATATAAATGTATATAATATTTACATAATATTATATATTTATATAATACATATTTTATGAATTATATAAATATGTAAAAAACGTTATATGCAAGTGTGGAAATATGCACATAATGAATAGGTAATTAGTAATTATTATTAAGCCTTTATTTGCTGAAAACTAAACATAACACAAAGAATCTAATACAGAAAAATAAATAATAAAATTATTAATACGTCTAGTTGCCGGATGTAGTGATCAGCGTGTCCCATGATAGATAGGCCTCTTTTCTGTTTCCAGCTTTCCCCATCCAAGTAGCACCTACGACTTTTCTAATGTCATCTATCCATCTTCTTGCCTATTTGCCTCTTCTTCTTTTCCCATCGCGTGGATGCCATTGTATTATAAGTATTGTCCATTTAGTTCTACTCTCTACTCTCATACGGTCCTTTAGTGCTTATCTTAGTTATCATGAGTCTTTCCATTCCCCTCTAACATGTTCTCGATTTTTTTAGATGTTTATGATTCAGTGCCCAGGTATGACATCCACATAAAAGATATGGCAGAATACACAACTTGAAGACCTTTTTTTTAGCAAAAATAGAAAACTGTTCGCTTTTAAATATCTGCTTAAGTGACCAATACCTTTTCCATGCAATTTTTCTTTCAATTTCCATGTCTGTCTGATCTAACTTTATTTGTGCAACGTTATTCTTATATATATTTTTAATGATTCGTATGTAGTTTTTGGGGATTCCTTGCACAGTTAATGCTTTCCATAGCGAATTCTGTTTTACTGAATCGAAAGCTTTACTATAGTCCATAAATGTAATATAAAGTGCTTTACCATATTCTTGAATTATTTGTAATAATTATTTTAAGACATACATGTGTATGTATGTAGACCATAACTGTGGACCACCTTAACTGTAGACCATATGGTCTACAGTTAAAAAACCTACTCTGAAGCCAGCTTGTTCAATTGGTTGCTGTTCGTCCATTATGCCTGTAATTCTCCTTAAGCTCGTTTTAGAAAAGACCTTGAATATATTTGACATGAAGCTAAATAGGTCTGTAGTTTTCGATGTTATCCCTTTCTCTCTTTTTTGTAGTAATATGACTGTACTCTTAGGCCACTGTGATGGTATAGATTCTGCTTTTAAAATGTTATTGTATATTTCTGTAAGTTTGGCAGATTGTCGGGTATGGTAACTGATATTTTAATCATGTCATTTGTTATCTGATCTGGTCCAGGTGACTTGCCTTTCTTTTGACTCTTTACAGCGTCTTCTATTTCAGATGGAAAAACATCGGTATATCTTCATTGTCTTCGATGTCTATTGTTGCATCTTGCATAGGTTCTACTATATAGAGTGTTTTGTAAAAATCAGTTGCTGTTTTGATTATGTCTCTTCATTTGTTCTCCTGTTTACCTAATTTATTTTTAATGTTTGGTATCCATTTTTTTATTTCCGTTAGTTCTTTCCATGCTTTTTAACTCCTCTTGTCTTTTTTATATGATAATTCAGTATGTTCGCTCTTTTTTTAGTTCTATCTCTCTTAATGCTG
This sequence comes from Eumeta japonica, assembly GCA_005406025.1. Lineage (NCBI taxonomy): Eukaryota > Metazoa > Arthropoda > Insecta > Lepidoptera > Psychidae > Eumeta > Eumeta japonica. The sequence goes on along the minus strand of BGZK01000304.1, from coordinate 216,386 downwards.
TCTTTTTTTTTGCTTGTTACTTATATGGCTTTTATATTACGGTTATCCATTTTGTTTTTTAAAATATGCCTTCTTTCTTCTATTAAAATCTTGGTATCATGTTCAATAGCACTAGTCTTTGGTTTTGTCTATTTGTTATGCAGTTGTCCATATATTTCATTTATTTGTAGATCATAATTTTCCATTTTTAATTCTGTTTTATTTTGATGTTTTGTATTTTTTGTTAGATTAAATTTGTTTCTGCTAATTTTTGGCTCTGTACCACTTATTTTTGCTCTGACTGTTCTATGGTTGGTGTTAAAATTAAGTAGATTAAGAATAGTTACATCTTGAAATACTTTTATGTTGTTAGTTGCTATAAAATCTATTTCGTTTTTATGTAATCTGTCTGGAGATATTCATATCCATTTTTTATTCATATTTTAATTTTGAAGAAACTGTTCATAAATATAAGATTGTTTTCAAATGCTAGGTTAATCATTCTTTGCTATTTTTTTTTTTGCTTCTAATGCCAAAATCAAAATTGCCCACTACATTTTCTTCTCATATTCTTGAGAACCTATTCTGCCATTAAAATCTCCCATTATTATAACATTCTTGAGTGTTTCTTGTACAGCTGATGACAATTTATTAGTGCAAGGAAGTATAACTTCTCATACACGTACATAAGTACATGCATCGTTTTTTTTTCTAACAGTTTTTCTTTATAAAGCATGTGCAATACATATACAAAATCAACTTATCGAAGGTAGGAAATTCTTACTATTACATTTAAGCTGTCCAGGTGAAACATTCTGAAGGAACAAGTTATAAAGTGAAGATTTCGCCGCGGGTGCGGATTTGTGGATGCGTCGCCTGTGTTTGAATAACGCGGGTCAGGTGGGCCGTGTGAAAAATAAAATGCTTTCTTTCCGCGGGGCATCAGCGGCTCGAGGACCCAGCAAGGCGTAATTTATAGGGGCGCGTAGAGACGGCCGTTGAGTTATGCGCCGGGAGCTTTACGGCGATCGCAGCGCCGCCCGCCCGCCGCCGGACACCGGCGCCGCTGAACGGCGCCCAAAGTGCTCTGTCGTATCCTGTTTGTGTGGATGTGGACCCGTATTAAATTTTGTAGGGAACTACTAGTGCGTTGTAAACATTGTCTATTAGACTGTAATGTAAATAACCGTATGTTTAATATCAGCGTTGGAATACTCAATGCGCAACTAAATAAATACCTATTTTCGCTCCTTTATATCATAAAGTGATTATTAAACACATGGAATTACTTATATACAGGTCGGTTATGTTAACAGTATATGTTGCATGTTTAGTCCAATCTAAAAAGACCCGGTTATTCAACATTTAGTTAATTGTTAGAATTCCTAACAACTGAATTTTCTTTTCATAGACACTTTTTATATTCTAACAGATTTACTTTACACCGCGACAATGTATGTGATATTGAAATTTACAAAAACCCCGCTTTGGTGATATTTGAGAAATTTTTGAAATGTTATAATTCAAAAACAAATATTGATTAAAATTTTTGAAGATTTCTGTATTTTGGAAATAATTTTTTAAATTTCTGTTAACATAAGTAAGATTTTCAATATACACTCGTTAAATTATGGTTCTCGTATGATTTTTCAAAATATGAGTTAGTTCGTTAGATTTTAATGTTTATGGTCCTACGAAGTTCATGTTTGATAGAGTTTGTAAATGCATTGTGTGGGAGGGGGGGCGGAGGGCGATACATGCATTTGTGTGTCTGGTATATGAAAATGTGTTTGTGCGTGTTTCGTCGTATAACTAATGTCAATAAAAAAATTTTTGAAATTTATTTTTGAATATCTTGCAACATTTTAAACTAAACTCCAAAAATTACATTCAATGCCATAAATCCGGTCCTGGCTTTCATTTCTGATCCCCATTTCAATTCCAATACTACTTACGGTTCCAATTCGTACGAAGTCAGGAGAAATGCTCATATTCAAATGTAATATATATATATATATATATATATATATTTGAATATGAGCATTTCTATATATATATATATACTATTTACTCTGAGATAGTATAACTTTCTATGATTCTTTATCATTTGCATAATCACATTCTCTTACTGTACACAATTTTCATCACGATCGTTATGCACACACAAACGCACCCATGCCCGCACGCATACATACGCACTACTGAAATCAAGACGGGTCGGATTCAAAAGCAGAACCACAATAGAAATTCATTTAATGTCCGCACGGGTGAAACCGTGGCCAAAAACTCGTTTATTACATAAAATAAAATAGTATAGAGAAAAAATCTATACATCATATATATTTGAGAAAAGCTATTCTGGCAGTAATAGAAATGTTAACATAATACAGTTCAATGGTTATTAGAATTTATGTCTGTATGTCTATCTATAAATTTGTTCATGAACTCTGCAAAATCTACTGTAGGGAACTTATTGAAATGTATGACGTGCATACATATATGTGTATGGTAATAGTTTATAGCCCGGAATAACATGAGACAGTGTCCCTGTTTCGCCACTATTTTGTTTTTGTTTCATAGTGATCGTAGATGGCCCAAGCTGTAGGTACGTGCGGTTCTATTCGCGTGGAATTGATATTTAAATACAAACACATTGAGAACGGGACCGGGATGGCGCTCATGGCGTACAACGCGTCATCAGTCGATATAACAGATGTGAAAATTCATTGTGTCCACACGGATGAAGTTGCCGGTGAAATCTAGTATCATATGAGTGAATAATGTATAACGAAATTTTAAGATGTTTGCTTAAAGATTGATTATAGATGAGCATCTACCATATCTTTTATTTTGTAATAATAAAGTACATTCCTTTGAAGCATAAAAAACCTTTTATTTTAATTTAGATATCCGCCGACGTAAGGTGTCCTTAGGGATGCGACGTCAGGAAGCGACTTACATATGGCCGCAAACGGATTGATTGTCAGCCGGGACACGTTCGCGTGTTGCCGCGCCGCACTCGTCACCGTCCCCGTAACTTCCGTGTACTACAAAGTTCGCAGTTTGACAAGTAAATTGTGTTAGCAACGGTGCCCTTTCGCCCGTGCTGCGCCGCCCCCATCACGCCTTCGCTTCCCCAGAAGTTGCCAGTCCATTATTAATTATTCACTGCGCGATTTGAATCGACATGGGTTGCCCTGTTGCGGCGCTGCTCTTTGACCGTTTTGTTAGTTTGGCATTAACAACTAAATGCAGTGCAAAGCTCCGTATAACTATTTATTATAATAAATAATATCCTTAGAGCAATTCACATTCGAAACGCTTAGCTGTAAAATTTATCTCTACATTGAGTGCAAGTATATTTCTATGTTAGAAAGTTTGTTTAGTTTCGAATCTTGGAAGTCAATTTTGAATAGCAGATAACCAAACCTGAGTTCGATTGGGTTGAAAATTTCCACTATTATCCGACGATCTTGACACTTCAACAAGTTCCTATTCGCCGAGGAAGTCTTTTAAGATTAACAGCATGGACACGTTCAGTTTTGATAGTAATACATACTTTAAACATGACCTCAAGCCGCAACTACGACCGTATTCTCAATCTCAAGACCGAACTTTCTTTAACATCTCTCTTAAGAGGCATTTAAATCACGTTATTAAAAAAATGCATAAAACAATATTCGCGGTTGGTAATAGTACGTACTCTGTGATAAATCAATGTAAAGACCGAATTTTAAAATTTGTTATGGAAAAGTGGTTCTACAACTTGACGGAGACGTGTTACTTTTTGTATTAGATTTTTTTAAATATACCTAGATGGAGGTTTCGCGTTTGCCATAATTACAACAAATCAAAGTATTTTCCTGTTATGTTTTTCACTAAAACTAATAATGGCATGCCCGTTGCGTTTTATATATAAGAAAACAGACCAATTATTGCTTTATTTTCATTCACGAAATCCATAACAAATTTTTAAAAAAATTGTATCTTTGGCAACGTATGAAAATAGTTAAATATGCCGTAGTATTTAAAGGATTTCACTGAATTCCGCATTTCGCAGAGCCATTTCGTTTGACGCGCGTCAGTGTGCCGCTGACTGCGAGAGGGTGAAATTGTGTCACGCAAAACACTGTGACATATGCGCATGCATATGAGTATGTCATTATTTTACAATATTTTGCGAGTTATGAGTTAAATATACTAAGCGCTTTGGCGCTAAAAAGCAATCTCTAATATATTTGAACCGTCAAATCATGAATGTAAATAGAGCGCTTTCCGCTGCGCGCGTTGAGATCGACATTCAGTAACAAGAATACTTGGGAAAATAAAAATAAATACATTAAAATTAAAAGACTCGCCCAAAAACGTAAAGCTACAACGGAGGTCTCTTCACGTTTATAGGAAGAAAAAAATTTAAAGAGCTCCGCTGTGGCTTGTGTTTTTGGGTGAGTCTTTTATTTTTAATGTATTTATTTTTATTTTCCCAAGTATTCAGTTTTTTTTTCTCGAGTCTTTATTATTTTTTATCCTTCAAACCTTTTTTTCCTTTCTCAAGTCTTAATTTTTTTTTCTCTCACGTCTTTTTTTTCATTATTTTTTTACGCTTAGCTCCTAGGCTTTTATTCTATAAAGCTTCACTTCTTTTAGACGTCCCTAGATGGTACAGTTTTTTTTTTTATTCCGGAATTGTTTATGGTCCTGTGTAAAAGATGAACAACATTTAAAAATCGGATAATTCCTCGGAATCGAAGGTAAGGAGAATGGTGGCACCGAGGTCGAGATCAGAAACAAAACCAGCTAAAGCGAGACGAAATCATGATCTCAATTTGAGGAACGGAATCGTGATGGAAACGTGTCATCAACCGATAAAAAATATGAATAACTGTTCAATAAACAATTTGAATAATGTTTAGTGTGGACATAGGAATAAAATGACATATGATACAATTGTAGGGCTCCGTGAGAATCAATATCTTGTAATTATACCGATTTAGATAAACTTTAGTAGGAAGTTAGCTGGAAGCCTATAAAAATTTATACGATATATTTTTAGGGTTTCGTGAGAATTACTGAGAACCATTATAGTTTTACTGCTTTTAATAAAATTTAAAATGGTGTTAGCTGGAAATCAATAAAGGCATATACGATACCAGGTTAGAGTTCTTTGAGATTTACTAAGAAACCTTGTAATCTAACAGACTTCAATAAAGTTTAGTATGAAGGTAGCTGAAAACTAATGAAAGAATGTACGATACATTTTTAGAGTTCCGGAAAATTAATAAAAGCCTTATTTAGTTTTACAGATTACATTAAACCTTGGCATAAAGATGCTGCTTGGTATAAAGCTGAAAATTAACGTAGAGATACGATAATTTTTTAGGGTTCTTTTAGAATTACTAACCCACCCATTAATTTAATCGATTTTAATAAAAAATTGCCGCAAATATAATCGAAAACTAATGAAAAAATACGTATATATGAAATACATTTTAAGTATTTAGTGAAACTTACAACGAATTATTACAGTCTTACTAATTTAAATTAGTATTGAAATAGATAGAAGCTAATTGAACATGCGGGGTACATATTTTATGCTTTCGGGGTATCACTAAGAACCCTCATAGCACGCTTACTAATTTCGTTGAAATTTGTACAAGTTGTTCTTATTAATACAGAGAAAACAGAGAAAGCGTTTAGAGTGGCTTATGATTCCGTAGTTGTTTTGTGTAGTTCATAAGCACCCTTATAATTTGAGCGATTTCAATGAAATTTGGCTTGTAGTAGTTTAAACCAAAGAAAAGCCTACATTATTTTTAAGGTTTCACATTTAAAGGTTCAATGAAATTTATTAAAAATTATTATAATTTCACCAATTTTGCAAAAATTGTTTTTTTTTAAATGTTAAAAATATTATAATTCAGTTTATTTGAAAAAGAGAACGAATATGAAACTAGACTGAAATAAACCAAGAATAAGGGTGTGACTGAGGGCGTACTACGCGCGGACGCAGCGATATGAAAACTACTATTAAAATAAGCTTTGTCGAGAAGTTAGAACCATCCGCAAAAGGGTTAAAGCAATAAATAAGAAGTATGTTTGTTATATTTTCATGACTAAATAACTGACCCAATTTGTAACATTTTGCACAGTGATAGATACCCTGCGTCCAGACAATGTGTAAGACGAAAAAGGACGCTGGATTGCTTTCAGTAAAATAGCTAGTAACTATCTGAATTGCCTGTAATATCATCAATAGGTTTATTTTTATATATAATATTTCGTGAACAATGGATTCACAAATACTACTAGTAAAAAATTCAGAATCTTATCCAATAGAAAAGTTCGTTAATGTTCTAATTACTGTTTAATTGTTTCGATTGTTTTCGTACCGACGGCCAACGCCGGGCGCATCGAAAGGCGCACGCGCGCGTCGCAGTTAAGTATTCCCGCCGCCGCGCTGCTTCGTTACTCGGCCGACGGAAGTCGTGGCGGGCAATAACACAAATATAATAACTAATATACTAAAATAACATATAATAACAAATATAATAAAATGAAAAATATAATAACACAAATTACAATGTATATAAGGGGGCAATAGTGTCTTAACAGCAGAGCGGTGCATGAAAAATGCTGTGGCGAGGCGATGACGTGTGCAGTGCAACGTTCCATTTTGTAATTCATAGTTTCATATGTTCTTCCGTTGACTTTTAACCATCTCCACAATAAATTTTAATGAAATTGGTAAAGCTGCAACGGTGTTTAATTATATTCACGGAACTTTAAAAAGTATTGTATCTTTCCTTTAAAAAATTTAAGTATCCTTCCTTTGACTTCCTACTACTACTACTCACAAAATCACTAAAATCATAAAGATTCTGATTTACTCTCACGGCTCCCTAAAATGTTGTTGCATTGGGTTCTTTTATATTGTTCTGTTGAATTTTAAATTTTGAATAAAATTCATATATTGAAATATACGTAAGTCCTTAGTCACTCTTAGGGAACACTAAAACCCATCCCAAATTTTTATCTTAGATAGCACTCTCCCACAATTGAATCCGTGTGGGCATAGAATAAATTCTTACATCATTTATGTCATCATCGACATCATGATGGACACATCCATCATGATATCGATCCCGCTTTCCGTCCTCGATTTTGGCGATTCCAGTTCTAGTCCGAGATCTCAATTCTGGTTACAACTTACACTTTCACCACCTTAATTCAATTCCGATAATCATTCCATTCTTAAATAAATATTTTTCAATTTTCATGCAGGAATTCTAAGTTTTCGGTATAAAAAGTGCTTAAATATAACCCAGTATGCTCCCAACAGAACTGATCAGTTCCATCGTTCCGAAGATACCCAAGACAAACAAATAGGCAGACAGATAGAGAATATATTTTAAAAGGATTGTTTGGATGCTTAATACGTATAAATAACATGCTTAATACGTTTTGAACACATAGACACACACACACTTAATTTTATTTCTCTATATATAATATCCTTGCTACAATGACAATCTGATAATTGCTATTGCTAAGACGTTTTACTATAATCGACTAAACATGTACAATATGGCACTTTCTTTAGTTGTTTCTCGTATATTGGAGATTTTCGGAACACAAAGTTCACTGTTTCGTTTGTATAACAATAATAGTACTGGCCACTAATCTCCGTTCGTGAACGGAAGACGCATTTATGTCAAAAGTTGTTACTAAATATTAAACGTAAAACTTCAAGGACATGCGGTAGCCAAAAGGTGGAACTCTCTATAGTTGTGCGAGTGTGTATCTATATAAAGAAAATTTAGCGTTTACGGAGTTGGCCACCTGACAATATAGATCTTTAAAACATTAATCATTTTATTCTTAATAGTATACTTGTAATGAAAGCTGGATATTTTTTGTTGTATATTTTAATGGCCTCCGTAATCAAAATAAATGTTACGTATTTAGTTTCTAGAAATATCTTTTGGAAAAGGCTTAGATAGCACTGCTGCAATAGACAAGTTCTCTAATAATCAACCATTACGATACTCGACTTGATGCGATAGGTAGCTCTGTTCGCAAGAGCGTTGCCACCGAACCAAAAAGTACCAGGTTCGGAATCTGACCACGATAAAATAACCGAAAGTAAGTAAAGTCTAATTTAAACCATTTCCTCCATGCCTCTTATGCATTAACATTCAATGCGTTAAAACAAAAATTATTTACGTCATTAACGATAATTATAATTTAATAGAACAATATTCAAATCATTAACAAATAAAATTCGCAGATAAAATTAACTTTGATCACAAGGCCACGATCACGTATTCAACCATATTTTCTCGAAAACAATAATCTGTTCGTATTTACCAAAAAAAAAGAAGCCGGCGTGAATAGGCATCGCTTTGTAGTCTTAGAGTTGTTCCTTTCACGTGAAATCGCGTATCGGTCGCGTAGTAACGCGAGGATTTGTCCACGGGCGACACTGTCAAGTCTCACATAGATACATGAATCTTTTGTAAAATTATAGGCCCAGACATCGCCGATTGAAAGCGTTGAAGTCGACAAATCGTTGCACAACCGAACGTAACATATTTCGTCTTTTGGTACGTGTACCAGGGCAGCTCAGAACGAGTAAAACAAGAGGTTAAATATTTTAGCGTTGCAGTGCGCTAGAAGTTAGGCGAAGTTGGTTTGCATCAGATTCAATCAATTGTATTGATTTTTTCTATAATCTATAGTCACGCTCTACATACTTCTATATGGACCGACCAAACCTGAGCAGGTTTGGCATTGATTTTGTACTGAATTCTCTCGTAACTTTTTTGTGAATCCATTTTTGTGACAACTGCTGTGACCTAAAAAGTTGTTACTAGACTAGCTCTTGCCCACAGCTCAGCCCACGCTTATAAAGAATCTCGATCGTGAATTTGTTCTCCTTTGATTTTCTCTTCCAACTTCTCATGCCCACATAATCCACCTCCCTTCTCTCCTTCTATTATTGACCTCGATCCTTCTCGCCCTCTCCACATTCTATCTCGCTAACCAAAGCCAAAAGGACTTTTTTGTTACACATAATATACATATGTATTTAGCACATATAACACCTTATATAGTTATTTTTATAGCACAGGATTTATATCAATAAAACAAAGAATATGAAACAATTTTTCTTCCGAAACAATGTATTAAAATTGTAACTGCTAATACCTTAGATTACGTATTGTGATGGAATGTATACTAAAACCATGCCAGACAACGTATTTTCATTATGAATGGTTCGATCAGTGGCGGCGCTAGGCGTCGGCGACGTCGGCGACCGCCGACGGCCTCGCGCCTGAAGGGGCCTCGCAAACAAAAAAGTTTGTTATTAAAAAGAGGCCTCGCAAAAAGTTTTGCCTACAAGTTATTAAAAAGAGGCCTCGCAAACCTGATGTCGCCGACGTCCACGAGTGGTGTAGCGCCGCCACTGGGTTCGATCCACATATAAATCGGACCTGTGGTTGTCGGTCTACATGCACACAAACGGCAACAACACACAAAGATGTTTTTTAAATTATGCTTGGATAATGCTACGATAAATGAACTTTGGCTAGCATATTTCAAATGCATTGAACAAGTCGCAGTAAAGTTAGAAAAAGAGGTCAAATTCGATAACACATAGTGTCTGAAAACAATAACATTGCTTTTTTATTATTATTATTATGTTATTTATGACATCTCTCTTTAAGCCAACTGTTGGTTTTATATATCCTCCTGGGCAGAGTTATGATTAATTCGGATATAGAGCAGTAGATGTTTTGAATACACATTTCATATGGTGACTAGTGTACATATATGGGGCGCCGTGAGGGGGTGCAAAAGGGTGCACTTGCACCCCCCTGAAAATAATTATGCCGGCGCCCATGTCTACATACTAGCTTATACCGTATGGATAAAACATGATTCCACGTCGAAAGTTTTGGATCACTTTGACAGAAAATAATCGGCATATTTTTTACAACGGCGTAGAAACATCATTGAAGGGTTTGATAAAAGTTTTTCAATTAAAAAAATATTTTGTTACATTCTATCACAATCGGATTTCGAGGGTAAAAAAAAGGTTATTCAGTAAAACAACACAAACTGTAAATCAACAGTACTGTGTCGTGAAAACGCACTACGGAACCACCGGAACATTTTTCACAGATCACATTATTAAGGCACTGGTTGCTAATAAGACTGACTCCAACGCTCATTTTTCCACATATATATATATAATCAAATCAATCCCGTGAGCGATGATTTTTCGATGAAAAAATTCCTTGAATATTAACAAAGTTATAAATATTTCATCATTAGCCATAATCAAGTTCGTAAACATGTCTTCTTAAATCACAAACAAAGGAATAAATTGCAATTTAGAATATGTCTACCCACTTGAAAGTTTTTATGAGTGTACTTCCAAACAATATATTAAAAAAACACTTTTTTTTATATACAATCTTCCATATCAACCTAAAAGCTATTAAGATCACAATACGTACTTACCTTTCCATAAAAATGACTTTTTCAATACAAGTTACTTTTTATAGGATTTAAGGGGCCAACGAGCATGCAAGCCACCAGAGAGTACATAATCACCGCCGACCCATGGACACCCGCAACCCCAAGGGAGTCACTAGTTCGTTGCCGGCCTCTTAGAAATAAATAGGCTTTTTTCTTAAAGACTCCCATGTCATAGTTAATAGACAATACCGCTGATGATAAATCATTCCAAAGTTTTATCGTGTGTAACAGAAAATTACCACTGAGAAACAATTGGGTTAGCAAGGTCAAAACTGCAAATATGAAGCCTTAAATTTCATTATATCTAGAATCATCTATAATGTAAGTCACCGAGATCACTGAAAACTACTTAATGATTTTCACCATATTAGGCACTTTCTCTTCGAAATATCAATATTACGAAATTTGTCTTTTATTAATAACTAAATTATTTAAAATAAAAAATGGGGTCGATGACAACAATTTTTTAATGTTGTTCTACATTACAAATGCTCTTTGATTATATTTATAATACTTTGTTTATGTTTTATTTTAAAGCGTTTTAACAGATCTGTACCTAACTGAAGTAATAGTATAAAAAATTGTTTGTTCATTTACAACGTAAATAATTCATTTTGTAAACAGTCAAATTGTTCGCATTTAAATACTCAGGTAAGCAATGAAATATTTATTTTTTATTATTAATTTTAGATTAGCAACATTTGGTATGTTTTAATTTTCAGAACACTACCTTTTAATTTAAGTAACATTTAGACGATTAAAATAAGTATATAAAAATGTTGTAATTAGTACAACGGAAAATTACAATTTTTGCCTAGATAATGAGAGCGGCTCACGAGGACAGGCGCCGTTAGTACGTAGGGTGGGTGACACGTCTTTGTAAAAAAATGGGACGAGTCAATATCATTTATAACTTACGTATAGTCACATTATAAATTTTAATCATTTCATAAAATTATTTAAAAATATGTTTACTGATAGAGGTGTTTTAGTGTTACAGTATAATAAAAATTACGTTGTATACACAACGATACTGAAACCTGTTACCTACCAGCACAGGTAGAAATCCTCTGGACCAGTTGTCATCCGGCCTCCGCTTCAAACAGCCGCCCTCGTGCCGCCCCGGTAAGTGCAGAAGTGTCTCATCAACAGACCTTAATTGTGTGTTTTGTGTATGCAGTCCGCAAAACAATTACATCGGAACAATGTCACAACTTCAACAATTCATCCGAAAATTGCTTCATGAAGACACACTGTGTAAAGTAAGCAATCGCGGTACAGTAGCGTGCATCGTAACAAGGAAACAGACGCTCCGCTCGACTGTGTCCTTTATGTGTGTAAAATTGGCTGTAGGTCCTACTATATATCTGAATTGCTAGCATGCTCCTAAAAAACATCCATATCCACATATAAAAATAATTACCCCGCCGCAAACGACGTGGCGCTCCAAGAGCCCGCACGCGCGGCCGCAAAAAAAACATTTCATACGACAACTTAACTACAGCCAGCTGAACCGACCCTCCGATAACTGAATCCAATTAAACCGTTGCGGATGAACTAAAACATATAATGTAGGTGATATCCGTCCTCTACATTAATGAGCACCCACAACTCGCGAAGGCATTACACATCACGAACCAGACCGCAAATCTAATAACAGTCATCAAATGCATTTCGCTCGTACAGACAATTAAAAAGTCAAGTTTGTTCGCTTAGTCAAAATTATCCCTTTTCACATCACACTGAGCTGTTAAGCCCAGGCAGTAACCATATATCATAACACCCACGCGTCGCAAAGTCCCCAAACATAGCGTCATGTGTTTAGTTTGTTTTCGCTTTAAGACCCGGTAAAGTTTAAAGAGCCTTAGGGCGTAATAGTTTTAATCTCGCAGTCACCCTAAGGGAGCGTTTTAATGGGTAAAAATTACACATAACCAGATCATCCGTCGTGATGTCGGTGTATTTCTTGTCGAAATCGTCATTCTGTCCTTGCGCAATAGAAACACAAAAAAATGATTTCTAGTTGAGCTCATCCGGATCTATGTAGAGCAGGTTTCGAATATCAGCCAATACACAATTCAAAAACAATAAAGCACCGGGCGAGAACTAAATCACATCTGTTTTCAAGTTAATAATTTCAATTATCATAATTCACTTCAACAGTTTATTCTCTACTTTACAGAAAACCACCAAATAACTATTTTTCACGTGAACTTATTCCTCAGCGACTTTTTTACATTTCGCCATCATCCTTTTTATCTTTTCAACCGACTTCATAAAAGAAACGATTCTCAATTTGAGTATATTTTAATGTGAAATATGACGCGTTTGGATGGGAGTAAAATAATTGGTTTTCTGAAGCCCTTTATGTCCCATTTGAACAGCTTCGGAAATTGGCGGCTTCTTTCGTCTCAACATTTATCATGAACGCGTCTCTCTCTACACACTACTATAACATACTTTATATCTGTTACTTTATCAGCGATTTTCTTATAATAATAATTACAACTTTACCCATAAATTATCGGATCGCCTGGCAGGTGTGAAAAATTTAAATGTTTGGTATATGCTGGGCGACACATGACGACTCATTCTTTTTTTTAACTTCTCGCTATGAAAATCGAAAATTTTTAAAAAGGTTATGTTTTTAATACAATTTTCGAAAATAGTGTTATCGAATCAGATCTAGACGTTTTAGTCCTAAAAATCTATTTAGATCATTTTCCAAGTGGTGCGCATGCGTGCATGTGCGTCCACGCGTGCGTGACGGATCGAAAACGCGATTTGAGACATTCGAAAAGAATTCACTAAACTTACTTTCAGAAAACTAAACCGAATCGGCCAGGTAGATTTTGAGTAATCCCAAAAACTAATTTCCAGAAAAATGTTTCTTTGTAATAACTTTTATGTTCGGTTTCGGTTGATTTGTTCAAGAGAAAGTTTGAAAAAACTTGTTTTTTTTTGGAATATTTTTTAAACTACTCCACCGATAAATTCCAAAGCCTAAACAGCTATTCTCTGTAAAAAAACATCGACTCCAAGTGCATCACGATCGGTTGATACTTTCGAAAGATATCGTTAACCAAAAATTCGCATTTTTTTTTTTATTTTCATAACTTGTAAAATTCTTACGAGATTGATATTTGATACTCGGTCATCATTTATGCTTAAAAACTGCGTCACCTGTGTACAAAATGGAACGAAGCATTCTAAAGTTATAGTAGTTAAATTCGAAACTTATCGTTTTTTTTAAATAACTCTAAATTCTTTAATATTAAAATTACATTGTTGAGCTTGAAGAGCTTATAAGTTGCGTGCGTACATGCGTACGTGTGTGCGTGGGGTGTTTGTGCGTGCATTTGTGTACATATGTAAACCTTTCATAACCAATCGAAACGTTAGTTGCAGCGTTTGAAAGGAGTCTACTCAACTTAACTTCTTGAAAACTTGAACCGATTTCACTAGGTAGATTTTGAGAAACCTAAAAAATTTAATCATCAATGATTTTTTTTAAATACATAACTATTAGTTATTTAGGATAAGCACCAAGAGATACCATAATTTAATCCGCTCTTTTCCCTAAGCAGATGCATCGATTACCATAAATTGCATAAAGATCAGTTGATTTGTCCAAGAAATATTCATTGGAGACAACTATATTTTTGAACTTAGAGCTCAAAAACAAATCAATAAATATAATGGTAAGTTTTAGGAATAACCTAAAAGGTCAACCATTTTACCAATTGTTTTGAATGGTTCTACTTCCATAAGTTGGTACAACTTTTGCAAAACTAAGATGTGTTGATGGAATTCATGAGTAATGTGTGGAACTCTTAAATATAATAGGCACCCATGCAATTTGGGTATTTTCTATAGTAACTCAAGCTTTTGCTCTTGGAAAACAATTAGTGAAGTGGAACTGATGATAAAGGCCATAAATAATAATTGGAACTCCTTAGTGATAAGCATTGCTCAAATGCAATGAGATTTTATTGATTGTTAAGCAAATTATCGTCTTGAAAGACATGTGAAATGAAATTAACATAGTACAAGCTAAGCTCAGATTGGTAAGAAATTGACAAAACTCCTCACATGCTATAGCACACACAAGCAGCATTTTCATAATTTCTGCAGTAACTCATGCATTTCTACTCTTGAAGAACCATTTGATAAAGTTGATCAATTTATGGTCACCCAAATGCAAAGTAAAGTGGAATTGAAGATTATTAGATATACTATAATTAATTAATTGAGAAATGATATAGAAATAGATTTACAACTTCTTATTTATAAAGGCAGCTTAAATTACCACTAGTGTTCCCACTTTCTGGCAAATCGGGGAAAATCTGAAAACTTAAGGTCTTGAAAATCAATCAACTTAGTCAACTGAGAAAACAACTGATTGTTTTAGGTTTTTGAAGATGGTTTTTTTTTTTATTTCATTATTTTATCTAAGACAATAGAGGTTCCCAATTAACCTCTGTTGTATTCAGTGTCATCTAACAGTATTTCAACAAAATCCTCACAAACACATCAGATAATTTCTGAGAACAGGTAGAAAACCTGCTTGGAGCCCCAAGAAATTATTAAAAATCTTAAGCCCTTTATTTCTTTGGAAGGCAGTACATGTGGGTGATTGCATACGTAAACCTTCTAAAACTTTGGAATTGATGATCCACTTGGATTCGACTAGCTTTATTAAAAAGTTTTACTCCATATAAAATTTCTGCGAATTTAACTTTTCAAATAGATTTTGAATATTAAAATATTTTTTTTTATAAATTTTTACATACATTTGAAACAAATGAACAGATCAGTGTAAAAATTAATCAGCTCTGTCTCAAAAAAATTAAGACTCCTAAAATGTACAATGACTGCTGGAACACTACAATAAGTGTTGTTCTCCACTCACATAAATTTTCAACACCTAGTAAATTGCCAGTGCACTATTATATATGAAAAAGATACTATAGGATTCAATTGGAATTTAAACTTTTTTTTTATGAGAACATAAATATAAAATGAAACTTTTATAAAGGTTGACATAAAAAAACTGACCACTTCCTGGCATTGCTTCCAAAAGCATCTCTAAAAAAAATTGGAGCAAAATCTTTTAGTTCCTTTTTTTAGAATATTAGTTCCTATTTGTAGAACAATAAAGATTATACAGACATATCCCATTGAATTTCAGCTATAGTAATGTAATCTAAATTTATTAATTGATGTATGCTTTACTGAATTAATATAAGAAATTATTAGTAATAACATCAAATTGCATTAGTCATTTCGATGAAATTGTAGTACAAAATACAAACATCCCATTCAATCCTGTTATTTTTCAGATTGTTTCCTTACTGAAATACTGTAATGGAAACCAAATAAGTATATAATTTTTTAAAAATGTAAACAAACTAACATGACAATAAACAGATACCCATTTACATTTTGTAACATTAGTTAGCTACTAATAATAATAAAATACAATATGGATTCCTTATATTTTGATAAGTTAAACAAATAAAAGAAACATTATTTATAATGTTTATTCTTGACTCGCATCTACATTTTCTGTTTGCAATCCCTTGATGGAAGCGACTGGAACATATGTCACAAGGGTGAAAAGTTTATGAGCAGAATCTTCATCATCATTTCTACGGCGAGACAATCTGACACGTACACGGAATGGAACATTTCTGAAAAAAAAAAAAAAAGCTATCGTTAATCTTTTCACATCCCATATTTAACTAAAACATATAATTAGTTGAACATAAAAAATGGAATGAGTTGTAATTATTATTTTAGGATCTAGTAAAATATTCCATTATTCTACTAGAGAAAGTTCTGTTTTAGATTCATTAATTAGACTACTTTGAAATAATAAGTTACCTTTATTATTAATTAAATCTACTGTAACTGACTAAAGGTTCCAAGTCATAAATGTTCAAGTGCAGTTTTACCAAACTTAAGTTTTAATTTTGAGTTTCCTCCATACCCAAAAAGTGGTTTTAAGAGTTTTATACATTGTGACGTTGCCCACTTAACTTTTCATGGCTTTAAATTTGTACATAACATAGAAATATTTTGATAAAGAAGAAACAGACAAAACCTACAATACCTTAAATAATTACAAATATTCAGAAATATGTCCAACATTCGCAAGGGGATTTTCATAACCATAATCAAATATAAAAAATAGGCTTATGTCAATTGGTTACTACATTATTACAAGCTCCTGCTATATTGTACATTTTATTGACACATGGACTCCGCTTGTTTTATAAGATTATTTTACCAAGAAATGAAAAATGAATGATACTTGGCACTACAACCACAGAAATGGGAAAATGTTATCGACTATGCATCAAAAATGATGATAGACATTTTCAAAATATATTGTAGACAAAAAATTTTTTAGAAGTTTCTTTTCGAGTTTTACAAATTCAGTTACAAAATTTCAAAATAAAATTACAGGAAATCAAAGTATCACTGATATCTTTTTGAAATGAAAGTGATACTTTGGTTAGTATAAATTAAAAAGGATAATATGGAAAAGTTTTTAAAACAAATTGAATGAATATACATATTATGGGCATATAACCTTTTTGCCGCCTACTCTATTCCTCTGCAGCGTCATCTAACGCCGTTTGTTTTTGAATATACAGAACACTGCAGTGAATGATTCGATATAATTTAAATAATATTTAATGAATTCTATATTTTTTAATTTTGCCTTACAAACTTCCAACTTTTCATTTCCCTTACAAAACCGGATCAACAGAATCATTTTTTGTTTTTCTTAGTAATTTTTAATAAAATAAAATAATTAAATTCTTAAAATATTCACCTTATTGAGACTCAGATATATTCTGTGACTATTTTATAAACAATATTATTAACACCATACTTGATTGTAGGTATAAAATGTGACCAGTTATTTATTTAGGAATGCAAATTCTTAATTCATTCAGGAATATCGAGTTGCCTCGAGCTGTTCAGTCAGGATATTACATCATGTTTTAGACTCAATAATCCAGATAACACATCATTTTCATTAATCTTGGAAACTGATATAGAATAATTAACAGACCTAAATTCTCTATTATTGTTCTCTAAATATCATCATTCCAAGTAACCCCAAATTTGAATAGAATAGAGAATATTTTTATAAAATTTTAAAAGGGTGAATGAGAATACAAACCAATGGACTAGGTGATTACAACTGTCTATGGCTCCGACCACACTAGGAATCACTAGTGATAATATTTCTATCTGCTCATAAAACGCAATGCAGTAAAATTAACAATCATTCAAGGGGCAATGTGTGCACTTTTATAAAATCCCAAATTAAATTCAAAATTTACAATGTTATGAATTTAAACACTTGTTAAAAGAAATTTTATTAATTATTCAATATTTTGTGTCCATGAGCAAAAAAGAACAACACTTGAGTTTCTTGCCCATTCTCTGCATAGTGAATCAGCATTGGGAATGGATGGCAATGTCAAAAAGAATTCATTAATAACATACTTCAAGAGTAATTCCATTACCTATGAAATAAGATATATTTGATTCGATTTGAGTATCATTTACCATAGTCAACAATAACAACAAGAACAAATCTTGAAAATAACTATTTCTCTTGAGGTATATTCTCGTGCTAGCCTAGAAGTTGAATTGTGTTCAATATCAAGGTGAATATGTGCTATATCTATACATTATACACATCTTGATCTGCTCTCAAAAAAGAGATAATAATTAGTACTTATCCAATATTTCAATTCAATTAAAACTAACCTACTAATATATCTCTCTTTGTAAACAAATGATGGGTAAAATTACTCTCAAGGCATATTGTGTTGATGATAACTTCATAACAATATATTATTAAAAACTATTGAAAGTGTAAAACAAAGTAAATTAACAAGTCACATGGATCTTCTTAACAATCAATAATTAAGTAGTTATAGGCCAGCGAATTTCAATAAAAATCAAATTAATACTGTCACTTTTAAGTTACAAAAACAAATATATTTTCAAAATTACTTTACCTGACACCCTTGGACCACAAATACTTGTTTAATCTTGTATCTACTCTGACATCAGGAGTCCCCATTTGTTTCTCTGCGAATTTCCTGATTTCTTTTATAGCTCGAGGCGCACGTTTCTTAAAACCAACGCCATGAAGTCTTTTATGTAAATTGACAGTATATTCTCGAGTTACTACTTCATTAATCGCAGATTTACCTTTCCTCTCTCCCTTAGGTTTAGCCATCGTTAACTAAAATATGCAAACAATTAATATAAAAATATATAATAATAATTAATCCTAGCACTACAGTGTAAAAGCAAAAACAACTTTTTTTGAGTTTACAATAAATGAAAATGCTGATGTCAAGCGATTAAATAATAAAAATACAAACCTTAGAATCACTCCCGTTAAAACAGGGCAAAGGCAAAAGAGTTGTCAAATAATGTCAGTCATTGACATTTATTGATTGACATTAACAGTCGCATCAATCAGTCCAAATATTAAAATATTAATCCCAAAAAGTTAATTATATCTATAAAAAAAATTGTCTATTCACTAGTAAAACATCACTTTACGTTAATACCGCAACTTAATTTTTTTTTAGTATCTACCAATAATAAATAAAGAATAAACAAGAAAGTGATGAAGACATTCATGTTTGCAACACCAACTTAAATTAATGTAAGCATCCAACCTTTCATGACTTTATATATATATTTTAAATTAGTTGACAAAATGAAGCTATCGGCTATTAACATTACCTATTCACAATATAATTGTCATAATATTAAATAAGATTATGGAGAACCCTATCCATCCATGGTGTGAGTAGCGAATTGATATGGACCCTGCAGTTTTTATATAGACGCTTTAATGCCTCCGTCAAAATAAATGGGGCATACACTGACTGGTTTAGATCGATAGGGGTGTTAAACAGGGATGTAGCAGCAGTAGCAGTTCCAATTATTCTTGAATAACTGTCTCCAGTTCCATTTTTTCCATGAAGGCACTCAGGGTACAAGCCTGGGATCTCCGATCCAATAGGGACCTCAAAATGGCATCATCGTCGCTTAACTTGCAAATAAAATTATATTCTATTTTCATTTACATATTATTTGGCTTGTATAAAGGTCCCATTCTCCGTGTACCTAAAGGCAAAGTTCTGTCTATTCGAGGCCCCAGACTCTATGTGCCTAAAGTCCCTCACTGTGTGCCTAAAGGTCCCGACATTGTGTACCCACCCAAGGACTCTGCTCTGTATACCCAAGGGTTCCTATATAGTTTAAAACAGCACAAGCTGTCTGTATTATTTGAAAGAGTGTAAGTAGTGTGAATTAAATATGGGTGAGCTATCTGTTAAATATCTCCTGTAAGCTGACAATCAAGTAATTCTTACGCCATCGACATTCAAATTACAGGCGATGATGATTAGAATGAATGGTTCTGTTACGAAAATAAGTATGATAGTAAATGTTAGCAAGAAGACAAGATCATGGTGTTTGAAAGAAGCAAAAACACGACTGAATGCGATATATATATATAGCACATGAGGAAGTCGAATAAGTGAAAGAGTTTATATTTAAGTTATTTACAAATAAAGATATACACAGGAGAGTGAATGTAGGAATTAGAGGGGGATAGGGCCTTGTTTGCTATTAGGAATAGCAAAAGTGTCTCATGACATATTATTGATATCCACTCTAGAATGATTTCGTCTTCTTAATCGCCTTTTTGGAACATTTTCTTCGCATTGAAGAGCCCACAAATAGTGTGATTCATGCATTTTATTGTAAAACGCAAACAGACACGAAATTATTTTTCCTTTAGGCTATTCTTATTGTGTGATCTCGCCGATTTAAATCATCGATGGCGACAATTCAAACTTGGCGATATAGTATCGAACGGTTTTCGTAAAAAATTGTCGAAATCGCCGTTAACGGTTACGTCAAAGTGGGCTTTTTGTTGCCCGCAATCGACAATCTGTAATATAGAGACAAATCATTCGTTCGACGGCGATTATGTGATTCGCTCAAATGTCAGAGATACAGAATATCGCCAAATAATAATTAATGTCAAAGACTTTTTTCATTTGTTTGCATAATATTTCGATCACGATTCAATCGGTCGACTCGCCGTTTTATCTAGGTGCTACATGATACGTTGGTAACCTATGAAAACTTTTAAAAATATTTATATAGAATGCTTAATATTTATGAATCTTATTATATATGAATTAAAAAAAATGATTCACTGATTGATTAATAGACTGACTTATTTTGAATGGGAAATCTAACAATTAAAGGTGTAGAATTTTATAATTGTATAAATCTATTAATTACATTTTTTTTTTTTTTTTTTTGTTTCCCTCTTGCGACGAGGAGGAGGTAAAAAATGTCTATCCTGCACACCCTCGCGCCCGTACGCGTGGGTAGTGTGGGATTGAAACCCACTAAAAAATTCCTCCTGAAAGTGAAGTAATTGGGTCGGCTATGCTATTTAGTCGGTCGAGACGAGTCGGATGACAAGTCAGACGACTTTGATAGCTTCACCGAGTGCGGCCGGACGGCACATGCGAGTGCCGACGGCGCGTGACATGCGCTATGGACGACGCCTGGTGGAAGTCGTCTCGGCATAGGATGTCGCAGAAACCGTCACGGATCGGTTCCCTTCCCTCCTGCCCGGCCGGAGGCGGTTAGCGGCGGCCGGGTGGAGTAAGGGAGCTTAGGTCGATGACCTGACTAACGGATAGACCTACTCTAAGTCAGTCATGCGTGTCGTTGACGTCATTAAGGCTTTCAACTGCCGCTGTAAGATCGTCAGGTGGATCGGTAAGTACGTTTCGAGGCCTACGGATAAGGTGGGTGGGATGCGGCGGTTGATAGTCAACCGCCGCGCGTAGGAGCGCATTGGGATGTGATCCCGCGATGTCGAAGAATCGCTTCGATGCGTCCTTCATATATTTGGAAATAGTGGGGAGTTCTAAGTCCCTATGGAGAATTGAATTACGAACACACCAATGTGCATCCGTTGCGGCTCTACAGAATTTATTCTGTATTACCTGTAGTCTATGTAGTGCTTTTGGAGCGGCGTGAGCGAAGACGGGAGAAGCGTATGTCATCACCGTCCTAATGCACATTTTGTATATGGTACGTTTATTACGTCTAGATAGTTTACTTTTTCTACCGAGCACGGCCCCGAGCCTTGCTTTGTAGAAAAGTGCAGTATTTCTATTATTTACATTAAATGATTACGATAGATTTCCACTGTCCACAATCTTTTTTTAACTTTTCTTTATGAATGCTTTTATATTTCATCATTTGTATTATCGTAGTAATCGTACATATTCCATTCTGTATAACGACACGGAAGTAATATCCGATTCGTGGAATTTAGCCAAGTAGTTATTACTCATGAAACCCTTCACACACAAACTCCTCAAATAAATGATGATTATTGATCATACAATATCCAATAAAATGTTGTCATATTTTTGTTCCCACACACAAAAAGTATTCCCTTTGTCATTTCATTGAATACTTTTGCATATGTATTACGCGATGTAGATAAAATAGGTGTTCTGAAAAATTAGTGATCAGTCACTCTATCTTAAAAGAAAGAAAATGGCTTATTGCAAATAACTTAATATTTAATTTTTAAAAAGTTATGAAATTTATGCTTTCTAATATAAGACGATGTTTTTACCGTTAGGCAGAATGTACATTTTCGACACACACGATACAAATTTACGATTGGATCAATGTAGTGTCATTGTCCAAATTTAGATTATGCTGCGGTTGAAAATATGGTTTGAAAATAACACGTCACGTACCTTACTTGTAACATTTACACATGTTATAGAATTTTAACGGGCGGTGTAATCGTGTGTGGAGCCTTATATTTTGTTGTTGTATATATATGACATTAATTCTCTATTTGCTTAGCTACGCTAGTCTCTTCTTTACTAGTGCTTTAACCACAGAGTACATTTAATAAAAGTAGTTTTTGAAAGGCTTCTCAACGTACAATTTGTATAAAATTATCCATAGATTTTTAGGGAGAAAAATATAAATATTGTAAAATAAACCATTATTCTGTTTTTCTGTGTGAATAGAGCATTTTAAAAATCTATTTTACATAAAAATAGTTTCAAATGGCAGATGTTTACAAGTTAGTGTTTATAATTAAATAATGATTACTTATTATTAATTGAAACGATTATCATTCTATTATTTTTTAGAGCTATACATCCTGTGAAATACTTTAATGATTTTATTTCCCAAAGTATTCGACCAGATGGTCGAAAATTTTCCGAATTAAGAGATATTAAATTAAGTATTAATTGTGCCAATACTGCCGATGCTTCTGCAGTTGCCAAAATTGGTAATACTACAGTAGTTTGTGGCATCCAACTGGTAAGTTTAGGATCAAAAATGTAATGTAAGTGTGTGATGTGAAATGTAAAAATTGAAATAATTTTAGGAACTGGCTAAACCAAAAGCGGAAGAACCAGAAATTGGATATGTCATTACCAATGTTGAAATCCCTCCATTATGTTCTCCCAAATGCCGGCCTGGTCCACCATCAGATCAAGCTCAAGTTACGAACAACATAGTATCTGATATGATTATCAATTCAAAATGTATTGACTTGAACGATTTGTGTATTGTACCTGATAAACTAGCTTGGGTATTGCATTGTGATTTAGTTTGCTTAGACAATGATGGTAGTATTATTGATGCTTGTATCATAGCTTTACTTGCATCACTTAAATCATGTAAGTCAAAAAAGTTAATTGATATTATAATGCCTGGCATAAATTTTTTAACAATAAGTTGTTTGAATGGATTTTGTTTTCAGTGAAATTACCTCATGTGATTTTTGATGTTGAAACTGAAGAAATCATAGTAGATGTTAACAATAGAACATCTTTAAATATTTATGGCCTTCCAGTTTCAACAAGTTTCTCAATATACAACAGGTAAAATGCAGAGTTTAAATATGCTCCTGTTTAGAATACCTACTGAATTTTTGTATTTTCAGTAGTAGAATTATTATTATTTGATACCCCTGACTATTTTATTGTTTTAAAATGTTAGGTAGAAAATTGTTCCTATAAATTATAGGTTTTTAATTTTTTGTTTAAAAAATATCAGAAATTTCTTTTTAAAGTCTAGAATATGAAATATATGTATGATATATCAAATTCTTGCAAAAACTTAAGAAAAATAATTTAAAAAATTGTTTCATTTTTAGGGTTCTATTTCCAAAAGCAAAACAAATGAATACTTATACTTTTTCTTCATTGTAATTTTTTTATTGAGTTGTATGAAATTATATTGACAAATATCTTATATGATCTGTTATACCATTACGTTATGATAAATATTAAAAAACTATTAAGTATTCATGCAAAAAATTTAGTAATAAAAAACATAATTTTTTGCACACTTCAATAGTGTGAGGTGTATTTAAGTATGTATACTTCCAAAGTATGCTCGTAAACAACATATAATAGAATAACTGTTGTGCCAAATTAATAACAGAATAGGAATATCCTAGTTCATCGAAAAATATATGGATTATAGTTATTTGTATTATCTGAGAATTTTGATTTTATCAGTATTTCCACCATGTTACAGAATATTTGTTTGTTGTCATCAAACATGACATGCTTATGAGTTTTTTTTATAATCAAAGCATGCCATTTTTAAAACCTTGTTTACATTTAAGATATTTTTTGGAATGATTACTCCTGGGTATGTATAAAAAAATTTAAATGTTGACAGTTTGTGACTTTTGGAAATTTGAACCTTAACAAGTGAAATGTGATCATGAATTAATTTTAGGTACATTTATTATATAAATGAGAACAGAAATTGTAACTTTTTCAATATTTAATGAATATAGCTAGCAGTTTTGATATATTAAAATTATCTTTTCGAAAAACTGATAAAGGAATATCTTTGTTAAATAGAAGAAATTATTTAGAAATGGTAGATTTATTGTCTAAATATGATTGTCGTAAAAAATGGTGAATTCATCCCCCTTAACCATTTGCAGTGGCCCTAACATGACACTCTGGACAAGAGTCTCTATAGGGCTATCCTTGTAGTGGCAATATAATGATCAAAAAGACAGTCCTATAGAAAGACTGTAGTCTAGGGCGTCATGCTAAGCCCGCAGGTTTATCCAGTAGAAATAAAAATTATTTAATTTTTGGCATTGACTTTCTGACACAGCGCAATCAAAAAACAAATAAAGGATAGTGATTTAAATCACAACTATAATAAACAAGCAGCACCGGAGTTTAACGAAACAGAGCAACTTGTGATTGTTATTGATATTTTTTTAGATTTCAAAATAATACATTGATTTATATTAGATTTTGTCTTCGACTCTGCCCACATAGACATAAAATGAATTCCTTCATCTCATATCCGCCCATCATGAAATCAAGATTTTGATTTCTATCTTGTTCTCGATTCTGATCCCAGTCCTGCTTTTAATTTTCATTCTAGCCCTGTTCTTGATTTCGATTGCAGTCTACATTTAGATTCTGGTTCTGTATTCAATTCATATAAAATTATCCCAGAGAAACCCATACACTTGCGCCGAAAACACATATACTGCTGCAATTTTTTTTATTAAAGGATTTCGCTCACACTCTTGAAATAACTTGCAAATTCTGGATTAATGTTAAACTTTACTTTTCTTTGAACATTGCTGTTACTAATAACTAATCAGCGTAAATAAAGAATTCATTTTATATTCATGCAAGCAAAAGCTTGTACTTTTCTTTATAAATATATGTATATTTATAACAGTCCATTGGTACAATGAAAACTTAACAATAAATGTATTATTGTAACTCCATTCAGTAGTTTTGTGCATAAAAATAACTAAACATCCACTCATCGTTACAAATTTTGGCATTTGACATATTAGTAAGATGCGATGTAATTAATGTACATTTTATAGTTATCGGCTTGGATATTTTCTTTTTACAGTGAAGTAATGTTGGTGGATCCATGTGCATATGAAGAAGAAGTCTGTGGAAGTTTTGGAGCAAATTTAATCATATGTTTTAATAAGGATTTACTTTGTAGTGTACAAAAATTTGGTGGTGGCAATTTATCGAATGAATTTCAAGAAAAAGCTTTTAAAATTGCGAAGGAAAGAACAATCCTAATTGAAAATGTTATAAATACCTCTTTAAAGATTTAAAATATATAATTTTCTAAATATAGTTTTAGTTTTTATTCAAATTCGCTTTTGTGGATAATTTTTGAAGTGAAAACGTGTTTAAGTGTGTGGGGTATTTTTTAGATAGAAAAAGAAAAGCAATTGAACTTGTGACACTTTTACCATTACCGACACTTCTGTATATAAGTATACACATATATTGTGTATGTGTATATATAGATACACGTGCATGTTGGCATATTTTGGGGTGGGGAAAAACCATTGAACTCGCGGCACTGTTACCATTACTGTAATCAACACCTCAGTATATCAATATCTACATATATTTGCCCCATTTACACGAGAGTTGAGTTTGGGTTGAAATACATTGATAATTATATACAATATAAACATATATTATGTATATACATACAACATAAATATATATTCATGTCAGTACTTTTCGTATTGTATTTGTAAACTTACATTTTAAGTAGTATATTGCAATTTTTGTATGTAAAATAATATGCATTATTTTTCATGTACAATAGCGCATTAATGAAAATTGCAATATCATTTTTGTAGTAATAGTTTATAATAATGAATAAAAAAATTCATCATTTAAAAGTATTTACTGCATAATAAAATATTTCCTGACAATTAAAAAAAATACAATTGTTTAAGTTTTCACTTCTGTAGACACTCCCGGAGTGCCACTGTTTTTTGTGCAAAATTACTAGCTGATAATTTACGAAACTATTCATTTAACAGCACAAAATTGTTACATCATGCGTTGGTAATGAAAAGTTTACTAGTTTTTTTATTTTACGCAATGTCCTGAAATTAATATTGTACAATTAAACAAGCAATTCTTATATATACAAGATAGAATTTGAACACGTAGTAGGAAATAACAATTTAATACCATCGCATTTGTTTATTTTTCTTGAATGCAAGGGAAAATTCAAAAATATTACATTTCAATAAAATACTATATATTTTTTCTGCGATTTGGCACTTGACAGCACAAAGTATTTGTTGCCTAGTACCCAGTAGAGCACAGATTATTATATGTGAAATTTTCAG
This sequence comes from Eumeta japonica, assembly GCA_005406025.1. Taxonomy (NCBI): domain Eukaryota; kingdom Metazoa; phylum Arthropoda; class Insecta; order Lepidoptera; family Psychidae; genus Eumeta; species Eumeta japonica. Next base: position 189,565 of record BGZK01000304.1, on the reverse strand, counting down.
TTTTTGGCCTCTGCCACAGCACGTTCCTCATTAGTTAAACAGTCATCAATAGGTAAGATTGTACATTTATAAACATAATTTAAAAAGAAAAAAGATTTATTTTAAACTAATTACTTTTCATTATTAGTGGTAAAATTTATCTTCAAAATGATCCCTTAGTCGTTAATTTTGATGAGCATTTTAAGGAGTTAAAGCATCTATGAACAAAAAACCAACCATGTGTCAGGCCACATACAGTGAGGGATTGCATAGTTTCCCGACAAAATATGTGAACTTGAAGAGACCTTTTTGTTTGATACTACGAACCTATTTATTGAGGTCACTATTTAATGGGTAATAGCTACATAGGGCAGATGTTATGCTCTTATATTTTCATAATTTTATAATAATAAACTTACATCAACTACCTAATAACCACAACCAACGACATAATCTAAGAAATTTCCAATGTAATTTGTACGAAATTGTGCTTTTTACTTGTTCCAAGTATGTACTTTTTATAAGCTAATCGACTATTTCTCGATAACTCGTAAAACCAACTCAGTTGTCATAGTTTTCTTTTTTTTAATTTCGTTTTCGAACAAATCTCTAAATCCAAATAGATTTTCATAAAGCCACAAAATTTTTTAATAAGCTATTCAACGATGTTCCACACCATGAGATAACCAAAAAAAAATCAACTCCACTTTACTTGTAGGGGAGGTATACTCATAAATTTTTGACCCGTGATAAATTATAACTTTCCAGTTCAAAGAATCTAAATTGAACCGCGGACAGACCGATATGACGAAACCGTAAAGGTTCCTTAATAACTACAGAACGCTATAGAGAAATAATATATAATTAGTTGATTATATCTTATTTAGATATAAAGAAGACCGGCAAAATAGGCTGAAGCGTGGCTGGGAATATATACAATAAGTATTTAAAAAATGAAAATGCGGGCTCTTTGACATTTTTAGAGACGGAAATTATTTCTGAAACATTATAAATTTTACATAAAAAAACTAAGTCTTTTATTTGTCACTTCTGTTCTGTGTTGCCAACCCCAAAAAACTAAAAAACAGCAGCTCGCCAATAAAAAAACAGGAGAAAACGTTAGGCGAAGTGAAAAAGGGCAAATTTCATACTTTCCTCATATATTAAAACAACTACCTACTGTTATTAGTTACTAGTACTCACATACATTGTCATATTATAATATTGACTACAACATAATAAAAAACAAAAATCCAATTAAAATTATTTTCCACATTCATCCTCAATTGACCCATTTTCAGACTCATTTTCCATTTTAAAATCATACACATTATTTTTCAGTTTCTCTATGTGCTTTTCATTCTGTGGTTTCAAATGAGTAAAAATTGGTTATTTCGGATTTAGTGGGTAATGTTCCTTTAATAGTTACATGCGATGTACGTTATATTTCATAAATATACATTTATTGGTTATCTACAAAATAATTGCATAGTGCAATAGGCGGTATTGAACACTAATTGAAAAACAGTAAAAATTAGGAATGAAACAGAAAACAGGAGCATTAATGTGAAAACAGTAAATCTACTGTTAAAACAGTAGGGTTGGTAACGCTGCTTCTGTTGACAGTATTAACAATCACTACTAAGCATTAAGCATCTGCTTAAATGCCACAGAGTACCTTTGTATAGTAAGATTACCTTTATTAAAGGTCACAAACTTGGCCCCCGAGAAATAATGTGGTTTTTTATTATTTTTGAGTTTTCATTATTGCATATCGTTAGTTCATGGTTTGAACTTGATTGTTCACTATAAATAATTGTTTGTTCCTTATTCCTTGTTTACAAAAATATATATATATATATATAACGTCCCGGTTGTTCCTTCGTTGCGATCGGTCGCCTTCGGTCCAGTCCCCTGGACCACCGTTTAGTTTAGTGTGTTACTGCGTGTCAGTGTTCCTTCGAGCCGCGTTCCGTAGTGTCGGACTCCGCACGTGTACGAGTGTGCGGGGTGCCGCGCAGTGTAAGTCGCGCGGCGGCAGTTAAGCCACGGACGTCCGTGCCGGCTACGCGCTCCGGCTACCCTACCGTCTGCACGCCGAGACGGCACACGGTTTCTGCGCCTAGGGAGCGCTCCCGTAGTTTTCACACTCCGATACCGATCGCCATTTAGTTATTTTGCGTGTTTTACGCGCGTAAATAGTTTACTATTAACTACGTGAGGGCGACCGCATGTTGACCAGCAACAACCTTTGGGCCGGGTTTCGCTCAGCGTTACGGCTAGCGGTCAAACTCTGTTATTGATGGTTAATCCATTCCGAATTAAATTCAGTTAGTTTACGTTACATCTTCACGTAACGGTTGTAGGTCATTTTATGAATTGTAACTTTAAATTCAGTGATTCAAGAACACATGCCCTCAACCGGAACCGTTAGTTTTATAACCGCCTCTCGCGGTTTTTTTTTGCCACCCCCTCCACTACTCACTTTTTCGAGCGTCGTCTATTTTTAATATCTATTATAGACGTAATAGGTAGTTTTAGTTATTTTTGCCTTTTCCCGAGGCAACACATTCACCCGGACGTTATTATTACGTCGGGGTAACCCGGAAGGGTTCCTGACCTTCGCGCCGTTGGCACCCCTGTGCCTTCTGGCCGCTTAGATAAAGCCTGAATAGTCCACGGGCTTACAGCCTTTGGACTAAGGGCAAGCATCGTAATGCTTCAGGGGGTTTTTAGTCCGTGAGAGTCGGACACACCCTGTGCGTCCGGGCCAGGGGCGTAGCTACCGCCGTATCTGCCTTATCAATTATGCGGGGCCCCCGGACTACGGGGGGCCCCCAACGTGCGTAAGCAAAAATTAATGAAAACTTCCCAATTTTTTTATATCACAAATGACATAAGTCAAAAAAAGGCAAATTTTTTTCCCGCGTAAAGCGTGCGTTCGAAAGTTGGCAGCATTCCCTAACAGCAATCATGAGCTAAGAAAGCACGTTGAAGTGATAAGGTTGAAGTTTGAACTTTTCGGCTTTAAATGACAGACGTACTATGATCTGTTTGACAGTGAAAGAAAAAAAATATTAATGTAATCCGCCGAACATAAATAATTACTGTTGCTATGGCAACGACGAAGATGGCGTACAAAGCCCTTTAGTACTTAATGTATGAATAAAATTATTAAGATCATAACTTATTTTTTAATGAAGTTTTTTCAATTTTTTAATGATTGTTTTGTTATCCGGAGCACAGACGAATCCGAAAAAATCCCAAAAATCGCTCTAGCCGTTCTCGAGTTATAAATGGTGTAACTAACACAACTTTTATATATATATATATAGATTTGAATTGTATGTAAAAAATTTGGAAAAAGAGACAAATACATAATTATGATGAATAAATATTTCTTTTAATTTTATGCAATTTTTTTTTCTTTTATAAGAAATCTTTACCCTTCCTAAGGGCCCTCTAACAATTTTTTATACGGGGCCCCGCCAAGGCACGCCACGCTTTTGGTCCGGGCGCACGGACTGTCCATAATGGATTTTTGCCCTCCTTGCCCTTTGCACGAGCAGAAATACAAAAAAATATATATATAACGTTTGCTTAAAGACCTTAAACAAACTTATTAATATTTTCTCTCATCATTAGTCCATAAATACATATTGACGTTTGTTCTTCGATAAGTTACGTTTGCTCGAACATTTAATTGCATTTTTATGGTTAAATTTCCATTTTTAATTACGTACATATACATTCCAAAAATGTTGCATTACGCATGCGCCACGTTGCGTTCAAGGCGGTCTTTTTAAAATTATAATAAACCTAGATTCAAAGAAATAATTAGTATCACAATGGCGTGAATAAAACAAAAATACTTTCAACTAAATTTTTTCATTATTTATAGAATGAAATCGAGATATTATTAACGATACTAATATTTTTTTGCAAACTCATAAGACTTTAAAGTTGGTTATAAGCATTATGATTATTGATAAATAACAGTTGTAAAGAGCAAACAATTTGAGATGTATCTATCTATTGAAAATGTGATAAATAATTGTTAACGTAGTTTACTGGTTAAGGCTAAATTTAATTGCTCTAAGTAAAAAAATGTGTTCACTGATATACAGGCAAGATATTAATACACATACAGATATCATTATTTTTTTTTTTAATTCATCGAAAAATGTTTTACTTTTCATTTCATCTTTTTCTCAAAGTCTCTTTTTATTTGCATGACTTAGTTTATTCTGTTTAAACTTGATTATGTGACAATAAATATAAAAATTATTTATATAAACACATTTATTATTTACTTTTTTACATTTCATCAAATCTTTTTTTTTATAAAATTACCTATAAATTTTATGACTTAGTTTTTCATGTTTAAACACGAGTATTCAACAATTAATGTAAACTTTTTCATACAAACATAACATATGCTTAAATTCAATAAAAATCTTTATTTGATTCGTGTTTCAAATTAATTTAAATCACATAGAATTAGTCTCATTGTAATACATAAAACTGTAATATAAAAAACAAATGTATTCCACCAGCTGGAAAAAATTAATAATATATAATATATTTTAAAACGAAATAATATAAGTGTTATTGAATGATATCGTATCTTAGTAATTTACGTGTCATTCTTACCAACCTTTTAAAAGAGGAGAATAACAAGTTTATATCAATTAATAAACATAATTTCACTAAAATGTAACAAGTAATTTTTAATAAACAAGTTAAATTCATTTGTTTACATGTCCACATGTTCTAATGCCATCTATGAGAACGATCGAAAAGAAAAGATGGCGCATGCGCAATGAAACATTTTTGAAATATATATTCACGTAATTTAAAAATTGTAATTTATACAATAAAAAGGCAATTAAATGTTTGAACAAACGTAATTTATTGAAGAACAAACGTCAATATGTATTTATGGACTAAAACAAGAGGAAATATTAATTATTTGGATTGAGGAGGCTATCCAAACGGTACGTCTTTATTTTTTTTTTTTAATGAACAACTAAGAAACAAACAATTATTTATAGCGAACAATCAAATGCAAACCATGAACTAACAATATGCAATAATGAAAAATCAGAAATAAAAACATTTTTTCGCTTGGGCCAAGTTTGATGATCTCTTTGTTATCTGCTTAGAATAACTTATAGATGTGATACGACTCACTAGTTAAACCCATTATTTAATGTACTATTATGGTTTTTACTAGGTAGGTTAGAATTTATTTTTAATATAAAATCACCGGTGATTGAAACAAAAATGAATATAAAAGTGATAAGAAGAACAAATATAATGTATTTGTTCTTTTTTACATACATTATCAAATGATTTATTTCAGTGCATTTTAAATAGACAAAAAAATAGGTCTATTATTACATTAGCTAGCGATACCCCGAAAACAATAGTTGTATTATAGCTTATTTCATTCTTTAAAAAACAAAATGATATTAATGTTTTAATAAGGTTCTGATTATGTTACACGTCAATTCGTATTGGTCAGTTATGAGTGTGGAATGTTGCGGTTGGTGCAGGATTGAATTTGTTTTTGTAGTTGCAACACAATGTGGTGGTCAGTATTGTTAGTATAATAAAAAGTATATACTACATAAACTTAAAAGTTATTTCATTATTTCATCGTTCTACGGGTCATAAAACTTTTGAAAAGTATTTAATTCCATTACACAATTTTTCTCCATTTTTCTATATGACTGCCATTTAAAGCTGTTATTATTATAAAATTGCTGGGTTTCCTTTCTTCTGCTTAAATTCATTAGACATAGTGAGAGGGGATGGTCAAAAACATAACACTTAGGAGAATGGGAATAAATTCAACTAGATATACATCACGTGATTTATGACCGCCCCAAGGTATATTGCATTATATTTGTATAAGCAGCATCTTTTTTAATTAGTTCTTAAAAATGAACCCTCTAATACAACAACTAATTAAATAATATTATTTTTTCTAACATCAATTCTGTGTAGTTTCGTTTTTATTAGAGATTATTTTAATTTACTTTATTCACATTGATCTTGTAAGAAATTATATAATTCCTTTAACTATTAAAGTAATTATGTTATAGTTAGGAGGAATTATACATAGTTAAGCAAATTTTAAACTAAAAAAGATCAAAGAAATAATACAATGATCGAATCCATGTTTTTTCACTGAAGTAAGTGGTACTGATGATGGCGCTAGCCAAAACCGTCGGGTTTCCTGCTTAGTATTAGTTATGAATTACATGTCACCCGCCACTCCGTCCACATATACAGGTGGATTCAATCAAGTATCTTTTCGCAAATATTCATAATTTCCTTCTCTTATAACAAATTTGCCAAAGAAACTATTACAAAAATATATCACTGAAATTTTTTATATAAATTATATAAACACAACCCTAATAAGAGCGTGGCCAAATTGCAAGCGCGGGCGCGGTATGGTCGCGGCAATGAACTGGAATTCCGCCCTATGCTTGGGCTACAATTACAGATACTTAATACGGTGTTTATGGTCTGTTACGCCGCTATCGCGCCAACCACGACCTATTATTTCAAAGAATTTTTCTAGTTACTTACCTACAAATGACCTGGTTATAGTCAATACTGAATCATATAAGGTCCTTACAATATGAAAAGTTAGACATTTTTTTGTACGTTATTTCTAAATTTTTCAAGACGATTAGTGTTCACAGACACAATTTTGTTCTTATATTTTATATACATTTTTAAATAATTTAAAACGTAACTGGCTGTTTACAATGGTCAGATAATGATTTATTTATAACCGAATGAAATTCTCCTTTAAATATTCGTGAATATATTATCGAGATAGGCTGACGAAGTAACTGTGAACCTAGTCGGTTCCAAATACAAATTTCCTAAGTGATAATATTTGAATAAAGATTTAATTCTAGCGCGTAAACAAGAATTTCCCAATATTTTTTTATTGAAATTTCCGCAAACTACAATAAATTTACTATCATCACTTATTTTGTATAAAATATCATCCATTAATTTTTCGAAAGTGTCATAAGATGATTTTGGGGGTCTATATACGCTCAATACTATAAGTTGCTCTAGTTCTATGTAGGTCGCTTCACTAGTTCGTTCAACAGATAGGCTCACAATATCTGGACGTTCTTTATGTTTTATATTGTTTTTAACTATTATTAGAGCACCGTCATGTATAGCTTTTTCTCTGCTGAACGACCTTACTACCTGGTGCATATAGAAGTTAAACATAAACTGGTGACCTCTAAACCAATGCTTTGTTTATATATTCATATTCATCTATGGCTCTGTTATACATAATATGTCTATATCTATATAATTTATGAACAATTCAATTTCCAATTCCTTACTTGACATTCCCTGTACATTTTGATGCACTAAATTGAGTGTATATTTCTCATTATTAGTATTTTTTCGCTCAGTCATAATGGGTTGAGTCTCATAGGCTAGTAGAATATTATTTTTATATTCATTTGTTTTTGAGTTATTACTATTTGGAAATAATATGAAAAAATTACAATAGGTATTCTATATTGTCTCATGAACTAAAAAAAACAAAATAACTAATCTTCGTGCAAGTTCAACGACCGCACGCAGTCGCGCTTCGCGCCTTAGCTGGCGGGGCACGGCGTAACGCAAGGTCGCTAGGTTGGAACATCGTGAATTTTAAAACACGTACTGAGCTATTATTCTCAGAAACGGCTCTTTCAGTGACTTTGGCTTCTTTGGCAGAGTTGTTCTAAAAAAGAAGGAGATTATGAATATTTGCTGGAAAATGCACGATCCAAACTATTCGACACTGTACGGTATAAACATAGAATAAAGTTTTTATAATTTTGTATCAAGCAATCTCTCTCTTTACCATAATTACGATTTCGGTCCTTCTTCAGATTTAACTGTTAATTCCAGTCTCTCTCCTAATTTTAATTTCATTCTTAATTCAAATCCCAGTTTGCTATCGATTCCTTGCCGCTTTCAATTCCGATCCCAATCTCGCTGTCGCTCTCAATTTCGGTTATTTATTTTATCAATTATACGCTTCGTAATTTCAATCACGTGGAACATTATTCTTATCTTATATTGTGTTCGTCATTATCTCATTCATTCTCGTACCCTCTTAGGCTATGCAGAGGCTTTTAAGCACACAAGATATGTGACTATTTTATAAAGCAACATAAAAGGTGAATGAAAACATCCCATTTAATTCTACACGCAAGCTAAACGATGCCGATTACATTTCGTGGTCTCCATCAGGTCGGGGCCCTAGGCCTGTGCCCTCTGTGCCCGTACGAAAAATTCTTAACTACTCACATAGGTACAAAAATGACTATATTCGTGAGAGTCGGACACACCCCGTGCGTCCGGGCGCACGGACTGTCCATAATAGATTTTTGCCTCTCCTTATCCTTCGCACGGGCAGAAATACAAAAAAAAATTTACATAAGTACATTTCCACCTTTTCTATAAGAGCACGTGAGGTGTAGGCTTGATGCCCCCGGTTCAATGAGGACTCCGAAATGCCATGAACGTCGATTATTATGCACCTAAAATTACATTGTGTTTTAATTAACTTATTGTTTGACTTTCTAAAACGGTCCTAAGTTCTGTGTAGCGAAAAGCCGGCCCTATGAGCTTAAAAACCCATACGATCTGTGCCTGAAGGCTCAGACTATCTGTGCAAGGACCCAGCCTCTGCATGCCCAAGGGCCCCTGAATAGCCTAAGATGGTCCTGCGTAAGTACCAATATTGCTCGCGGTACGATACCAAATATGATGTTTCTCTTCTTCTGATCGTGGTCACCTTGAACTCAAATTTCCTACATGGTAAATATTTTAAACTATCATTAATCATACGTAAATTTTGTTTTAAAAAAAGCTTATTGATTGTTTTGAACTTCTAAGCTATATTCTGCGCTATCAAATCTAAACATCTTTTAATTAAATAAAATATATTAGTATTTTTTAATAAAAAAAATATTCATATTATTTCATGGTCTGACGTAAATGTTTACAAAAAACAATAGTGTGGCCAAAATATCTTCATGGTTAATGGTAACATTAAAATTAAAATGTCACCACGTCTCAAAATATCTCAATACGTTATTGAAGTAAATATTGAATTATTTCTTTTATATGGCTCCATATTATTGATATTTATTTTTAAATTATATGATTATTTATTTTACCAAATATATACCAATTCAACTATCGAAAACTAACCTTGTAAAATCAGAAATTGTATCTTTACAAAAAAAGATTATTTTTTTTAGAATATATTTGTAATATAACGATTAACTTCTATTATTATTTATTTTGCAGAGATTCGCACGTCTAGAAACTCATGAACCAACAGGAAGTTTGTATGGGCTTATGTATGATGGCGTCTTGCTTGTTGTTGGTTTCAGTCTTGAAGTATTTGGGACTGAAAAAAATCTTTACAAGAAATTACTTTTACATCTACCCGCAGAGATAGAATTATGTGGTGTTCTAAAATTTGGAAAAAATTTAACAACTGATTCGAGACTTAAAGAAATGCTACAAGTATGTAATATAATTATACACTTCTTTAATTTAGTTTATAGTGGGAGAGGTTCTTCATCATAAATATTATGTTTATGCTGCCCCACTAAGATTAAATAATTTATATCTGAACTTGCCACTTATAAGGAAAATTATGAATCAGTGGAATTATGTGTGAACTCTGCATTCACCCTGCTTGTCGCATTGTCATCAAGCAACCTTAATGTAACAATTAATTAACTTAAGAATTTAGTAGAAAAATAGTACATCCTACCCCATTATTTACAAGACTATGATATATTGAAATAAATAATTTCCACAGAAGTGAATAATTTATAATGCTTTAAACTTATAAATCAATGTGTTTTCTTTAGAACTAATGATTTGTAACTATTTTTTTTATATTTTATGTATTATATATAAGACTATTTATGGACATAGAGTAAACCTCATTTATTTCAAGCCATACTTTTTTGAGATCCAGTCAAAATTTATTTTTATCTTGATAATTGTTTGTCGTAATTGCGTTTACATTTTATTGTATATTTGAAATACTCATTATTGGGTGATAGAAGGAAGGAAGGAAGATGTGGTGACTAAAGAAGAAAAAGGTATGTTAGGGTGGTTTAGCCATTTGGAAAAAGGATGAATGAAAGTGGACTGACAAAACAAATCTATAGAGCGAATGTGTGTAGTGTAGAAAGGTCGGGGAGGATCACTCGAGAAAATCCTATACATACTATATTGCTGGCATCTTAAAAAAGGGCAAAATTTTAAGCACCTGAAACCGACGGGCTTGCATGAAAAGATTAATGGATGTCAATGAAGCAAGCAAGATATGCAAAGATCATACCATGTGGAAATTTATAGTCCTTGCCTATCCGAAATAGGCATGAGTCTATATTATATTATTGATACTCTCGTTATTATTGACTTTTATATGTTTATTAAAAATTGCAAACTAATACAAGGAGGCTTTATTGAATAAAATAAATTTTTAGGATGTGGACATAACAGATAATCCTATAATTATTATGGTGAATGATAAAAAAGAAATCAAAGCTCATTTCTTAGTTCATGATAAATTAGAAGAAACAAGTTATGAAGTACTATCAATGGAAGAAATGAAAAGACAATTCCTTTATGTGCGTCTATCAACATTACTACCTTTGCACTGTGAAGCCACAATACCCAGTGTTAAGAATGTATTACAAAGCAAACGTGAAAAGGTAAATTGTTTCTTATGTATTCCATTGTGTAAGATCCTTTACTATTTTAAATCAAATAGTAGGCACTAATTAAAGCAATTTAATAGGATTATTGACTGATACTTGAAATGTATTTATTAAGAAAATATAAGGTAAGCATAAAAGTTTTTTCATATTTTATATACAAATTCAAGATAATTTTTCATCATATTTTATTTACATTTAACTAATAATGGGACCTTGAATAAGTTCTTGCTGTTTCTTTTACAAAGTAAAAGTTTTATTTAAATTATAAGGAACAAAAACATTTTATTCTAAGTATTGCCCATCACTAGCGACTACTTTCTCCCATCTTTCTGGTGCTATATGAATTCCGCGTCGGGAAAATGATGTCTTTTGAGGTTATCCAAGAATCTATCCATTTTTTAGCTTCTTCATAAGAATGAAAGTGCTGATCAGCTAGGCCATGTGCCATCAAACGCAATAGGTGAAAATCAAAAGGGAGCCATGTCAGGTGAATACGGTGAGTGGGGTAGAACTTCCCATGAAACATTTCCAGGTAGGTTTTCACTGGTTTTGCAACATGAGGCCTAGCGTTGTCATGTAGTAAAATCACTTTGTCATGTCTCTGCTTGTATAGTGGCCGTTTTTCTTTTAAGGATTGACTTAAACGCATCAATTGAAGTTGATAGCGATCCCCCTTCATAGTCTCATTCGGTTTGAGCAGCTCATAATAAATTACATCCTGCAGACCCCATCAAATATAGAGAAGAAGCTTAGAACCATGGATATTTGGTTTTGCAGGCGATGTTAATGCATGGCCGGACTTACCCCACGATTTTCCACGCTTTGGATTATCGTAGTGTATCCACTTTTCATTGCCAGTCACAATGCTATGCACAAAACCTTTTCTTTTTTGCCATTGAAGCAATAGTTCACACGTGAGAAAACGCCATTTGACATCTCGGCTTCAATTCATACGGTACCCAATGTCCTTGCTTCTTGATCATTCCTAAAATTTTTAACGTTTTGAAACAGTTTACTCATCCATTTGTAATATTTTCTCAAGTTCTGTTAGTGTCTGACATCGGTCTTGATCGAGATCAATGACCGACCAAGACTGATGTCAAACACTAACTTGGACGAAAAGTTGGAGGAATTACGAGTAATTCCTCCCTCATAATTCCTCCCAACTTTTTGTCTTCAAATTTTTTTGGTGCGCCAGAACGTTCTTTATCCTTAAGTTCAAAATCATTATTTTTGAAGTGTCGAAACCAATCTCTGCATGTCATATCTAACAAAGCATTCTCACCATAAGTCTCAGCAAGAGTTCTATGTGCTTCAGCTGCAGATTTCTTTTGAATAAAGTAGTGCAACAAAATTCCCCACAAATGCACTTTATTTAGCACAAAAGTAGACATTTTCAGAACTAAGAAAAAATTACTTTGTTTACATAAAAGTGAACTACCATACACTGAAATTTAAGGTTAGATACACTATTGCCTTGCATGTGTGTTACCATTTGAAATTCCATGAATGGGCTACTGCTACTGCTGCTGTCTTTGAAGAAACAGCAAGAACTTATTCAAGGTCCCAACGTATATATATACATATATATCTCTGGACTTACTAATAAGGTTGGGTAAAAAATTTTTTGTCTTCTATATACAAATTAAGATTGTATAAATATGCCATATTATTCAACAACTTATTACGAATTTATAGGTAGTGACAATTTCATTAGTGTAGAAATTTTGTGACTTCTGATTGAAATACGACAAGTAATTTTGACAGTCCTCTCATGATGTTAATTTAACACTACTTTTGTACAAAGTTCTGTACAAAAGGAAACCATACGATAAAAGCTCATAATGATTAATGCCTATCCGATCCCACGATACACATAGCATCAACTTATTGTGACTTAATCCAGGTTTTGGTACAGCCTGAGTAGCTTGCTTGCATTATGACCATAATTTTTATCGCACATTCTTGTAGTAGGTAATCCATTTTCCATCATCAGTGACCAATCTTTTCAAAAACAGTTCAGTTTCATTTTGTTAGTCAATAAAGAATCGCAAATGAGTACACAATTCATTAGATTTCTTTTAATGAGCTCGTGTGAGACTTGAGTATCGAGCTTTTTTGTATATCCAGGTTTTTCAAATATTTTGTGGTCAATCTTTAGCTCTTCAGCTATGTCGTAAGAACTAATATGTCGATCTTGCTCTACTCTTTCCAAAATATTATTAACTTTATATGTAATAAGTCAATTAGAGCAAGATTCATCTTGCTCTGATTGACCTATTACGTATATATATTACATACATATATACACATAAGATTCATCTTGCTCTGCTCTGATCACCAAAATTTTTCACAACTAGTGTCACATTTTTCCCTATTTATAATATAACTTTAAAATGTATCAAAATTGTGGACAGAAAAACAATAGGAAAATGGCAGGACACTGTTTTTACTTTTATCTTTCTTTTTTATTAAATGCCATCTTTTTAATGATATCAAAACTAGCCAAGTACAAACAGCACAACCAAAAAGACTTTACTACAATGTATTACTTATAAAATATGAAAAAAAAATTTCCTCAACCTAATATAAGGTGACTGAATAGAATAAGAAAACATTATAAACTTTTTCATAGTATATTTATTTTAATTGTATATTATTTTTATGATTTTCTGCTGTCTAAGATAATAACAATCAAGCACATTTCTCAAAGAAAATGTATTTTTATTTGTCATATTATTATAGTTATTTATTTGCATTTTTGTTAATAAAAATATCCTTCTAATAAAGGGGAATATCAATTTTGGTATGTGAATGGCTTAGTAGGTGTTTATATCATAATTATACAATGTGCTCAAGATGTTTTGTGTTAACTTTAGCACATGATTCTACTGATGATAACTAACAAAAGTTCTCAGATAATTTATGCCTAAAAATGAAATTTTAAATATTTTAACTTTTCATACGTAATAAATGAAGGTTTAGTGCGAAAGGCCATTTACTTAAATAGTAGGATGATATTGCTACATCCAATGCATCCGTTTTATGAGTGTGCATGCATTCATACATTTGATTAAGGTGCAGTCATTAAAACTTATTTTATGAATTCTCAATAATAAGAATAGGTTGAAGGAAGGTACAGTATGGTCTCAACTACAGTACAAAATGTGTCATAACTTAATAAAGAATTACATAGTAAAATTATATTCTGTGATTAGTATAATACATAAATGCATTAGGCACATGAACTTTAGATGTATAATTCAATATACAATTTAAGTACATCATAATATAAACAGGTGTACACCATTGTTGTATGCATAAATATGTAATATTTATATATATGCATATTTACCATGTCATATACATGAATCTAGTTATTTTAATAATAGGTACTAATAAACACTCCAAAATATAAAAGTGAAAAATGGCGATAACCATTTACTACGGAAATACATCATTTCTAAGATTAAATTTCTCTGATTAAGTCCATGCATTGTTTATAGATAGCATCAGGTCAAATGTCATTTTATATAACTGGAACATCAGTGTATTTATTTGGTGTAGCAGCCGATGTTGGATTGACAGGAGTCACTGCTGATGCAACTGTTGGGGAGGTGTTAGATTCTATATCTGCAGAACAACCTCCAAAGAAAAAGAAATATTTTGCTGGCAATGTGGTAAGGTTTACACATTTGTCATGTAATTTAACATTATATCTTCATGTGAATTTATAATTACATTATGAGTTTCTATGGGCTGTTCAATAAGTAACGAGACAAGCTTTCATTTAAAATATTTTATGATTAAGAGAAGTTGCACTAATTTGGTTAATTACACATTTTAGAACTATATTTATATAAATTGGTTTACATTAGTTTTGCTCCAGAAACTCCCCTATAACCTATTTTCCAGAGTCGTATAGTATGTTCCGTAATGGCTATTGCATATTCTTGCAGTTTTTTATTGATTTTAGTCCAGCAATTTCTGAAAGAATTATCCGAGGTCTTCTTTTATTCTTTTTTACAAAGTGCCCAAAATTGTTTGATACCGTGAGTTTGGAGCACATCAGGAGTATTTTGATTTTTCTATATAAATTTGAATAAACAATCTGATTGAAGGTAATAATGACAGGTTGCCATATGAGGGGTATGCCAAAAATATCTATATACTCAAAAATTATAATATTTATTATTTATTATTAATATCGTATCTTTATAAAATATTTACCCTGAGCATGTATACACTTTTCTATGCATTTAAACCTCTTAAAAAATACCTCTGACCACTCTTTTCCGGATACCTCAAAAATTTCGAAATTATAGTGCATCTTCCTTGCTCTCAAATCTCTTGTCTTTAATTTTTTTTATTTTTGAAAACATGTAAAAATCGCATTTTATTAAATCAAGGGAATATGGTGGGTGAGGTAGGATACATTTTTGAATTAAAAAAATCAAGTATTCTAGCAGATGTGTGCACAGCATTGTTGTGGTGTCAAAGAAGGTGTCGGATTCATGACTTCTTCATGCTAGTAATACTGTTAGGCCACAAGTGTTACATACCACTTCTGTTTTTAGTCTTCTAGTATCAGAGAAGCAATTGGACCCATCTTAAATAAAAATGATGTGACTATTTATTCTTGGTGTTTGTACACAGTAACATTTTTTGGTTTATTTAGAAAACACCATACAATTAATAGTCACTTTTTTCAGGGTCGTAGTCATAATGTTTCGTCACTGGTAAGTGTATCATATACATATTTTTTTCCCTTTGATGAATTTCTCTATCGTAAATCAACTTCAATCTACCCAGCTATCTTTCTGCTCATCGGTCAGTTTGTGTGGCAACCATCTAGAACAAAGCTTATGCAGAGAAAGATGATCATTAATAATGGTTTGAATTGTTGCTGATCCAATACCCAGTTTGTATTCGAGCTCTACATATGTATTTTTTCTGTTCTCTCAAATTAGTTTTTCAAGTGTTTGAACATATTCTTGAGTAATTGTGGTTAGCGGTTTATCTATCCTCGCTTCAATTTCAAAACTTCCCTGTCCTATTTTAAACTTCATGAACCGATTAAAAACTTGCTTGTGAAAAAAGTTTGTAGTAACCAAAAGTTTTTGGTGCTTCGAACCTTTTTTATCATAATAAATCATAGGGTGAAAATCACATTGACTGAAATCCATTGTTGCAAGTAAATTCCAGCTAGATTCTAAGAAAAATTAGCATTTTGTAGTCACAATATTTGAATTCAAACATGTTTTATTTACAAATTTATCAGTAGTTAAGATTGTATTTAAGATGGTGTATAACTTACTAATGTCAAATTTTATTATTAAACAAATTAAATCATTATTATTATTAAACAAACTATACTCAATATTTATGTATAATAGCTATTGATAATCTAGTATTGTGTATAGAGTATTCTATTACTTTTGGCACGTTCCTCATACCTGGCCACAAGATGACATTGTGGTCTGATATTTGTTAATACAGTGGAATCTCAATAACTCGAACCTCGTTAAGTCGAAATCGTCAGCAAGTCGAAAAAAATGCCATTCCCTTCCAATGAACCCATAAATATGCGGTATCTCGAATTATTTAGACTTTGTAACTCGAACAAAATGTTATTTACCTATGAAGTATTGATAATACATATTTATACTCTATAACTCGAATTTCAAAAAGGAGACTCCGTAAGTCATAGTTGGTAAAATAGAATGACATCTTACTTGGAATTCCCCGAAATAATAGCAATAAACTCCAAAATGAATATTCGGATTCGGGGCTTTTAATCTATTGTTTTTGTCTTGTACACATGCACTGAATGAATACATTCATGAAACTTTCTAAGTAACACTGCTGTGAACGTTATGTTTGTTCCTTTTCGACACAGTCATATAGGTATATGTATCTCGAAGTTCTTGTTAAGTTGAAAACTCGAATTTTTTGATATTCGAGTTATTGAGATTCCACTGTAAATATTGGGATCAATCTTTACTTGATGCACTCTAAAAAAAATACTTTATTTATTTCTAATCAGTTTTGCCTTACATAGACCCACACATGTAATTAGTTTTTGGCATAAATAAATATAGTTTATTATCAGAAATAAACAGGATACTTTAATTAGCTTTCACCTCCAGCTTCTGTTGTATGGACTTAGATTGGAGGTTCAAATGGAGTTAAATTGTCACAGATGTACTTTAGGTAATAAAACACATATAGCATATAATAAATTTCTTATTTTTTTATGTCAATTGGACATTATAATTACATCATGCTGACAGCAATATTTAAATGAGACGAGGACAGTGATACAATCCGACGCAGGACTTGAATAAAATTGAGAACGAAGTAGTGAAAAGAAATAAGAATAAAACTATAATGGAAACCGAGATGGGAACCTAAATTATAATTCCGAATCAGGATTGACAGCAAGATTTAGAGCATAATTAGGATGAGATTAATATACCATCTTAATTATGCTCTAGACGTGGTTTCCTCAAGAACAGTAATGCCATTGCAATCATAATCTACAAAGTCATCTGTATAAATGAAATTTAGAATAAAATGGCAAGTCCAAAATAAGTCTGCATCTGAGTAATTATTATCAAAATTTTAACTAAGAAAATTAAGCCTCTCATACACAAAGAGAAGCGGCAAAGTAATCCCATCACACATAGAAGTATGCGTCAAAACTTACCATTTAATTTTATATCCGTTAATAAACTGTCATAATATTTATAATAATATACAACGGAGATTTTACCTGCCAAAGGGTTGTTGTTTTCTCAAAAATACAATTTTCTTCAGTTGCATTTTCACACTTGGCAATGCATTAAAAATACATCTCTTTCCTTTGTTTTTTTTAATGTGTTATATATAAGTCTATTTAATTTACAACAACCAAATTCACAACTTTTCTGATTGGAGCTCATAACTTTACCATAGCCATGTGCAGGGGTGTGCACAGTGATCCAGACAGGGTATGCAAAGCTAAAAAAATATACTAGTTTCAGCATTGTTTCGGTTATGCAAGGTATAAAGATACCATTACGTCAGTGGGCCAGCAGCCGAAACAATGGACTAAAAACTATTGTTATTTTTAATTTACACAAACTATAATACATTTTTCAGGATATGTTGCATATTAAACTAGGTATGAAAGCTACAAAAGATATTCTGTCAGACAAACTTGTTAAAACTGCTGTCAAAGTGATGACAACTCAGAGGAAACGTAATTATATTTTGCAATATTTAAGATACTCATTTAACCTTTTTCTTTCTTTATATAATGATTATTCATATAGCAATATTTTACAGCTGCATATTGTATAAACATGCCATTGGATGTGGATGGCGTAACTATGGTTCATCGTAACACTAAAGTCGTAGAACTTTATACTGTACTTGTTGAAACTGCCTGTCGATCTATAAAACTCCTGGAAAGTTCGCTTGTTGAACAACTTGGTAACTATTCTATCCATATAATATAGAACTGTCATATAACAAATGATAAAAAGAAATCAATCTTAGAAATTAGTATGATAATTATAATGAGCATAAGTATCATTTTTATTGTTTGACTTAACTATTGAATTAATTTGTGATACTAAAATTTCATGTTGCATTTATCATATACTTTTTTTACAATCTTATATATCATACATTTAATGGCCAAGTATTTTGCAAAGCTTGTTATAAAGAAACTTTTAGTGAAAGATTTAACACCAAAATGCACAAGTTACAGCTATTTTGAATAATATAACTATATATATATATATATATATATATATATATATATATATATATATATATATATATATGATATGTAAAAAGTTTTTACATGAAATACATAAAAAGATGTAATTCTATTGATGAAAACTATCTAAAATATTACTTATAAAAATTTATGAAAATTTGAAAGCTTATTGTATTTTAATGCCATATATGTAACATGAATACTAAAGTATTGATTTGGAGACATCTTTGACAATAATTGCTGTTAATTACAATTCAGATCTCTACAAAAATGTATTGTGTGATTATTGATTGTTTTTTAAATACAGTGTAAACTCTTTATAACGTTATCCTTTATAACGATAAACTCCCTATAACGTTGGAGTGAGCCCAAGTTGGTTGGTTTGTGTTAAAACTCACATATTAAAACACTCTTTATAGCGATACGCCATTCTCTATTACGAAGAATTACGAAGAAATGTGTTCATATTTTTAGACAGTAAATATTTATTATCGGTATTATTGTTTATGTTATGTTATCAGGTAACAAAGACTTTGAAGCTCCGAAACATCCGAGGTCCGTCTAGCTTTTGTTATCCTTAATTGCCTTGAACACGTGCAGTATGACGCATTGTTTTCTCGAAGTGATGGTCTTCGACCAAGCATACTGGGTACCTATCGTATTATCAGTCGTAATCCGTCATCAAATTACGTACGGTAAAATGAACGGTGAGGCGCGGGATGTCGATATGCAAATCAATAATAAACAATAATTTATATGTATAAGCATTTATTATCTAAGACATACATACATATTAAAAATTCTTGTTAATTTGGTTTTTTTTTGTTCACTCCATATAACGATAACTCTCTATAACGACAAAAAATGCTCAGTCCCTTGAGTTTCGTTATAAAGAGTTTACACTGTATACAGTAAATTTTCTAGATTTTTGTAAACACTAATTTTATCAAAAAACAAAATGTATTATTCATTACTGTTTTTTTTTTATTTCATACTTCAGGTCAAGAGGGTCTGGGTGATGGAGCTGGACTGAAATTACCACTTACTCATCATTTCCTGCCAACTGAGTTGGGCCACTTCTTTACACGAATTTTACCAAAAGATTTTGCAGAAGAAAACATGGGTAATATACATCATTTCAAGGCTTGATTTTGCTATTAAATATAGAAATAGAAGAAATTTTTACTCAATGTGGCTATTCAATTGTTAATTCTCATCTCACTTAAAGGTCTTACCAAATTCAAATAAGAATTCAAATAGTGCCATTTTTAGTTTTGAAAAAACCTGTGCCAAAGTTAAAAAAAATTGTAATTTATTTCACATATAGCAATATATAGACAGATAGCGCTCAATTTTCTTTATGCATATTTATACTCTAGATCAGGTATGGGTGATCTTTGAGATGTTATGGGCCAAACTTTAGTGTGCAAATACATTCGCGAGCTACATTCAAAAGTAGTGCATTTTAAAGTAGTGTTCATAATTTTTAGCGATAGACAGACATTAAATAATACGACAATGTTATTATAATACAATAACAAAATGAAATGAAAAAAATAGGTTCAACATTATAATTAAATCGTGAAATTAAGAATTATTACAAACTATGAAAGTTAAATAACGACACCTAAATCAATGAGACACTTGCCTTGAATTTGGGAACTAATTCATCAATGTTTGGATTAATTCCACTGATACAAAGATGTGAAGAATCTTTCAAATTATCCAAATTATTCTGAAAAATCCGAAAACTTACCTCGCAGCAAATATTACTCATCTCTTTTTCTTTGGTACAGTGCTAAGAAGACAGGAAATAACTTTTTAAGCTATCTAAACAAATAAAGACTTGGCAAACCAAACGTTGGAAAAACAATGTTTCAAAGAATAGGTAACCATTACTAGTTTTATAGTTTAAATGCGTCGATGAGGATTTGCTAGGCCTTTGTTCGAAGCAAATTACTATTATGTAACTAAGGATGTAATATTTATTACCGTTTTTACATTTAAGGAATGTGTTCTAAACCAGTTGTTTGCTATACAGGAAAATTCAGACATTGAGAATTGGTTTTCTCTTGGTGATTATTAGTGTATTTTAAATGTAATCAGTAAATTGTGTTTTAGTAGTTCCATATTGCATACTAAAACAAACAGGTGTTTAACTGAGCTAATGCTATGCACCTGCCTTTTTTTAATGTTTCCTTTTTATTTTTGTCTCAATCCTCGTACCTGGATATCAATAGATTATAGTTACATGATTACTGAACTTCAATGACTATGGTATTTACATTATTAAAAAAATATTTTTTGCTTCATCACAATGTTTTTGTGAAAATAGCTTAAAAATGAAGTTAGAAGTACTAGTGTAAAAAAAATGTATTGTTTATAGATGCAAATACTTTACATTTATATATTTTTGAATAATTGAAAAGCCTTTTACTTAAATTCAGTTTCAAAATATTTTATATGAATTTAACTTACAGAGAAAGAGCGACGAACTCTCCACAAACAATTAGGTTTGCCAATGGACTGGCCTGTATTTCGTCGCGCTTGTGCATATAGACAGCATACATTTGGAAAATTAGTCAATCCACACGAAGCTTTACCGCCTCTTGTTCCACAATCTGATGTCGTTGTGGCATTGGTACGTGGACGATATGATTACTACCACTATATGCAAGACAATATGAATGATGACGGTTGGGGGTGCGCCTACAGGTCTTGTCAGACAATTGTCTCTTGGCTCAGGCAAGTTACATTTCCATCATTTTCATTACATTATTTTTTTTTCGTCATTGTCCAATTTAAACGTTTTTTCATTGTAAATAACCTACTACTAAATTCATATCTATCTATGCTCCTTGATAGAATTCAAGTACTTTAACTTCCACATTTTGTTTAGACACAATATATAAATTAGTGTATATCTTTGGTTTTACTTCACCTCAATCATTTATGAATATCAATATATGTTAATTTATAACATATTCTAACAATCTTTCAGATAGCATATCATAATCTATATATAAAGTTGAGGAAAGTTTTTTTGTATTCCATATACAAATTAAGATTATCTTTCATCATATTTGTTTATATTTAATCAAAATATTGATATATTCCACTTTTTTAAAGCTTTAGAAATTTCGGAACTTCGGGTCAATAAACTGCAACAAGTAGTTTTGATAGTCCTATCTTGATATTAATCTAACACTACCTAAAGAATTCTGAAGAGATTAAAACAAGTGAAAATCTCAGGGTGCAAGGTCAGGGCTATATGGTGGGTACATTAACACTTTCCAACCAACTCTCTCAATAGTTGCTGAGTGGCTAAAAATGTGCATGGTCTGGCATTATCATAGTGAAAACCATACTCTTTCTGTTAATCAATTCTGGCTGTTTTTTCTCTACTTCTTGCTTGAGTCTCATTAGCAGTTGGCAGTAAAGATCCGAATTGATGGATTTGCTCGGCGGTAAAATTTCATAATGAATAATGCCCTAATCCCACCATACACATAGCATCAACTTATAGCGAATTAATCCAGGTTTTGTTGTAGTTTATGGAGTTTACTTGCCTTTTGACCATAATCTTTTTTACATGCTCAATATAGGCAATCCATTTTTTCTCACAACAGTTGAATACACAATTCATTAGATTTCTTTTAATGAGCTCATGTGGGACCCAAATATTGAGCTTTTTTGTACATTCAGTTTTTTTTAATGGGTCAAAATTGTTCTGTGATCAATTCCCAACTCTTCAACTATGTCATAAGAATGAATATGCTGATTTTGCTCTTCTTTATTTTAAATGGCATCAACTTTTTCTATAATAGGTCATCTTTGACATAAAAATTATTAGACTGAAAATGCTTGAACCAGTTTTGTGCTACTATCTGCATTAAGTCCATAAACATCACAATTTTTTTTCGCAGTTTGTGTCGCATTTTTCCGTTTTTTGTAATAAAACCTAAAAATATATCAAATTTATATATTACAGTCATTAATTTTGGTGGACAGAAAAACAGAAGAAAAATGATGAGACACCATTTTTTTTTTTCTTAAATATTATTTATTTATTGGTATCAAAAGTAGCTAGATGCAAACAGCACAACCTAAAAAATTTTGCTACTATTTTTTGGTTGTGCTGTTTGCATCATTTTACATGTCAAATATGAAAACCTTTTTTGCCCAACCCAGTATATTAAAAGGTGACTGACTTGTATATCAATGCACAGTCAAAACTACTAGATCTAGAGACTTGAAATTTTGGTTCGAGTTTCTTTTTATAACGTAGGTAAGCACTAAATAGGAATTTTTGGAAATTCAACCCCTAAAGGGGTGAAAAGTGAAATCCTGTTGTAAAGAAAATCGAAACTGTTAAAGCTATTGAAATCAAAATTTATATTTTAACTAATCATTACTAATAAAAAAAACAATGACATTCATAGTTTTTTAAAGTAACCCTAAAGAGTGAAATAATGGTTGAAATTTTTATATAGAAAAATGAAACCATTGAAGCTATTTACCCTAAAATTTTATTAGGTGCTAATTACAAAAGAAAAATAATTATATGTATCATTTTTGGAACAGTAGCTTTACGGGGGTGAAATAGAGAATAAAATGTTGTATGGAAAATTTAAACCGCGTGTATTTTGTAAATTTTTTTTACGTGCTTAAACCATTTATTTGATAAGTTTGAAGTTCTTTGAAGAAAACTTGGCTTCATCTTCATATTTATGTCACAAATTTTTAAAATTCTTCTACTCATAGAAAGCTACCCCCCAGTAATATAGCCCAAATTTTATTTTGCTAGTAGCATTCTCTACGTCTTCATCCAAATTAGAACCGTAATGAGTAGCAAAATCGAAATTACACATAGAACAAAAAATAGGATTGAAAGTTGAGTCTAATTCTTGAAATCGAAATTAAGAATTAGACCAAGATTGAAATCAAGTGTGGGATCAAAATTAGAATCAAAAGCATGATCGAAAGCTTCAGAATGAGAAACAGTATAATATATACTGAGTTCACTCTATCAGTTTTCGGAAAGCTGTCCCTTACACACGGTATATAAATCTGAAATTCATTTTAATTACTATTGGGCTAACTGGAGTCATTGCCACTCAAATTTGCACTTTTTTATTACAGATACCAAGGATACTGTGATC
Organism: Eumeta japonica; assembly: GCA_005406025.1. Taxonomy (NCBI): domain Eukaryota; kingdom Metazoa; phylum Arthropoda; class Insecta; order Lepidoptera; family Psychidae; genus Eumeta; species Eumeta japonica. The sequence continues at coordinate 165,863 of BGZK01000304.1, read as the reverse complement.
CAACTGAAATACCTAACTTAAGAGATATTCAGCATTGTCTGGTAGATATAGGAGATAAGCCTTCATCCTTTCTGGGATCTAAACAGTGGATAGGCTCAACAGAAGTTATGTTTTGTTTAGAAACATGGTATGGCATCCAATCCAGGATAATATTTGTTAACTCAGGAGCAGAACTTCAGACTTATGCTGTAGATTTAATAAACCATTTTCAGAAGCATGGCAGTCCCATTATGATTGGTAAGTTAATAATTTTAATATTCGTCAATCTTTCTATAAAAATGTATTTTTCTATTACCCCCTAAAATAGTTTCTTTTTTTTAAATAACTTTAATGTAGTTTTTTTTCTCTTCTGTTTTATTATATGTATTTTTCACCCACTTAACATTTTTTTTAATACTTTTTATAATAAATTTTTTATTTTGGTATATGTTTGCCCATTTTCAAGCCTCATCGATTTAAGATGTCTTAATATGATGTTGAACCTCCCTTTTTACCTTCTTTAAATTATAAAATCTTTAATTTCAATAGTTTCTAACCTAGCCAGAAATTCCCTTAGTAAAGTCTACATTTAAATATATTCAGCTGTTTTAATGTTATTTGTTTGTGTATCACACAAACAAATAGAAAACTAAACAAAAATTCCAAAGACTAATGAAACATGTTGTCATTCTTTGTATACATACTTAACTTTTTTAAAATATTTCTTTCAATTATCAAATGTATAGATTACAGATATATAAACTGAATATTTATTTAACAGGTGGAGGTGTTTTAGCTCATACAATACTTGGAGTGGAATATAATACAGTAACTAACAGTGTACGCTATCTTATATTAGATCCACATTATACAGGAGTCGATGACTTATCTGTAGTGGTCAGTAAAGGCTGGTGTGGATGGAAAAATTCAGATTTTTGGAAAAAGACAGCTCATTACAATCTCTGCCTGCCACAGACAAAACCTTGCATTTAAATTAGAGGAATGTATTTCTAATATTTGCACAATATCTTTTTTACTTTAATAATTGTGATTTATTATTTAAGATGTAACATGCTGCACATATTTTTAATTTGAAGTTTTATTTGTTTATTTGGTAATCAGTAAATTGTATTAAATTAATTTGTGCTTAGTACTGTTTACTCACGTCTGTAATTTCCCCCAGCACTATTAAAAACTACTGCCTTAATATATTATACAGGTGACAGTTTATTAGGCAGTAGTTTAAAGATATTTTAACAATAAAAAATTACAAGGTATATAAACATTTATCATTTATCAGCAACATGTTTTGAGAAATTCCATTAAATCGAATATTATTCATTAGTTGATATAATATGACAGGATTTTTAGTTTTTGTTATAAACGTGTATGGAAGAAAGTTATAATGAAAAATCTTGTAATAATAATTGTCATAATTTATTTCGTTAACTATGCCATTGACTTAGAGCTATGACTTAACATATTACATCTATATAAAACTACATCACAGTAAAGAACAAGAAAATTTTAAAATACAATTTTGATTGTACTTGAAATTATAAGATGTTATTTAATTAACATAGCTGCTATTTTTGAATAAATATAATATCATTAGCTTTCAGAAAAAATATTATTTTCTAATTTATGAAATAAATTATGAAGTCTAAGTAAGTGGTTTAGGTCAAACAGTGGACATCAAATATTTGACTACAAAAATTTAATGGAGGATTATTAAAATTCTGATTTGATGCATTATTAAAATTAGTTAACTTTAATTTAGCTTAACCAATCCATATTGTCTAGATAGTCTCAAAAGTTATATCTCTTAGGTTCAAATATTAACAGTATCTGAAATTCCTAGTATGATTTATAAAAATTTTGTATACAATAAATTGTTTCACAACTTTGCATATCGATGGTATTATTATTGATTATAATGTAGATTTCCTTTCTTAAAGGGTAATATTTTTCAGCATACCTTATATTTTTCAAACCAGTGTTGAAGTTTTGTTTCACTGAAGTACTGCTCAATAAAAAATTATAGGCACTTTAAATGTCTTTCTTTTTATTAATATTTTTTATTCTGAACTCATTAAAAAATTATCATAAACATAATTCTAAGGACAAATTCTTTATATCAAAGAGTAAAATCCATATTCACAGAAATAATATTCTGAATACTAAATTAAACTGTACATTTATGGATCACACAATGTATTATTTTGGTTAGATTTCTACTTTAGACAAGCATTTGTACAGACAAATGTACAATTCATTTTTTCTATTAATAGTTTGTTTCTTTAAAACAATTTCACAGGATTTTGTATGTTTAACAAGTTATATTTAAAAAAGATAATTTTTCACCTGCCATTGGTATCACTCAAAGAATATATTATCGTATAAAATAATTATTCTTGAAAATGATGATGTTAGTGATCGTTGAAATCCAATACTTCACAAAATTTCTAAATCACAGTGTCGAATTTGTGGAAACTTTTTCTGAAATCAAAGTTTATCATATGTTAAATATAACATACCAATAAAAACAGACTCATGGTTTTTCATCAAAAAAATCAATAAAATTGAAATAAGTTATAATAAAATGAATTATAGATATATGTTAAACTGTTAACTGCAAGACAATAATTTAAACTTAGTATAACATGGTAAAGGAAAATTTAAATGCCTATAATCCCCAGTTGAAGGATAATCAATATCAATAGATAGACAGCAAATTTTCTTATATTTTTTGATTTTATTAATTAAATATGTTTATAGCATGATAAATGAAATATGATCATAATAATATAATACATCCTTATTTTTTATTTACTTATATTAGTAATGATAAATACAGTTTACAGTTTGTCTGTCACATGCTTACTAGTGGTGGCATTATTGAAGTTAAACATAATTATATCTGAAGAAAATATTTTTTTAAAGATTAGAACAAAAAAATTTTTACATTCTTTTTCTCAATTTGAGTATAATAATTTGGTCTTCGAAATTTTTTTTTGTGATAAATGAAAAGATCATATATAAGTTTTATAATAAAACTATTTTTTTTTCACAATAATTCAAAAGGTATATCATAATAAAAATTAATTTTTGAATCCAGTACCGAAGACACGCCGAGAGCTCCCGAACAAACCCGAGCGCGTGTGACGTCATAAAGTTAGTTTTCACTCGTTACAGTTCATACAGAAATAATAAGTACAGTGTTTTGATCTATTTAATTCTGTAGTCATTGTTACTCAAACTCAAATTTATATTGAAAATGTCGAACCGCAAAAGTTCTTGTTTTGAACCATTATGTACACACACTACAAAAACAACTCCTGACAAAAGTTTTTAACTATTCCCCCAAGATGAAAAACGTCGAAATAAATGGTTTCTAGCAGTGCACCGTGATAATCCCAAAACAAAATCGATTTTTTTGTTGTGAAGTTCATTTCGATGTAAGTATTTCATAACACCATTGTTATTAATTATTATTTATCTAAGTATGCATATCAAATAAGTAGAGTTCAGACAAAAAATTTTTTTACCTGGATTCTAAATCATAACCTTAAAAATCCTAGCAACAAAAAAAAATTATTGATAATTGAAGTGCTTAAATAATAAATTCATGTATCTATCTAATTATTGACATTAAATTTGATATATTTATAATTTTATATTAGTGATTTTTCTGTTGTTATAATAACATTTAAATAATATTTATGGTTTCTGTTTTCTTTTTCTAGCTGAAAGATGACATCGAAAATTATATTTATTATACAACTAGCTGTCCCTGCAGACGTCGTCCTGCCCGGAAAAGCTTTAAGCGATATGACGACAGCAGCGCCACCTACCGGGTCCAATTGTGTTTTGAATTCATCCAGGGACCCATTAGAATAAACATAGAAAATTTCATCCCAATCGGTCCAGTCGTTTGACATACCGACAACGGCGCCATCTATCAAGTCCAATTGTGAATCTAAACCATTCTCGAACCCCGTCGAACACACAAAAATGTTCATCCCAATTGATTTAGCCGTTTGGGAAGAGTTCGATGACATACACACGCACAGAAGAATTTTATATATTAAGATAGCTGTACCATGAGCGCGTTGCTACGCCATCAACTAAAATAACTTTGAAGGAAAGACATTACACAAATATTCAATTCATTTTGAGTCATTTTATTGATTTTGTTCATTTCGAAAAAGATTGTGATATTGCAGCGTATCGTTTCAATTCAATATTTATTGAAGTGCTGTGGGATACACAATATTTCTTGTTTTTCCATCTGGTGCTTAAACGAATAAATCAGAAGGTTTTCCAACGCGCGAGCAGGCTACATAGAGCTGCCCATATGAGAAGCATGGATTCTCCAAATTTAATCCACACAGTTGCAATAATTGTCCTTGTGCTTTGTTGATAGTCATTGCGAAAGCGAGTCGCACCGGAAACTGCAAAAAGGTTGAATTCGAATGACATATCTGTCGGGATTATTGGGAAACGTGGCAATAGTATCTCTTCACCTTTGAATTTTCCAGTCAAAATTGTTGTCACGATAACATTGTTCATCATTTTCTTGACTGAGAGTCTGGTTCCATTGCAAAGTCGTGGTGGATTTATGTTTCAAAGAAGAATGATGGGTACGCCAATTTTCAATGTAAGAACGTGCGGTGGCATGCCTGGCAAATCAAGCGAATTCAAGAATTCAGTTGGATAGTTGACAACTTCATCTTGATTCACCACAGTATCGATGGACTTATATGTTGTCGTTTCGCCGGGTATTCCATTCTTAGTGAAGTTGATGATATTGACATCGATGATTTGGCCGCTAATATACGACGCGCACTAAGTCACTGATGATTTTTGTAGTTCTGTGCAATGTTTGGGAAAACTTTTTCCACCAATTTATCTACGCTTTCTGTGATTTTACAGAAGTTTGCTGGCAAGGCATTATGTAGATTCATTAATTGGCATTCGCCCATTTCCAATATCCATTAATTGTTTTGCAAAATTTCCAGCCAAAGCATCACATTATTGTTGTACATGCATCTTGGTTTTAAAGTCAATTTCTGTAAATAACGCCACAAAATTGATGATTTGAGACATGCATTAAGTTTATCAGCGGGTATTGACGTGGTATAACCATCAGTGTTTGTCGAAAATCACCAGACAATAAAAGGAGTGCGCCGCCGAAGATTCGTGCGTTTCCTCTCAAATTTCGCAGTGTACGATCAAGTGCTTCCAATGCTATCTTGTGAGACAATGTACATTCGTCCCATATGATAACTTGACACGTTTGGAGTAAGAAAAGTCTTGCCTGTACCACTGGGCGCATCTATGAAAAACAGTCCACCGCTTTGTTCTGTAATTGCACGCATAATTCTGTCATACGCAATGCGTTGTTTTGAAACCAACTGCGGAAGATTTGTCTGAACAAATGTCCCCATTTTGTCAGATGCAAAGTTTGTTTCTCGTTGCAAATCACAATCGAAAAAGTCATTCGCTGGTCGGTTCCGAGCAGGCAATCCCAGTTGTACCGGTGCCTTGTTAACGATTGCCAAACATATGTCTTCAATCAAAATCAATGCCTCATAACACACATTTGGTGTGAATTGAATGTCTGGATTTTGATTCGCAGTACGCAAACGATGTAGAATATCTTCACTCATGTAGTCCTTGTATTTTTCCCAAAAGATCTTTTGGATTAGATGGGAAGCAGGTTGTCAATATTATGGCAAATAATACGTGCGTATTTGCTGTAGTCGAGCAGTATTTGATGCATCAGTGAGTGCAGTGTCAGAATGTGAATCATTCTCGAGAAGATTTAGTTCTTGGCAAGCTTGGCGATAAGTAGCGCACAGCTGACCGTCGACTGTTCTTAAATCTTGGAAGGATGTCGGTCCACGTACAGTGATTGACAGCAATCGCAGATAGAAGCATTCTGTATTGTTCGGGTGAACAATGTACAGACGACCCAATACGTCACTGGAATACAAATTGAGATGTCCTTCAACTGCTTTACCTTGTTTGCGACGTTGAAACTTTTTAGCCGATGCATTCTATGTGTAGAATTTCAGTACCTCAGAATAAAGTAGTCTTTGCAAAAAGATCATCTTGGCACAATGAGTAAAATGCAGTTAAAGTTGTTGCCAGTTGAACCAATGCTCTTGCACGTACATTATCTGCTGTGAAGTACACATGCTGTCCATTCTCAAGAAGCACCGCCAAGTGTATTACTGTTGGAGGTCGTTCATGGATTGGAAATAAGATGCGCCATACTGCTTCATTGCTGCTAATGTAGCGTCCAAGTTGGTATTGGTTGATTTCATCGAGCGGTGCGGATACATTCCCCACTATGAAGACTGCCATTTCACTTCCTTTGTTGACATATTTGCAAATGTATGTAATCGACTTCATTTAATTGCAATACTCAACATTAATGTGTGCTTTGAAAGTATTTGAGAGCAATGGTGAATATGGCACAACTCAACAATTATCAACTTCGACATCACCATTTCGTACTTTCAGAACAATGTATTTGCCGCCATCCTCAACTGATCGTCGACGATACAATGGGTTGGGTATCCGTCTTGCCAGTGATGGTATCAGAAATCAAGTTTTTTGGGTATCGTTTCGTGCATTTCCCATTGGACATGCATGGTGAATTGTTGTTGAATGCGCCACATGGACCATGAATCATATTTTTGGTAGCGACGTTGAATAAGTCTGAATCAATGTCCTTATTTGGTATTTCTGCTGAGATGATTTGGTCAATTGAGTCTGGCGTAATTTTGTTGATTAACCAAACCAAAATATGTGCAAGTGGCAATCCTCTTTTCTGCCTTTCAATGGAATACATCCAGCAGCGTCTCTCCAAAAACGTAATGCTTGATAATAAAATCCTTTAAAGATTTCAATTTTTGTTTAAATATGCGTACGGTAATGTCATGGCGGTCCGAAGATGATTGTCCAGCTAACAGAAGTTCTTTAATTTCATCCCATGTTAGATTGCATGTAAATGTGATGAATAAATCTGGACGACCATATGCGCGAACGTATGTCATCGCAACTTGTGCGTATTCATGCATGTGCTGTGGACTCTCTGTGAATATAGACTGTAATATGACCATTCTTCCCAATTCACTTGGATTCACATTACCATCATTAATAATTGCGTCTCGTAAATGAATGTACTCTTTAGAACGCAACTCAGTTTGATTCAATCGAATATATAGGAGTCGTTTGGTTTCAATCTTCGGGTACATGTCGACGATGTATTAATGGAACAATTGATGACATTTCAAAATGTGGTTCCCAGCATCTTGACGAATCGTCAATCGATACAAATAATAATTTATGGCACTGACTTTCTTATTCGTTTCCCCGTCTGTTTGTGGATTTCTCATTTTGATGTTGAAATGATATCCATCTTCTCATAAAACAGAATCGGATACTGCAATCCGTTGTATGAGCGATGAGTTTCGGAGACTCGCCGAACGTCACCACTTCTGCGATAAAGAATTATGTCGCGCGATTCGAATTCTTCGCCAACTATCACGATCGCCACTTCATCGATTGTTGGTGCATTGAACTGTCTTTTGTGTTGGCCGATAAGTCTTTTGTCTGCTTGAATTACAACTGCGTAGTCATCGGCTGGCATTCATTTAATGGCGGATTTAAACAACTGAATCAATTCATTATGTTGATCAAAAAGGGTTTGTAACGCAGTCACGATTTCATGTTTAGTGCCCGCATTGTAATGACATTGTTGCTCAATTTGTTCATTACTGTTTTCCATTAAAATAAATTTGAAGAAAATTCTGAATGGTAGAAGCGATCTGGCATGATGATAAATTTGCCCTTGGACTCTGAACGTAAACATGTAATTTTTACGCACGATGTTCGTTGCACCGAACTATGTCATTTGAAAACATGAATTGTATTTGCGGATGTTATCCAAGAAATGCTTCGACTCACGTGTAATACCTGATAGCAACGTTGATAGTGGTTCGGGTGGTGGATGTAATTCTGGCAGTTTAACTTTTTCACTGGCACAGCACATTCTAGGTGCTTCGTTCTTAAATTGGAGGGCACTACAATACATACAAATCTTATCCATTTTTCCAATGACGATACTTGGATGAAGACTGTAATCAATATTACTGTCATAATGGAATGCACCAAGATTTAAATCAGCGTACAGTGTTCGTCTTGATCGAGCGATGCTTATTCGAACATTTTGCAGCCTTCTTTCCCGTTGTTCAGTTGTCTCAGATGAATGGGCCTGAGTAGTACATATTCAATCAGTTTCTAACCTCACTTCTCATTGTTCAGATGATTCAGACGAAAGGGTCTCAGCGGCATGTACTCCAAGATTTTCCAGCCTTAAAGCTCGTTGCTCGTCTGATTCTGAGGCTCGTAGTGATCTTATCTTCCTGCTAGATATGTAGATCGGCCAATTGCTTGTCGCTTTGGAGGCATTGTATGGGAACGATGTGAAAAATGCGTTTGCATTTATTAGATGTCAATCAGCAATCCGAATCTCACAATGTATCCAATCCAATTGAACCGGCTATTCACACACACGGATGGAAATGTTAATATTGATGGTGATCACAAATTTGCTGAGAAAAATTTGAAGTGAAAAAAATCAGCATTCGAAAATTGATGAAATCGATTTTAATTCCACTCACAATGTTATCCAAAAAAAAACTGCACAGCAAATGCATTCGGAACATCAATCAGCAGTCAGATCCTTCACTGTATATATAAACAATTGTTGCTTAGCAACCGTTTTAATTTTTTTATTATATATTCTCTATGTGGCCACATTCACTCTCTCCATTTACATTGGAATGACAGTGGCGCCATCAGTCGAAAATTGGTCGTACCAACTCAGAAACCTTCTTTGGCTCATGCACAACAACTTTGCTAAAGATCATCACATGTACAAATGCATAGTTTACGATTCTATAAAGGACATACAGACATTCATTTTTATATATATAGACGATGGGAGGTAAAACAAAGATCATGCACAGTCATGGCATTGAACATCCTGAATTTTTCTTGACTTTTCATTAATAGTTAAAGTAACTGCATAAGCTTTACTCCGAACTCGATGTTCTGGACATACCTGTCCTTTTACAATACAAATAACATTTCTACAACTAAGTCGAACATAAGCTACAGTTTTGTCGCCGTAAGTCTCACGCGATGCTCTACAATTAATGAAATAAATAATTATATTTTTAAGTATTTCATATTAAATATCAATATTATTAATAATAAAGTTTTAAAATGCATAAAAAATCAATAATATTTTTTTTCGTATTCCCAATTGGAATAATATTTATTTAGTCCATTTATTAGAAGGTGTCCATCTAGCAGTCAGTTTACCTTACATTTGTTGTATAAGATTCATTACATAAGTATAAAATCATGCGTCTTATTGCAAACACACATAATATTCTCCTTTTTTCAAACTAACTTAGCCATAGGATCTCATCGTCATTGAATCAGTAGTTTTTGAGAAATATAATAAAAAACGCGCTTAGAAATGAATACATATGTACTACAACTTATCGTCGCGTTGTGTTGTGAACCGGTCAGTTGACGCTAATAGTGTCGTTTGATTTCGTCGGGACAGTGTTGTCTTGGCGCATGCAGCTGGCGAGTAGACAAATGCGCTTAGTCTGACCACTCTAGTTTCTATGCGAAAATAGACCTACTACAGGCGCGTTCTCATTCGAAGACACTAAGGTTAATCAAGTGTCGCACGTGCACTGTATATGCCCCACTTGACGATAACCTATAATGGCTAAGGGCGTGATAGGCAATGACAACCAAACATTTGTGCAAACATAATTACACTGTTTTGCATATAATTTGAAGGGTGGCCGTTGAAGAGAATGGTTGCCAAAATAATGTGATTCCGATTTAGTTAATGTATATGAACATTATTTTATTGAACATTATTGCAAAATTATCGTAAAAATGAGGTGGTGGATGCTATATTTACAAGATAAACATACAGCTGACCTTATGATGGAGAATATTAATAAAGTAGCTGTAAATTTTGCCTTGTTTTATTGTGCATTGTTTAACCTTAATGTGTTATATAACAATTCTGATTGAATGGGCCAGCATCTGGCCAGTAGCCACCACTATTAGGGCCATTTTAGACTGTGTAAAAGCTCTTGGACACAGAAGCCGAATCCTTGGACACACAAAATCAGAGCTTTTAGGTACAGAGCCACGGCCTTAGGCACACACAGCCAGGACCCTTGGACACACAGTTTTGGTCTTTGAGTACAAAAAGTTTGGGACTTTTAGGAAGTCAAATAATTTGTAAACGAATATAGAATAGATTTATGTGCAAGTTTTTTTTGGGTTTTCAGGCCCTCCAACACAGTATATTTTCAATATTTAAAACGTTTTCATTATTTTTTTAATATAATAATCTTACCCGTAACTTCAATTCTATCCTGTCAATTTCACCTCCAACCATATCAACAATGTTTTCACCATGTTTTAAGAGGAATGCTTCTACATCATCTATTGTTTCTAATTTTTTAACATCCTAAAAAAATAGTAATAGTAAATAAAATACCAATACTCAAATTTTATTATTCTGTATAAAGCTTATGTACAAATATTTGAATTGGTAAAAGGAATGTACATTTGTGAATATTTAATTAATTATTGACTCAATAACTAATTAAAAAACTTGAACTACATTTTAAAATGGACTAAAAAGCTTAAAATAATTTTTCTATTTGGGGATTGTGAAATTTTAATAAATATGAAAAGACTCGTAATATTTAAAATGATAAAATAATTAAATAGCAACAAAAATAGTTCACCTAAATCATTAACAGTAAATTTAATGAACAGTCAACAACAACAATATATTTCACATATGTATACGTAGATATATGATTTGAATGTAACTTTTTAGCCACATATAAGTTTATACAATCCATATAAACCCTATATAGATTGCTTACCTAATTTGTGATTGTGAATTTTTCAATGGCTATGAAAATATTTTCATTATTGTAATTACAATTGTAATCCTTGTTAGATTCTAATTGCAATCACTTGCATCTCACGTTTTTCTTTTAAATATTACAAGTATTTTTATGCACATTATATGATTTCATTCCCATAAAATATAAAATTATTTTAAACTTTTTAGTCTATGTTATTCCAAGTGTGGTAAATAATATACTTTTTAATTTATATTATTATTCATACTTTTTAAATCATAGTTAAATATCAAACAGCTTTATCTACAATGTAGCCTTGCACACATTGACATGTATGTAAATGTGTTTGTTACTGGCACTGACGCATCATTGGCAAGACATTCATGTAATCTATAGTGTGGCAGGGATAGTTTGGAGGGAAATATGGAATAAAAGGGAGAGTAAAAAAGAAAGAAAAAAGACTAGAAGGACAAACTGGGATGGGTTGCATAATGTGATTATAATCAGGTTTAGAATCAAGCTTTTCATAAATATCAAATTATGATCAGGTCACAGATGAAAGTTAATCTTAACATGTTTTAAAATTAACTTTATAATGTAACAAATAAATCCTTTGGAGCATGACGAACAATCACGTAGTTTGTAAATTGTTCCTTATATATATAAAAAATAAAAGCATTTATTGAATACTTGAATGTATTAATATAAACCAATTTTATCATTGAGATGCATAATTCGAAGTATGGTTTTTTTGAAACCATGAATGTAATCCATCACTGCAAATTGAAATGAAATATAGCCTGTCACCAAACAATGACACATTGATGTTCCCCCATCTTAATATATGAAAATACTGAGCAAAATAGATATGGTAGTAATGAATAAACCTAACATTACTGAACTAATATTCAATTAATCAAAAACAAATAATAAGACAAGCTATTAAGAGGTTGAGCTTTCTCATTCCTTCTATGTACCATGGAATGAACAGGATCACTCAACCTATTAAAAACAGTTTGTTCTGTAAAGATAACTTACTTCAAGCAAAGCATTCAAATCATGTTTTTCTAGATATGATCTAGTAAGAGCTCTACCATCGAAGTCGACTTCAGCCTGTAAATAAATATTAGGTCACAAACAATCTTAATAAAAAGTAATGTCTTGTTTGCATTATATATACATGGATACATGGAACATACTGTAAGTTTCTGAAACTGGTCATACACATAAACAATATTTAAAAAGAAATTACTACATTTGAAAATGGAACTTTTTGGCCGTAGAATACAGTTTGTTTCATCTGTCAATTGTTTTTTCATTGTGGCGTTATTTTAAAAATCGCGTGTCTTCATCGCTATGGATTTACCTCTTGAAAATTTCCGTAGTATGATTTCCTATAACTGTAAGTGTAATTTGATTGGCTTTGAACTGCTTTTGACGATGAAGCACCATGCAAGATGACTATTTACTGGTCTAAAGAATTCAAGCGCGGTCGTTTTTGAACAACAAAAACATCGATGCTATGCGCTGTATGATCGAAACAGACAGGTATGTGTCCTACCATGAAATTTGGGCATCCTTCGACATAAGCGTGAGTCAGATACAGTCAATGCTACACAAACATTTGGGTATTGAAAAGCTGTGCTTGCAGTAGATCCCACAGACTGAGGCTCAAAAAATATACTGCATGACTTGGTGCAATGCTGTGCTTACCAGATTCAAGGAAGAAGGTTCAAATTTTGTGTGGAACATAATAACAGATGACGAAACATGGTTTTATTGCTACGACCACAAAACAAAGCAGCAATCAACCGGGTCTATCATCGGGGGATGAGCCGAAACCAAACGAAATGACGCACGAGCGAAGTGCCTCCAAGCAGACGATTGCTTTTTTTTTTTTTAATAAAACTAGGCAAGCGGCTACTGTTTCTTTGGAGAATTATCATACCATGAATAGTGATTGGTACACAACCATTTCTTTGCCGGGCATTATTAACCCCAATGCCAGTTCTCACATGGCCAAAAAGACAATAATTTTTTAGATGAGAAAAATGTAAAACTTATGAGCAATCCTGTATACTGTTCTGAACTGGCACCTTGTGACTTTTCGTTCCTAAAAATTAAGATCCAGTTATGCAGTCAATGATTTTCATCACCATTCTTGAAGAGTATTAAAAATGCTTCTTAGGTCACCAAGGAGGAGTAGCACAAATGTTTTCAAAATTATTTTAGTCAGTATTAGCACAATATAAGAAAATGCATATTGTGCTAACGGAGAATATTTTGAGAAACAATGAATTCATTTTTAACCATTCATAGTAATTTTATCCCATTCATTCCAGAAATTTTCAGTGTGCTATACGTAGTAATAATAACCATTGCAAATATTACATACCTTATATCTAATAAGATGACTTCCTATGTCTATTCCTTTGACATCATGAATGGCTCGAATCATAAAATCTCGTTCCAAAACACTATTGATCTCATCCAATTGCTCGTGCGGAATGGATCTGTTAAACACATATTTCTTATCCCACACATTAAACTTTTTAGTATACTTTGTGTATAATTCAATTTATATTCATCTGATTTAAAGATGAAAATTCTTATTGTTTTTCTATCAATTATTTAAATTACCAAAATAAAAAACTCATTATCGAAAGTTGTCTGCATTATTTGAATAAAAATTTACATACCTTCCAACCAAAGCTCCTACATTAGTCAGAATAATGAATGAAGCCACACCTCCGAGCAATGTACCAACAAGTAAACTTCCAACAGCATCATATAATGGATTTCCTGTGTACTGCGAGAGCGCCATACAAGTGGAAGCAATCGTGACGCCTGCTACAGCAGCTGTGTCTTCTAATAGAACCACATTCACAGAAGGATCTGAACTGCGCATCACATATGATGTAAGTGTCATGTTAGCTTCATGAGCACCTTTCTTTATGGCATTAAGAGCCACCATCAATGTTGCACCCTCAGAGACAACTGCTCCTCCGAGAACAAAATAAGCCCAATAGAAATCTTGTAAGGGCTGTGGATCCAAGATGCCTACGAAACCATGATAAAAAGAAAGTCCACAACCAACACAAAAGATTCCCACACCAGATATCAAAGAAGACACATAACGCATGTTTGTGTAACCATAAGGATGGTCAGGATCAGCTTCTTGTACAGATTTATGTATTCCATAAGCCAAAATCAATTGATTTGCTGTATCAGCCAAAGAATGTATACTTTCTGAAAATAAACTATGAGATCCTGTATAAACCCATGCACAAAGCTTGAACAAGAAGTTGCAAAAATTTATTCCGATAGCGGTAAGAACAACACGACCTGCTCTCGTTTTCAAACCTTTGGCAGCACCATCTTCTGGCTTTTTATGGCTCATTTCCCTTCTATAATTCCTTAATCTTCGTTTCACCGTAAACACATCTTGTTCATAACGTCGTCTATCTAATTCTCTTCTTAGTAATTCCTTTTCTAAAGCGTCTTTTGATTTCCATACCTCTATTGCCTTAGCTTCGACATCTTTACGATAGTAGACAGTGATTGGAGGTTCAGATTCATATGGCGACCTCCGTAGTACCTTGGGCAATGATTCTAAATCTGATTGTTTCAATAAATATTCTGTCATTGCTCTCATAGGAGTGATAAAATTTCTTTCTGTATATGATGCTGAGAAGTCTATCAGAAGTCTTTTCTTCACTGGAGATGATTTTGCAGTAGTTTGAACTTTTTCAATAGTAACTTTAGTAACAACTTTGTTTTTGTCTGTCTGAGTTTTTACAGATATCTCACTGCCCGAGACTGGATAAACTTTTTTAGACACATTCTTATCATCAACCACAATTTCTTTATTTTCATTAAGTTCATTTTTATTCTTTTCTTTATAATAAGCAGATACACTAAAAAATCTCAAGGGCGATATATAATGAAACCTATTCTTGCAAAAAGGTATTGGGGTCTTTGGTCTGCGGTATACTAATTGATAAGGGCATTCATTTCTAAGAGAGTGTACATATTTAAAAGAAATATGTAACCTTTTTGGTATTCCTCTATTGAGAGATTTAACAACAGAAGGTAATGAAAACATTTTTTATACGTTTACAACCCAAACATCACAAAAGTAATTCTTCTGAAAGGTTATTTACCGCACAATAATTTTATCGTAAGCAATGGAATAACTTATTAACTATTGTCCCTCTGTATCATAATACACGTCCGTATTTTCTCATAGAATTTAGAAATAAAACTTGCACATAAACTACATTACGCATTTAACAATCACAGAACAATAATTCATTATTCATCTATGTTTAATACTTTTCTTCACTGATTGACAGTTTGAATGATCAACAGAATAACTAGGATAGGACCATCAATATATAGTTTAATTTGTGGACTAGGGCTGATCTTCACAAAAATAATAAATGAACGTGCGTTCCGAAACACAACCTAGATGGCCGCAGAAGTCGAACTTATGTTTCTTTAAAATAAACAATTCGATTGTTCGTCGTTTGTTCTTATTTTGCTTATACAGAACTTCTAATATAAAAAAGATATTAACCAGTTTTTCACTTCGTATTAGTTATAGATATATTTACTCTTTTTTTTAATATAAGTGATTTACTGGCTACAAATTATACTTGTTCGATATTCGTTTTATTTGTAATAAATGTTTAAAATTATTTAGTAAAAAAAAAAATTTAAAACCAACATAAATGAAAAGTGCCATTGTTAACTAATTTTCATTTATGTGTAGATAATCATAAAACTTTTTTATTATTATTAATGCAACTAGTTGTTATTAGTTATATTCATTCCTTCTCCCATGATTATTTTTGAACTCATTGTTAGCAAAACGTCAATTTAAGTAAATATTACCTATAGGACCTTAAGAACTTTAAGTGCCTAATTTTAGAATTGTAAATATATTTTTGTTAGAAATTAATTTAAAAGAAAGTACATATCAAAAATAATCTATACTAATATAAATACAGTTACCTAAGCTAGATACTAATTATAATTGCGAAAGTTTCAATGGATATTTGTTCTTAATAATCTAGATGACAATTGGCGCAGATTTAAATTATAGTTTGAAATAGCGCATAAGCTACTTTTTATCCCTGAAAAATGTACGATTCAAACATAACACTCATGTTTTAAAATGAGTCTCATTAAAATTAGTAACTAAGCAAATATTAAGTATTATTAATATCGCTGTTTATTAGGTATAGATTTATTCTTATGAAATTGCAGAGTTTTTGGAAAACAAATTAAATCTTTACTATAACCACAAAAGACTAATGTTTTTTTGGTAATAAATTATCAGAAATGTTCGTTACTCTTACTGAATTTTAGGGTATAATATTATTATTTGGAATACAGAAAAGAAATGTTTTGTCATTTTTGGTATTGAAGCAAATATTATATGGGGGCAGAGCAATGTTCTTAGATCTTTCTTCTTAAGAATTCATTCTTCTTTTTTAGATATCAACCTGAACAAACAAACATTTCCTTTATTAAAATTTTGTTCGTATTAATGTTGAATTATTTACTTACATAGAACCACATTCTACAAATTTAAGAATTTTTATATCAATTCCTGTCAAAAATAAAATTATCAAGATTAGTTTTGATAGGGCACAATAGACTTTTTTTTAACATTGAAAAAGAGTACAACCTTTGTCAGGGGCGTGTTTGTTCATTATATTACTATCTCTTTTTATTTCATTACAGACGTCCTATGAAAAACAGATGTAAGTAGAGAGAGTTTGTTACTATTTTATCGTTCTTCTATGCTATCTTTACTCTGACAATCACTCATTAGCTCATAGAGTGATAAATTTGTTACATTCGCACCCAAATTACTCTGATGATGATAACTTATCTAGCACATACTCTTTGCTTTGAACTGCAGTGTTGCCATACGTACCAATTTGTCCGTACACGTACGGAATTTTAAGTAATACGTACGGATGAAAATTGCGTATGGATATGTGTTCGGATTTCCAATGATACGATACGTTTTAAATTGCAATACACTAAATTAAAAAAAAAACATCGATGCATCGATTGAGACAGCTCTTTTGTTTCCAAGTTTATTAAATAACGAAGATGTACAAGCCTTAGATACAGAATGGAGAGACTTGAGAAACAACAATCACTGCACTCGACAAATTCGATGGCTTTGGAAGAGTACAGGGAAAAATCATTTCGACCACCAATACAGCGGACGGGAAAGTGTTGTATCCGACTTTAGGCAGATTTGTTTCAGAACTGATGTGTTTGCCTCATTCGAGCGCAGCTGTTGAGCGAATTTTCTCGACTATTAATTTAATGAAAACCAAGCAACGAAATCAAGTCTCAACAGAGACAATCGAAGGACTCCTTTACACAAAACAATTGTTAGAAAATACCTGTTGTTTTGATTTGAATGTTGACAGTGATATCATTAAAAAATTAAAAAAGGCATGTATAAATAATTTTGGCTTTTAATTTTAAATTTATTGTGTACGGATTTCGTACGGAGTTTTAGATTTATTGCACGTACGAATTTTGTTATCGGATGTACAGATTTAAAGGCTCTACAGTATGGTAACACTGTTTAACTGTGTCTTTGAATTTGGCGTTGCGTGGTTAGGCGAGGTTGGTGTTGTTTACTGGTTTTTTTTTGCTTACGAGTTTACTTAGTGTTATTGTGACTATTAATTGATTATACATTTTCAGTTTGTGTGTACTTAAAAAGAAAAAAAATGCCTGCTAGCAGTTTTGACGTATATCACATTCAAAGTGCTAGAAATAATTTCAACACCACGGAGCCGAATCCAGTATGCTCTAGTGCAAATGAATTTTTAGGTCGATATCAACCTATACATATTTCCACTAATCGCTATTATGGTTTTCACCACATGTCTGAAGATGTAATAGATAATGATTGCGAAATGAGAGAGCTTCACGAACGTGATGCTACGGTCCGTATTCCTAGCAATGCAAGAAAACGAAGTGCTAATGATGTTGCAATCCATCAATCAAAACGTGTGCGAGAAGGTGAGTCTTATTATTGGTATTTTACTCAAATAACAAAATTTCCTCTTCTATTAAAAGTACAATTATTCATTATTCTAATACAAAAGGTATTTATAAACGATGATGCTGTATTTGTTACTCTAATTCAGTCCAACGTTTATGTGTCACTCCTTGCATATATGTAGTTATGAGTAATCACATATGAAGTCCTTAAATTATTAAAATAACCTAATAATAGCTTAATAGATACCTGTTTAACTTTTACAAACGATTGTATTTCCACTATGGAGTGCATCATGAGATTTTCACTTTTATAGGTTCATCAATACATAATTATATGTAAAGAACGTATCCATTGATTGAATGCATATATAAGGGATGTTACTTATAAATTAGAGTTTATGATAGACTTGTGTGAGTTTGTTCCACAAATACGTTAAATATTTTTTTATGTAATTTTTCCTTAAAATAAATATTTACTGTATAAATTGTGATAAACTAATAATATGGTTTAATGATATTGAAAAAAAAAGGAAAATGCAATTTTATAATTGTTAACAATTTACTAAAGCATCTGCACAAAATATTTATTGAATCTTTGTTGATACAGTTGAATTTTAAGAATGAAAATAATTTTGGCATAGTAATAATAAAAATGTGATATTTAGTTACAATGACGTAAATTTTATTTTCTACAATCATTTCATGGCTGAAAAGTTATACAAGTATTATGTTTATTAGTACAGGTATTTTCCTATTCCCTTTGTGCTTCCCCCATGGCTATTTCTTGTTATAAATATACATTTATATCTTCATAAATGTACATTTATCATAAGAGTTGTTAACTGAAAAACATTGCATTAGAAATCATTCTGGATTTTTATATGTAGTGCCTCAATTTCAAAAGTATACTTGAAATTTAAATTTTAACCATTTACTATTTTAATTTATATAAAATATTTAAAAGTAAACAAAAATATGTTTCTTTGAAAAATGCATCATCATGAATAGGACGCACACAAATGAATATTTAAGAAATGATTACTAACAATATTTGGAATTTAAATGTAAAATCATTATTTTAGCATACTGGCCACTTTTGGTTACATAGGGCTGTCCAAAACAAGATCTATGATATATTTGTGGCCATGACAGTATTTTCAATTTACCAAGTTATACAACAAGAAATTCAATTCAATGAAGATATATATTTAATGTAATTTCATATATTTTTTTACTAACACAAATAAATGAATAAAATATCTATTGTTAAAATTATAGTCTAAGTTCTGAATTATAAAAGACCTTCACTCATCTATTTAATGGTTGAAAAGTATTTTACATCAAATTTAGTATGTTAAAAAATACATTGTGAGTGGGTTGGCTAAAAAATTTGCCAGACGACGATTAACTAAAAATTGAAAAGTGCCTTTTTTTAAACGTAGTGACTATTAGTCCGGGTACTGTACGAATAATTCATAATTAGTCATCCGATCAAATTCGTTTTTGTTTTTTTTTTTATGAAATAGAATTACAAATCAGCGTGCGCTGACTCTATTCATCCGGTTACTGTACGAATAATTTGGAATTATTTATACGGTTACTGTATGAATTATTTTATTTTGTTAATCCGGCTATATTTGAAATTTTATGTTTATGCATAAATTATTTTTTTTATTTTAACCTAAAACCCGTGCTTTTATTATCTTTATACAGTAAAAGCTGTTTGTCTAAAATACAGCAGGTAATTCTATTTCATAAAAAAAAACAAAAACGAATTTGACCGGATGACTAATTATGAATTATTTGTACAGTCACCGGATGAATAGAGTCAGCGTTTTTTAAAACATTACACTTATTACTTTAAAAAACAAATTTGTGTCACACAATTACAGAGCAGTGCTTTTTGCTACTTTATTAAACCAATGTGTCTGAATTACTAGTATTGACTTATTTGTTTATATAGTTATACCAAC
This sequence comes from Eumeta japonica, assembly GCA_005406025.1. Taxonomy (NCBI): domain Eukaryota; kingdom Metazoa; phylum Arthropoda; class Insecta; order Lepidoptera; family Psychidae; genus Eumeta; species Eumeta japonica. Next base: position 145,873 of record BGZK01000304.1, on the reverse strand, counting down.
CCAATAGTTGCACCAGCAAAAAAATAGGCACCCCAACATTTACATATTTACAGGCTTCATACTTTCGATTGGTATAAAATTTCTACGTTAAACAAATAAGTGCAATGTTTAAAAAAAATCAATTTTTTATTTTTAATTAATCATAGTCTGGCCAGCATTTTTTCAGGCAACCAACTTGTAATATATTTTTTAACATTCTAAAATTTATTTAAAATATGTTTCATCCATTAAATAGATGTGTGAAGGTCATTTTTAATTCGGATCCTCTACTATAGGAAATATTTCCTTTTTGTCATATTATATTGACGGGGCAGTCTTGAGGAAATACACATATTGTTTATAAATATTGCATGAAGGAAGAATACATGATGTATCTTTATGGCTTCTCATAATATTTTGCTCTTTAGTTTATAAATTTCAAATTTAAAACTGCTATTGTTTGTTTTTGTAAACACTCAGTTGCAATTTTGCAATAATTTATATTGGCCCATAAATGCCTTTGATTTTGGACAACCCTAACATAATACTCTGACATAGCAAACTCAAAAATTAAACCTTATTTGAGATGAATTGTATGTACTTATTTTAGTAAAATTGTTTTTGTAAATTACTGTTGTATGTAGACAAAATATTTTGACAAGTTTTACATGAAGATGTATCAAATGTTATATATATATAATTTCTCTATGATTTATTTTATGTATTTATGTATACATATAACCCTTCATAATTAAACCATTGGAGAAGTGAACTGCAATGGCTATAAAATGTGTTTATTAGAAGTGAACTTAAAATTTGTTGTAATGAAATTATGATATATGAGGTTCTTCAATCAGTCATTGATGTGTTTTATGATATATGTTAATACCTGTACTCCAACCAAATATGTTTCATTTGTAGATCAAGAAATATTAGGAGTAAATTATTCTGTTTTTTTCCACTCCAATAGTGTTTCTAAATTTTAATAATTTATTTTTGATTAGTACTTTTATTTTTGTTTAATGAATATTTTTTCTGTGTAGATAATCAATAGTACAAAAAAATGCCAAATTGAATATAGTATATTTGTAGAAACTATGCAAACCCAAATTGGGATTCTTTTTAGAAATACAATTAAACCCATATCTTGTTTTGATGTTTTGGGGCCATTCATATATGTAGCACAAAAACATTATTAAGACTCCTCACTAAGGTTGTCACAGAATATTGTGTTTTTTTCCTGTTAAAAAAATATTGATAATATTTTTATAGAATTTAAATCTTACTTTCCTAAACTAATAATTGTTTTTATGACTGATTGCTAAATAACAATAAAATATATGTACACACACCTCAAACTACCTGCAGGAAAGGTAAGACCACATCTTTCCATTTGCTATGATCTTGACATAATTCCTTTGCTCCCAATTGCGTTAATTATTTTTATGTGTATTTGTCAGTTGCAGGTGCTTTTGATTTTGCCTTCCTTTTCCCCCATTTATTTACTTTTATTTTCGTCTTATGTACTCTCTTTTGTTAACTTTTCATTCATCCTTTCTATATATCCAAACCATCGAAGCATGCCTTCTCAATTTCAATCATTATATCTTTTATGCCCCAGAATTCTCATGTCATGCTATTTATAATTATGGCACTTAGTTTTACACCTATCATACTTCTCAGTGCTGTCATCTTTATTGAAGTTATCTTACTCTCATGCTTATTCTGCCATACTCAATTTGTGGTGTTGGCACCAACCTCCTCCATGTATAGTCAGTCGAGCTCCTGGAGACACCCTTCAGCTGCCTATAAAAACATGCAGAACCCTTAGAACAGCATAGTATTGTAAATTTGACTTGTACTGAAGTCATAATAAAAAATTAAAAAACGAAGAGTGCATCGAGCACATATGATTAAAGTTTTTCATACTTTACCTAGACATTACGGCATTATTACAAACACAGAGTAGTTCAATTACAGTAGTAGCATAGAATAGACAATATTAAGTGAAATTTGATTTTTTTTTAATATTAATGTGAGTTACCTTTTTAATAGCCTACATAATTATTATTTCCTAAATAAATCACATGGGCAACCTACATACCATTTCACAACACAGTTTGTTATTATCTTTGCAATGCTTCTTACCTCATAACAGCCTGACGCGTTTTGCTCGAGTGCTAAGATTGTCTATAAAGAGAAAAAAATATTACATAATATTTTTTTTATGAATTAATAGTCACTTTATCAATTGTTTAACTTTCATATAATAAATTTTATGCCAAATTTGAAATATCATTATTTTCAAGCTTTCGAATTTAAACATAAAAATACTTCTAAATTGGAAAAATAATTAAACAGATGCTGCTTTGGGTGTAATGCGATATAATTATTGTTTTTAATTACAAATTGTCTCTTTTATTATTAGGTATTTTATTTTTATCTGGGCATTTGTTTGCAAACTCCACAAAAACTACTGGGCACAATTTGATGAAATTTGTTATAGTAATAGTTTATACCGCTGACTGATACGTTTTTATCCCATTTTGCTGCTATATGTATATTGTGAACGGAATTGAACTCGAGAATAGAAACAAAATTGGAATCGTAGTTGACAGCATGATCGGTCGATATAAAAGATAAAAAAATATTCATTAAATGTCCACGTAGGCAGAGTCATGGGTGAAAATCATTTCATAAATATATTAATTTATTTCAGTTTATTTGTTAATTACACCAACCCCAATTGCTCTCTAATTTCAAACATGGATCACATTGCAAACATTTATGGGATTGACTGACAGTGCCATAACAGTAGTCACCAATCGTGACTAGGTAGAGCTGCTATGACAACATTTAATTATTTGCCTATTAATAAATTTATGGCAATATACATTTTTTTCTACCTGTTCATCAACGAACAAAATGAATATGTAATATTTATTTTTATTTTAGTGATTCATAAATCAAGTAAATTGTGGAAGTTAATTGTCAAAAATAAATTATATTGCAGTAAAAATTAAATCTCTAAAATGACAGAATTCTTGATTTCAAAATGTCATATATTTGTATGCTTTCCTTTTGTTTTATTTTTCAATGTAGACAATACATATATCTTGTGCATATTTTATGAATGGCCCCATTCTCATAATCTTATATTTTATCTATAGACATAGCAAAAGTGATTTGTTGCATTTTCAAAAACTCCATAGTTTTTCTCTAAGAGTGTTCACTGATTTCTAAATAATGTTCTGTATTTTATCATCTTGATTGGCAGATCTAATTGGTAACTACTTTTCAATATCATTATTTTTCAGTCTCGAAAACACTTTTATCAGAAATGTACTTAAAATGTGATCGTGCATCAATGCATGTGGTGTTGTTTTCAAATGTGGCTGTTTACTGGAGTTATATGTGTGAAGTTATTCACCTCTAACAGGAGTGTTACCACCAAATTGATTATCAAACAATGTAAAATTCCATGAAATGTAGTTACAAGTTCTGCTGATTGAGATGTTCTTGATGATTTCTTCAAAGAGTTTTTAGTAATAGTTAATTTATTGATTTTACATTCAAGGATTTCTACTCACATATTTGCTTTATACATGGCACCATAATTTAGTGTCGATATTGAAATTTGTAATTTTATAAACAACAGTCATGACCAACCATCAAACCTATTGTAATTTGTACCAATGGGGCTATGTTAATTATGTTAAATTTATATTATACATTTTTGTCACAATCATTTCACTGCCTGTTGATAGATTTTATATACACTTTGTAAGACACCAAACTTGCATGGTTAAAAAACAATTTTAATTTGTTTGCTGAACTATAAAATTTAATTTGAAATTAACTTGGAGTTGGGGGGGTCACACATACAAGGTTCATTCAGGACTGGCTCTAATTCAATTACAATAATGATACAAAATCCCAGCATGGGGGTCTTCATATCCACAACCCCCCGATCTACCACTGAGTCTTTGTAATGCACATAACTTCTCAATATTTATGGTCTAATTGAAATTACTATATCATTATGAAGTTATTATGGTCACCATAAATGAAATCTCTAAATCAAGTGACATTTATCAATATGGTTATCACCATGCATCTTTTAGCAAATAGGCATAATTTTCTAGATTTTTTACACAAATTATATTTAACGCCTTACCTTTTCTGGGTTGAAATATTTCAAACACTTAACATAAGAAAAAAATCTGACATAAATAATACTCTGTCTTAATTACAACCCAGTAGTAATAGATGATAAAATTGTACTGCATGTACATGTTACGAGCATTCTGATTGTCCTATATGGGATCTATAAAAATTGGATGTCTAACAATGAAACAGCGCACAATAGACATTTTATTACATTGAAAGTCTGGAAAACCATTCCCACAAATACCTATTTGTATCTTTATTCCTAATTTGTATACAAAAGAGCTAAAAAAAATTATAACAAATTATTTTCTATAAATATTGTTTAAAAACACAATAATAACTTTTCATAAAATTTCAAGTTCTGAGAAAAAGAGTTGACATTATACTGATGTGAAATGATCTTATCTCATTCACTTACCATAAAAAATAGGACACCTTGACAGAAACTACAAATCTATTTACCAGGGCCTTACATACTTTGGTACACTTAAAAGGAAACCACAAGTTATTTTGATTTTTCATTTTATACAAAATGCATATTACATGCTTCTCATTGCAAATGACTCAACTCCGCAATGTTACTTTGTCTGTTTTATTTGTTCAGTGCGAGCTAATTTTACGCAATCGATGTACTGCAGAGCTTTCAGAGCATCAATTTAAGTCATGAAAATGTAATTCAAGCCTTTAGGGAAAATGGACTCCTATTATCTACAAATACTTATTGGTTTAAAATAGCAGTACCCAACCTGTAGCCTGGCAGATGTTTCTTTGCGGCTCATTGATATAATTACAAAAGTCTTTAAATCAACAACTAAATGTAATGTCCACCATGTACAATTTCACAAAATTTAGCAATGACAAAAGCATCATATGATATTTATTATATACTATGCAAGTATATGAAGCCACTTACAAATGATGAGGTCATAAAATAATATTTGGTACCAGTATCGAGATTAGCAAATTTTGCAATTAGGAATCTAATTTTAAATAAAATTTAAAAATCACAGTAACTTTGTCAGAAATGTTGAAGGCATGGCATAAAACCCTTTTGACCATTTAGGTAATATACAATTTAATAAGATGTATCGCCTATAGTTTGTTCCCATTTAATTCAAATACTGACATTTTCTCCATGTGACTGTCACGCTTTTCGTCATATATTGTTCTATTATCTACACAATCCAAGTTAAATTACATTAAAAATGTTTACCGATTTGCCTAACTTACATTTAGATAATACTTTTAGAATTGCACATTGTGCAAACGAACTCTATTTTTCTGAAATTATCAAGCCCTAATCACATTTAAAATATTATATTAAATAATTGTTTTTCTTTTTAAAAATAAATATGTGGATAAAGTTTTATATTTATTTATATTTTATTGACATAAAAGAGAAGAGAAACATTTGACTAAGCAATTGATTGTTTACTATCAAAATCGACAAGAGTTAACAAACTTAATATATGAAATGTTATTACACAAAATAAGGGTTGTTACAATTTTTCCATTGTGATATTTTTGCAAATGGTTTTTTATATGATGTAATTTTGAAGTCAACTGGCTATGACCTACAAAATTCTCTGAATATGTTCATAAGGCCTGAAGAAAAGTTGGGGACTAATTGTTTAGAGAATTCGTGTTTGAAAACAAATCTAAATCGGGGCGGCATATTATATAAACAGTAAAAAAAAAATGCGAAGGGCAAAAGAATGATTATTATTTGTTGCAACATTACATTGGATCCTCAGCATTATTTTGCATTTCAAACAAGCAGCAAATAGATGGATCTTTTAATACACACTCTTAATAAAAATCAAAATGTTAACATATAAAATGGTGCAAATTTATGTTCAAATATATTTCATGTTGACAAATCCAATAGGTTCAATACATGATTTATTGGTCACAAATATTGAATATAGATGTCAGGTATTTTTTAGTTACTCTACTGCCGAGACATTTTCCCACAACCTTTTTTTAGATTGTGAGGTGTAACCTTCAGCCCTCCAGACTGGCCCAGCCCAGTAATGACTGTTGTTACCAGTCTAATGATAATATTCAGGTGAATAATTTAACATACTCTATTTGTCCACAATCAGGCTCAAACCCAGTCAGTATCTTCTAGTGTAAACTGATAGTTTTATTTCCTGAACCATCATTTTTTGCTATATATAGATCAAATGAAAACAAGTTTTCTTTGACAAGGCATCAGTTAAAAATTACTGAACATATCAGAATGAGACTTTAACCAATTTGAAGCAGAATGGGTAGAAGTAGATAGTTTTGGGCTGTTTATTTTTTGAATTCCATGAAATTTGTGATTTTATGCAGCACTATGAAAAAAAATTAGATTTTTTTCTTCTTACCAGTCCAGTTGTAATTCTTTTGAATAAGTGTTGTTATTGTGGATTATTATTACAAAATTTGCTTACTACAAGAATTTATTGTTCCACTAGTGGCATCCCCCATATAGTCGAAATGAAACTTTGAGTTTTTTCTTGTTTTCTTTCTTAAAGAAATAAAAAGCAAAGGAACAATATTCTAAAATGGAGACTGCTGCCTTTGTATTTTGAATTATTGATTAAATTTTGCAAACGTCTTGAAGATCTCTCGGAAGAGGTGTTTTCTGAATGTTTTAATTTTTGCAAAAATGGTTTATTTATTTGTAGTTTTTAAAGTGTAAATAAGATTTACTGTTATTAAGTATAATGTTGAAAATATTGTTCATAATTTAAGAACTAATTTTAAGACATTTGTATTTTGAAATGAAATAGTTGTTTCTTTGTTATATAAATTATATAGCATGTAGTAATTGTAATATATAACAATGTAAATTAAAAATAGTAAACTATATTGATGATATATAATAATTGAGGTGATGTAATTTTAAGATTTTCTTATTGTAATTTTTATCAAGTAATTGTTAAATACTAATTTTACCCATTTTTTTTTGTATTATCAAATAATAAAAATTAATGAAACTTATGTACTGAAATGTTATGATCTTATATTTAAAGTTTATAGGATAAATAAATAGATATCCTAGTCTTATTTTGAAACTGCAACAAAACACAAAAATATAAGGCTCTCTGCAGGTGACAAATCTTGTAAGCAAAATGTGATGCAGTTTGACTTTATTTCAGAGAATATGGTGCCTTCGCCTACTACCCACAGTCCCTGTTTACTTCAACCAACTCACAACAATCCTGATATATCTCGTTGTCTCATGGTCCATATGATATAATATAAATAAAGAATAAGTGAAAGTTGCTAGTTCCAAGAATCTAATTCAGAATTGTAAATTTTATCTTCAGCTGTAAAGAAAATCAAAAATATTAAACCTGAGACAAACGAGAACCAGAAATCAGAAGTCACTGATCAAGAATTATTGGAGACTCTTTATTGGAATATTCATGGTGGACAAATTTTCCATTTATCACAGTGTCAGTGATGTGCCGATTATTTTAGTGACTTTATCACAAGTTGGGACTTTAATTATCATCTGTTTCCTAAGATTGTCAAACGGACAGTGATATTTCTAAATATTTTTTTAATAAATTCCCTTAGGAAAACATGCGTTTCATTTTAAATAATCAAAGCCACTAATTATTTCAAACACATTTATTCATTTTGACAAATAATTTACGATTAAACTATATGTAGAAAATCATGTTTAAATAACAAATTACACAGATCTAAGATGTGATGTTGCAAAACATAAATTTGCTAAAATAACAAAAATAAAAACATAAAATTTTAATAGGATGTCACTAATAACTATTTATTTTGTTTTTCTGTTACAGGTGCAGAGGACACATTAATTTACTTTTTTTCAGGAATCACTCAAACATGACATAAACTTATTTGTTTATGGTTTGAGTGTTTGCTTCATCATTATTGAGTATTAATATCGTTCTTTTGACTTTCAGGTGATTCTCCCATATGCAGTCGTGTTGGCACACGGTCGAGTCCAAACCATTCAGCTTCAGCCTTAAATGTCAATAGGGTGCAATTATATATAGGTTACATTTCATATAGATATGCAATGACTATAATTGTTTAATTTTTTCATTTAGTAATGTTTCATTATTTTGTACCTGATGTGAGGAATGTACCTGAATTACTATTTATAATAAACATTGTATGAAGAAAAAAAAAATCACTTTTTATTTAAATAAAAATGAACATATTCCAATATTTTCATTATATTCTAATGGGGTGTATTGGGTAATGTTAATATTTACCATTAATCTATTTTATTATTACTTATTCCCAATTAGTTATATGAATCAAATAATTAGAAGGTTGTTTTAGATTATCTTCTTTATTAGTTCTGAATACAAACAATATTTAATGAATCTTATAGAAATTACACAGACTTATTATTTCATCTTAGTTAGCAATCCTGTCACATTCAAGCAAAAGCTAGTTGCAATGTTGACACGTTGGGTATAAACAGTAGTTATGTAAATCAAAGTATGAAATAATTAGCACGAGATACGCAATTAATAAGTGGAAAGCACTTACAATACAATGAGTGTTGTTGCATTACCTCAGTAGGTGTGGCCTCCTCAGTTTCGACGAGGTCTGGTAGTGCCTCGGTGCCGGCGGCGCCCTCCGGCTCGGTATCAGTGCGACATGTCTGATCCGCTTCAGCCAATTCACCATTGTGCATCTCTGAACAGCTGATAAGGTCTACAGCTCCCTCATGATCGTGAGCGGCTTCGCGTACTTCAACTGCAGTGGCTCTTGCATCACTGTCCATTTCAACGTGAACGTGGGCCGGCCATAACTCGTACGGGCAGGAATGCAACTGGCCATCTGAACTGAACAGGCTCAGCGAACCCGCCACGTCTTGGAGCATCGCCGACTCTGCTTCATCTGCTCGTCTCGAAGACTCTTCCTCGTCACCGTTTTCGGCAATTATTTCGGATAAATTATCGATTATGTCACTAGATACATCTTGTAATCGCGCTCCTTCATATTTAGACAAATATCTTAGCAAATGTTTTTTGGAATATCTGGGTTGGCAATTATCTGGTACACTGTCTATAATGAGAGCTGTTAATGTCTCTAATAATTCTGATGTGCATATTTCATCATTTTTGCTCATTAGAAATCGCACAATGTTACTATCTATTATACCATTCATACAGCCATTCAGAGTTGAATAATCTATGTTTTGAATATTAGAAGGCTCATTTAATCCAGCAGGAACACTTTCAATTCTCTCTCTATCAGCATCATTTGGAAGATTTTCATTATTTTGTCGATTGGCAAGAGAGGAATACTGTGATAACACACTTCTGATAGATTGTAATACTTTTTGTCTGAGTGTATCAGAACTAATCAATTGCAATTCTTTGAAAAGTTGTATTAGAAAATCTGGATGAGATTCATTTACACCAATTAGAGCTGTGACTTCTGTGTACACATTTTCTCTCAACAAATCAAACAATTTTGAAGTGGCTTTATCGTCAACATCGTGGGTTGTGGAAGCTAAATTAGGGTTATGTGATTCAGATGTACCTGCTATATTTATATTGCTGATTTGGACATAGTCTAAGCTGCAATTTGCATGTCGTCTATTAGCCGAATTTTTGGCTGGTAATTTTGACGAAGATTTCTTTTTGGTATTAATAGAATCGGTTGATGAGTTTAAATTGTTAGCATGAGATTGAACAATTTCTGGTATTGTATTGGATATATTCAAATTTCGAAATGGGTTACTTGTTTCCTGTCTATTTAGATTTATATTAGACGCGACAGCGTCGTCAATGGGCCTGGCGGGGGATTGTACACTAGAAGCCAGGCCAGGACAATTTGTAATGATTTCATGCTCATTGGTCTGGTTCACATTGAGCACATCCGGTGCAGATGAAAATGATAGAGAACGATCATAAGAAATATTGCGTCGAGCATGTCTTGCTTCGTCGAGGGTATTGTTAGCGGCAGGAGTAGTATCAGTGTTCCTCTTGGGTATAACTGAGATGGCTGGCGGATGGGGCTGTCCCGTGGTAGGACAGTGCAATGCATTATGCGAGCGCTCTACGAGAGGGTGCGGATTGTGCGCCTGCCCCACTCCTAAATGTCCGTCGGAGTTTGTTTTGTTGTTTGTAGACAGCAAATTTTGGCGAGAATAGCTGTAAAAAAATCAATAGTCATATTGATTAAAATGCAAAACTTTGGTGGTATATAAACTATAATTATTTTTACTATCAACATAAAAAGTAAATGCACTCTTGACAATTACTTTCATTAATAAAATTTGGGTTATCACACAGATTTAAAAATTAGTAATCGATGCATTCATTAATTCAAAAAACAACCTAATTAAAACCAGAAACAGCTCACCATAAAGTTTTATAATATTTGATAATAATAAAATACAAGTCCTATTATAATTATACTTTTATTTAAATATATATATATGTCTAATGTACAATTGCTAATCATCTTCAAGAAATGACATAAATCTAGATACAATAATACATTATAAATGTTTATTCCATAGTAGAAAGCAAAATGATTAAAATCTGAAAAAAAATGAAATAAAAAAATAAGAATACAAGAAATAAAAATAATAACACCATATTACAAAAGGTGGTTACCTGCGGAAATTATCCCAGTAGTTATTAGCGCGGTTTCCGGGTGGTACTTGGTTATTGAGCATGTGTGATGCATTCTCGGCCCTCCAACGCTCCTCAAGCTAGCAGAACAGATGAGTATAAATAAATTTTATTGAAAAAAATAATCTTCGAGAATTGCAAATCATATGTAACTTTACTAACTAAAGGGCTATTTTCGAAATAAATATTTAAATAATTGTCCTGCCTCATCCAAAGTCAACATGATCTGCACAATATGACATCCCTTCCTTATCAAGCAATTATCAATTCTACAATCTATTAGATTTACCATTTCATCTTGCTAAAACTGTGAGCAATTACAATTTTGTGAATTTTGTCTTGCATTTTAATATTACAAAAAGAAAACATCAAATTTATGAGACCATGTTTTACATTATCTATGGCAAAACATTCTATTCAAATGGTTTTTATATTTTAAAACATTCGTAGATGCTGCAAACTTTCCTGATCATTGCTCAGCCGAGTTGAATTCTTCATGTTCAACACATGTGATACTAATCCGAGTCTAAAGTGTTTCCCTAATTTGTATGGAAATTGTTTGTTGTATGTGGTAGGTTTGCCAGAAACCTCAATATATGAGGTTTCTAATATTCAATAGATCAGTGAGAGGACTATTAAGGTTCACTATAGGAGGTACGATACTGTACCTTTTTTTTTTTTGAAACATACAATGGAAAAACGATATTTTAAAGTACTATAATTGGTCCTGTGACTACTGAAATAATACACAGATATTTGATGTTCTTTCCGAATTACCATTGGTATTGTGATTGCAAAGATGAGATATCATTAACAAATTATAAGTAAATATTGCATTCAGTATATACCAACATTGATCTTTTCATTTCGAATATAATCTTAATCATTAATATTGTGTTTTCTTTCACAATTATTTTATTACCTAAAATGCATTAATTTGAGATACTCTTTAAAAAAAAAACAATAAATCAATTCTTTCTCCAAAAACACTGAAAGAATGTCCAGATAGTCTGAATAAAGCAGTGTATGCCTCGATTTCATTTATTTTAAAGAGGGTAAACTTCTTACAGGGAGCAAACCCCGTACAGTAAGGTTTTTCCTTCGTTGTAGACTAAGCAAAAAATACTGACATGATTCACTTGATCGCGCAGTTGATGTAGTTCGCGTTGTTGCAGCACTAACTGCTGCCAGCAGCCGGCGGCCCACAGCGCACACCCGCAAGCACATGCGCACCCACCCATCATTCCTATATCATAAAGCAGAAATGTATATTACTTTTTCTTAGTTATTTTGTGTTGTAAATTAATCTTTGAAAATAAGGTTATGATTTAACTAACATTTTTATTAATTTATACATGGTTACAAAAACGGTTTTATTTCATACACTATCACAGTTAATCACCATGCAGTATTTCAAACAAAATTAGGGCAACAAATACTGTATGAATATTTTTTTATTGATTTATGGATATTTGTTATAATTATGCATAATAAAAACTAATTTTAATTGAAACGGATTTTAAAGGCCATTCAAACCAGCTTTTTTCCTATAACTGAAGTTTCAAGTGTAGGGGGCAAACTCTTTAATGGCACATCTAAATTTGTATCTATTTAGGTTTCTTAAAAATTATAGACTTACTTTTTATTTATTTATATCTTTATATTATTCATTTATATCTTTGATGCCTAAAATGAGGTGTTTGTAACAAGTATGAACTAACTTTATCACCACTTTTACAAATTTATACAATGTAAATTTGTCAATTATACATATTATAACAAATCCAATATATTAAAAAAACCTACCATAAGGCATCATCACATTAAAAGGTATTGAAGGGGGATATGATAGCTGTGGAGTGCCCAAGAGACGATCCATTGTTTGTGAGTGACTGTTCTGGGTAAATTGATTAGTTCTCATATCCTGGAAAAAAATAATATGTACTATAATTAATTGTAATAAATAAACAGATACTGAAAACAAATTTGTAATTAAAATTAATCTCAACAAAATTTGAATAATACAATTTGTTTGGTTGGCATTAAATATGGTATCTTGACACATTGACAATACAGCAAATATTAAATACAATGAATTTAAGATGTGATTGAAATTAAAAATATTCTATATTTCAATAAGAAAAAAGTATAGGAAAAATTATTCATAAACATAATGTTCGTTCAGTTAATGTCATGACATACAGGATTAAAATAAAAATTACATTCAAAGAACAATTTTGCAATTAATTTTATTTACCTGATTAATTTTACTACTGGTCCAAGTCTGTTGTGGAACATTTGGGTACAAAGTGTTACTACTGCCATTTTCGCCTGTAATAAGTAAACATTAATTTAATATAAAGGAAAGATATGGAAATTCTTCTGCAGCCCCAACTATTATCAAGTAATTCTTTCATATAAGCAAAAGTAATTATGTCTTGCCTGTGTGACGTCCTATAAACGTTATACTCCTATAATTCACGGAGATATGTCCTATTTTTCATTCAATATTCATATTAATTTTAACAGTTGGATTTGGTTGTAAGATGTCAATGTAGTATCTTTACCTGCTCTCTATATTACTACAGATAGTACATCAATTAAGTTGTGCTAATGACAATTAAATGGAACCATTTGTAAGAAAGAAAATGTCATGAATACTGGTGAAATGCGACTCATAATACACATGTAGGTACGAAGTGTAGTTAGATATTTGTAGTTACTGGTTCTCAAGGAATATTAAAGGGATAGATTCTTATAGCATCGTTCATTGTGTTTAATAAATATAGTTAATTAAAATTGCAAAAGTTTTTACATAAATAATTTTAATTTTAAATCAACTTTCAAAATAAACTAACATAAATTAACAAAACAAATAGCTTTTAAGATTTATTCTTTGTGAACCTTTCTGTTTTAAGCACTCAGTCTTTTTCTTTACTTTGGTAGGTAGATAAGTACTTACTGCTTTTAAAAATAAAAATAAAAGTTTTTGTCTATACAAATTGGCTAAATCAAAAATAATGTTAATATTTTTTTTATTCCCTCAATGTTTACGGCAAGACGTTTCGTTTTACATAGTCACATGAGTCACAGTTTTGTTTTTAAAATGAATAGCGCGACGAGCTGAGTGGCGAGGCGTATGTGTGCTTAACATCTCACGTTTATTAATCTACTCAAGATGTCATTCGGTGTCAGTGACGTTTTGCGTCACTTTAGACTGGCCAATACGGCGACTGCGATTTGTCTGTCAGCATGATTAGAATTTAACAAAATACTCGACAATCCAAATTTTGCAGATATATGTTGTGGACTCGAAATCTTTATTTTTATATTTTATTATTCATGTAAGGTTTCGATCGAGTCTACCATACCCCTTGACGAAATTATTAATACAGATATAATTTTTAAGAACACCTTTCATTTTTTCATACCACTTTGTGAGTACACAAAATTTGGTGTGAGTTATAAAAAACAATTATATGTGATAAACAATTTTCGAGTAAAAGTGCAGCTCAATACAATTCCAATAAACGCAAACACAGCTAGACTACTTTTTTTCTATTAGGGAGTACCAGTGCGTACCTTTTGTCTCAAAGTAATTCCAACAAGCCCAAACATCATTTCAGGTAGATTCCTATTTACTACTGCCAGAAGCAGTGAATGAGTCACGTGTAATATAATCACGAATTGTAACTTGTGGCAATATGAAGAAGATTTATCTAATCCTCTGAAGAGAAAAAAACCTAAGCCCAAACATCTATCCCAGATAGATTCCTGTTTACCATGTAAAAAGCAATGAATATGAGTCACTTGTACAATAATTCCGAATTGTAGCTTGTGACAATATAAAGAAAATTTATCTATATGTCTGAAAAAAAAAATTATGCCGTGATATACACCTGAATTTTAATGGCGCTGTTTCATTCCTACATTAAAGCCTTAGTAGTGTGTAATTCAATGAGACCAATTTACTATACTAATACAATATTTTTACCTTGAGATGGTGACATCACATTGGGAATCGAAGGTTCTCCACGATGTTCACTACGCATGGTATTCTGACTTGTATTGATGGAAGGCACCACCTAAGAAAATAGAGGTTTTTATTAATTTCTCATTTTTCTTAAAAGGTTACTATAAAAAGATTAAGTATTTTAGAAATGAAATCCTAAAAACTATATTTTAGGAAGTCAATTTTGAAAGACTATGGAAGAAAATTCTAATAAGGATATAACATCAAGATATGCCCAATAATAATATTGAATGATTTGATTAACCATATTTTCAAACGCATCTTCAAACTGTCGATCATGTGTTTGTCTCCGACGACAGCGGCTTCTCTGATTAGACTTGTTCTGTACTGCACTGCGACAATAGAAATGGAATGTTAGAAACTAAAACATTATATCTACTATAATAGAATGACAAAATATAATTTAGGGAAAAAAAATTAAAATAATAAAAAAACGTAATCAGCATTAGTGGTAAAGAGAATGACAAGTAATGAATATCATACCATAATTATTTTTTTTTCTTTTTTGTTATTATCTTCTTACATCATATTTTTTTATATCCTTAAGGTATATATTATTATATCGTACAGAGGTGTAGTATAACGCACGAAGCTCTGCCACTGTGAAGTTATTCAAAAACGCGTCGCAACGGTGTAAAATAGGAACGCGCGGGTAAAAAGTAAACGTCAGAGGCGTTATACCTGCGCATTGCCTCATTTGCAGACAATTCAAAGCGGCAGCGTTTCGTGCATTCAACTATAGCATCTAACGCTTACATCATTAAGCTTAAGATGGCCCCATTTTAATTGGACAAATTAGTGTATCTATCTGATGTTAATAAAAGGCCAAACTACAGAATGATTAGTTCTGTAAATGTATTTCAATGTCCAATATTTAAATATTGCAGAAATTATATAATGAAATGCTGCAAAAATAGTGAAATTACTTTCAATGTATATATTCGTAAGTTCATTAGAATTATATTTTTGTATGAATTACTGTAGAGATATTAAAAAAGGGAATTGTATACAAATGTCTTTAGAAATCTTACTTGTCACTGTCGCTCGCATAATTACTAGAAGAATGTTGAGGTTGTGTGTTTTGATGTGCTCTTTCTATATATACATTGTCTCCACTGACCTAAGATAAAAAATATGGAATATCAATAACACGTAAATAATACTAAATTCTTACAAAAATAAATAATTACAACTTTTTTGATATAAAAAAGTTGTAATGAATTGTTATGAATTTTTTAAATTCCAAATCCAGTGAAACCTTTTCTGATAGTTCGATCTAAGTCGGTTATTGTGTCAGACTTCAATAGCTCCAGCTATACATAATCTTTTTGTTTCAGATTGAGGTGTAAACAGAAATGATATTACATGGCATATCTACAAGCTTTATTTTATAACTCACCCTAAAATTTTCAGGTCCTGATGCACTTTGAGTTTCCATTACAACTTGTTGTGATTGCGAGCATTGTTCTTGTTCACTGTAAATTAAAAATAAATTGAAGTTAAAAACAATTTTCATCATCTTAATACCTAATTTTCATTAACCCTAATTTTCATTAGTTCAATAGTACAAATGCAATTCAAATTCCAATGCATTCAAATATACAAAGTTTTCTGAAATTCAATGTCCAAATTAAAGAGCGTGAGCGCGCATCTTAGACCAACTAATACAATTAAACTTTAGTAAAATATCACAGAGTAACCATACTACAACATTTAACGAAATATTATATTATTTCAATATAGCTAAGGTTTCTTTCTGAAAAAAAAATCTTTCCCTAATATTTTTATCATATTTTCTTTGTATTTCAGTTTTGACTGCTTGTACTATAAAATATAAATCAAACTTAACTAGAACATTGTGTGCCCATTTTGTCTTTTTTTTTTCAATGTACAAAATGCAAATTTAGAAGCCCTTACTATCTAATATCATGATCAAATTCAATATCAGTGTTACAATATAAATAAAAAAAACGAACATTTACTATAATATAATTTCGTGTTAAATTTAATGTTTGAAGTTTTTGCTGCCAGCTCAAATACAAATGCGATATTTCTATGAAAAAGCATGTTGTGCATATCGCATATTTCAGATCAATATATTTCTTAAGCTGAATTCTTTACATATCATCTTATTATTGTAACTATGATTAGTTTTCAATAAATTTTGTGTTGGAAGTATGCCTAATAGAAAAAAATGTTAAGGATTAAATAACTTTTTTGAAGAAATTTCACTTTTCTGTTGAAATAAGGAGCAACCAATTCAAACATTTACTTAATATTAAATTAAAATTGTATCATAACAAAATAACCATTTTATTGTAATTCTAGATTTAAGTACTTATAATATTTGGACTCAATTGCCTAAGTATCATTTTTCAAATGAGATTAGATGCATCGAAATCTAATTTTAACACAAAAAGTGAAGTCGTTATATTGCCCTCCGCGCAACATCTTCATCAGTGTATCTTATACTAACTGTATATATTTTTCTTCCATGGCTCATTTATAGATGCTTCATTTTAAATGCAGACAAGTTAAGCTTTTGATGTATATGACGTTAAACGTTACTAATAAATTAGTTTTCAGTCCTCAGCAATGAGCTCATAATTTTCAAGCATATTTGTCAGTTATATTTTTAAGTCTTCTGTTTTGATCTACTACAAATATGGTATTTATAACTGGTGATACTGAAAATTTTTAGACCTTTCAACTGGAACTAACAGAAACACCCTTCATGAAATTTTGAACTAGTCAAACTACGTGTTTTATTCAGAAAACAAGTTCACAAAAGGGATTTAACTAGAAAAATATCTATTATAACAAGAAACAAATATGTTTCAAAAGCCAGCGGAGTAAACTTCAGTCGTGCATTGGAGGTGACATGCACCATTTTTTTTCCTCATATAAAAATTAATAAATAGTATATCATTTGAAAATAAAAATGAAATGGGCATATATTTAACACTACATGCCAATTAAGACCGATACATTTTTTCACAACACACACAGTCAAAGTTGGGTCATGAAGATAAAAATATTAATTGGTGAAAACAAAAATATTAATAAGAAAGTGTATTTACAGAGGAAAAACATTTTATTAAATATGATAGTATTGTTACCTTGTACATTTATCTAAAAGAGAATCAAAATAAAATTGAAATCTGAAGCTATATTGCTTAAAAAATCAAATAAGTTTTTTTTTTATTAAGCAGATAGATGAGTAAATGGGCATGTAAATGACCAAAAACCAGGTGGCCACAACCCCACAGGAGTCACCAGTGCATTATCGGACTCTTGGATAAGAAAAGGGCATCTGATGGCGGGGTGAGAGGAGATTGATAGAGGAGCGAAGGGGAGAAGGGTAGATCGGCGAGTGGGCCACCGTAAATCTCACTCACTGGACGAAAATAAACAGAAGAAATCATTACTTCACATCTGTTTTCTGTGAGTGTGGTATTTTACCAGTCGAGTCAGTCATTTTCGTCCTGTACCTAAGCAAGTTGACCGCAGCATGGATCTACCTTATCGAAATATTGGAAATTTTGAAAGTTTCCTATATATATTGATATTTTGAAAACTTTGAATATTCTAATGTTTTTTAGGTTTTGATTACTGAGATATATACTTAATAATAAATATATGTTCAAATGATCATAGTATTATAGAAAATAATAAAATACCTGTTTGCATGGGTTCCTATATAAATTATGTTATATTGAAAATCGATAACATAAAACTATAAACTCAATTATAATGAGGTTTTGTCTATAACAATGAACAAATAAAAATTACAAGTCTCATATGTAGGCACACTTAAATAACTCCTTTGTTTTTTGATTTAAGAATGTTTCAATGTTGATAATATACATAATTGTAAATACTTTTTGCACTAGTTATTGACAACTGATTAGCAATAATTTATAGTGGTAAAGTGATGTCAACTTTGTTTTCTTTTTTGAAGTGATAACTTCTATATGCAGGTTTGAATGGGGAGTAATTTCATTATGTCAGTGAATGTATTTTTTCAATGGATGGATGAATGGATTTTTTCAATTTATACTAATTATTATAAGGCTATTTAGAAAATAAATACAAATCAACTGTTACATTTACTTTGTGTATGGATAGAGTAAGAAATTAATGAAATTTCATACCACATTAGTGGTACGAAATTGCATTAATTTTTCTTAATAAATGACTCTGGTAGCAAAACATATAGCTATAACAAAAGCTTAAAACATTTTGTTTTAATTCCATCATACAGATGGCGCTAATAATATAAAATGTAGACAATGTTTTATAAATTCAACTTCTGTTTCATTAAAAGTATTAGAAACTGAACCACATAATACTGAATGAGATTACTGAGTAGTTTTATTTCTCATTCTTTAATTAATTTGAATGATATGTTCAAAAATAAACAGGTATTTCTATCTAATGGAAAATTTTAGAACTAAATTGAAATGGGACTTTTGTATTTGTATATGACTTTTGTAGATGACGCTTTTAAGTCATTATAAAGAAAAATAGTCATATTTGTCTGCAACCAGGTTCTTTTACACCCATGAAGAATTTTAATATTGATGTGTTTTCCATGACAGAATAGTTATGAACAAATATATAAAATAAATAGTACATTTACTGTTGAAGTGATAACTTCTATAGGCAAATTTTTTCACTTCGTCAGTAGTCCCTATGACTGCTTTGTTAATTTTTTTTTTGCATTTACAATAGATAAAAATGGTTATCCTAGCAAGAAAAATTAAAAAATGCCAAATTGAAAACCATTCGCTCATTAAATGACAAATAATAAATGAGATTTTTTTACAAAACTATACCATACAGATGCTAGGTAGGTTATGTTTAATTTTGCATTACCAAAATTAATCACTGCAATGAAATAAAGGATTTCACAAATTTACTATATAAATTTTCTTTACAAAACTCCGATAAAGATCCAATAACTACTTACCTGTTGTAAGCTTGATTAACTGCAGATATGGGTTGAGTGTCTGTTTGCACTTTGTGTTCTTCTATTGTTGTAGATAAAGCTTTCTGCATCATATAAAAACAATAATTTTAATTTACAATATTCAAATATTTTGAAATTATTATTAGCCTAATATTATATAGAGATTATGCAAATTTACTGTATAAATTTTCTATACAATTTATTAATTACCTACTTATAATTATATATATATTATACATATTTTGCTATCCAAAAAGCTGGCAAATGAAACTTAAATTTTCCACCTTATATTTAAAACAATTCTCTTATTTAAGTATATACTCTTATTTATGTATGGATAGAATCAGAGGGAACACTAAAAATTCTTTACATTTTCATATGTTTGAAATTACATCAAAGTTGTAATGTAGAAGTGTACTCGACTCCGGCGTGATCTGAGGATAACCATTCCGATAATAATGGAGGAGGTCCAGATGACTATAGAAACTAAACTTATAAGACACGATATTTAGAACAAATATCATGTGTACAGTTTTTAATATTAAGGTTTATATATATCTCAATGTGCTTTTCGCTACTTATTAATCAACATTCTTGATCTATAAAGTTTACTTGAACAATTGAGTATCTATAGTGATTTAAGCTTCTTCCCTTAGCTCTCTCAATGGATGTTAGATCGTGCATTGATAAATCCCAAAAAAATTGCTTTAAAGTAAATTCAAATATGTGAAAATGTACAAAATCTTTAAAGAAATGCATTTCTCTAATTTGCGCCGCCGTTATATATGTGATATAGTTTTTCACCCATTTTCATTTTACAATTTCGTAATAACTTATTTACAACTCGCTAATTACAATTTCATTAAATATTACTATACCCTATAAAAATAATGTTTCTAAAACAAATTGACACATTACCTCTTTGTTGAGTAATGCCTCTAGTTGTTTCTGCTTTTCGGCAAGCAGAGCTCGTAGTTCCATTTGCCGACGTTCTACAGGACCCGGGATGCCGCTCGTGCTTGGGCGCACATCTTCATTTATTTTCTTATGTTTTCTTGTGAATTCTAAATCATCAATCATGTAACCCAAGGTAAAGCTCAATTGTATCAAACGAAATTAAACAATATGTTTTATATAAACAATGTTAAAATATTTGTTTTAATAGACATTATTTTATTATATTTATTTATTTATTCAGGTAACAAATGGTCATTTACAATATTTATCTAGCTGAACAAAGGTACTATATATTAACAAAATAATGATTTGGAGAAAACATAAATATAACTATAATGTGTATATGTATATGTGTTGGATTGTGAAAACAGTTTTATTTATCGACAGTGATATTTATCGACCTAATGCAGTAGGTCGATAAATATCACTAAATTTCTATTAATAAAACTTCAAAATGCATCAAATTTCTATATTAGATTTATTCATTTTGATGGACAGAAAACAAAAGAAAGTGGCAGAACATCCATCTTCTGAAAAGTCCTGATCTGAGTCCTAATTTCCTTACATTTTCTAGAATAAAAGATTAATCTATAAGTGGTTTAAAGACCCAGAAGAGCAGTAGAAGCTTACAAATCCGCCGATTTATCAACATAACTTCAGACTAGAATTTTTGTTTCAATGATTTGTTTTATTGAATGCGAAAGTACATAAATTAAATTTGGAAAACAGTAAAGAAATAATTTTGTTCTTTTATATCTTGTTCATTTTATTGCCGATAATGTTGGTATGCCCCCTATATTTATGATGAAGGGAATAAGTGTCAACATATAAGTTAAGCGGATCATCAATTAATGAGAAGGAACTTAATTCAAGAGTTGTACCTTTATTAGAAACAGCTTGTTTAAGGCGTGCACGCTCATCCATTATTTTCTCAGTTTCCATTCTTAGTTGCTGTGCTAACTCTTGTAATGAGGCTATATTCAATTCGTGATCTAAAAAAAATATAAAAACCTAATTGCCTTAAGATGAAAATAAACAAGGTTTTATTTACTTATTAGAAGAAATAGTGTTATTTAATCATTTGAAATTGATTTCATAATGTACCTATAACATAATAATTGTGTAATCAGAGTTTGCAATTTACTTGTTACTTAATAAATCATTTTCAATTCAGGTTAATTTTGATTTCATAAACAAATACAGATGTAAATGACTTTATTCAGTACTCAATTTGTTTGACTACTCATAATTGGAGTATTCAAATTTATTTCTTACATATAACATAATTAATAATTAAAATATAGTTTATTACTCTGTTGTTGTGAATGATGTTCATTGGTGAACTTATGCCGTTGTGGAAGTGAATTTCGAACGCGAGTCATGCTGCCTTCGTTAGACCATCCACCAGCACTACCTGCCCCTTCAGATTTACTATTATACAAAAAAAAAATATGTTTATATAATTTTTCATTACATTTGAATATTGTTTTAAATGAAAGAAAATAGTTTTAAAATGAACAATACTTACTTATCATTTATATTAGGAACATTTGAAAAATTTTCTTCATTTGCTTCACTCAAATGTTCGGTTTCATATTTTTCAACTGATCGCATGAGATCTGAAATATTTCTGTATTGGTAAGTCAAATGTGTAATTGATATTGTATATGGTTTCATAATGTAACTCATTATAACATTTAAATTAATATGGATTGATCTAATTTATCGTAAAGCAGATTTGCAAATGATTATTATGAGTGTGTATTATTTTCTATCATTTTGGTTATTTCCCTAGACAAATAAAAGACACCCATTTATTAATTAAAGATAATACATTTATCCTTCACTATTGTTATAAGCTTTTAACGACAATGAGTATTCATTTTATTTCTGGAATATATATTAAGTGAAAAACTATTTTACCTTTAGTTTTTTGTAAAGCAGTTTTTATAGCTTTAATTTCCATCAATTTAAATGGATCATCATTATTAATATTAGGATCAGATTTATTACCTGTAATGAAAATACATAATTAACATTAGTTAACTTCAAATATGTCTTTAACAATAATCTTTCACCTGCAGTTTTGTGCATAAGAACATAAAATTAATCCTTATACATTGAACAAGTTTTCTTTTAATCATGATCCCAATTCCAGTTTTAATTTCGATTTCGATACAGGTTATGATTCCGATGTTGTTCTAACACTTGTCTTGCTTTAGAATTGTATCCCAATGCCACTTTCAATGTTGGTTCCATTCTAAATTTTGACCCCTATCTCGCCATCATTTCTAATCCCCAACCCACTTTGGTTTTATTTTTACTTCACAAATATTTTATTATTTGTTAGGATAATTCGTTATAATAAGCCATAATAAATACATATTCTGTGATAATTTTAACTGGTTAGTTATTATAGTTTCCACATTCCTTTCAAGGTAGACGAATACATAAATGATGGATGGACAGACAAATAAACAACATAGGTTTAGTTTAAGGGTCCCATTAATACTTTTTTGGGAACAAAACCATAAACAGATTCAAAAAATGCATTGTAATATCTTAAATTGTTCTAACGCATGCATATGATGTGAATTATGATGTTATTAATATAGATGGGTTTAAAAATTTTCGACTTTGAGTACATAAATGTTTTTAAATAAAAGGAATTTAATGATTTAACCCAATTCTTGGCAAGCTTTAATTTGTAACTACAAAATACTTTACTGTAACTTTTTAATTCACAATTTATGCAGTTGGACATTTGGATTTTCAAATTATTTTTTCTTTAATTTATTCCCTGATGTTATGTTATCCTATAGTAATAGAAATGGTGACATAAATAGCATTTAAAAAAATACTTGGAAAAAATTCTCTATGCAACATGATTTTTCTTTTTTTAGTATTAATTTATCTATGAATTACTTAAAAATGTACATATTCAAAAGCTAAACCCCTTAACGCCCTTAGTGTGAATTTTTGTTAAATCCATTTTCGAGTTTCTTCTTAAACGTACACTCATTTATGATTGCTATGAATCTTCTTATGATAAAAAATAAATTTACTATTTCTGTGAACCAAATACTAACATTTATTGAAAAAATTATAAAGCTCATAAATGCAAACCTTGAAAACTTAATTAGTGGTTAACAACACCATTAGTAATTTAAACACATTTTTTTTTATTTAAATTATGCAAGTAACTGGTATTATAATTTTGCTATGCGTGCTGTGTTTTACTGCATCAAGAGTATAATTTTTTAAAATGATTTTTGTTATTATTTTTGTTTTCAAGACTACAGTCCCATTATTATAATTAATAACCATTAAATAAATCAAAATAGTGACCAGATTAAAAAAGGTATGTTGAGGTGGTTTGGCCATCCAGATGAGATGAATAGAAATTGACTTATGAGGGGAATTTATAATATAAATGTGCGTAAAGGAGCGCCCTAGAAAATCTTATACAGACTAAACTGAAAGTATATTAAGGAAGGGCCAAATTTTAAACACCCAAGAGCTTGGATAAATGGATTGTTGATGCCAGTGCAGTAAGAGAGGTATGGAATGATCATATTAGATGGAGATCTGTTGCCTTTGCATATCCTTCTGGGAAATATAACGTAAAATAATGTGAAAGCGTAGACGAAGAGTGATAGAAAAATCAAGTAAAATGGCAATATTTTAATGTTAAAAGCGCACAGTCGTCCTGAGAGCATTGTTGTTTTACATAAATAAATTATGTACCGCATGTATGTCACAGATGTGCGTTATCATGCAGTCATAACTAAAAGGAAGTTCGTGTAAAAAAAGATTTTGCTGCTATACATAAACAAACAATGATTATTATTGAATTTATACAAATGTTCGTTTTTGAAAAAATTGGACAAAAAATATATACGGCATGTATATCATGCATCTTAGTGTTGAATGATTTATTTTTACCAATAAAAATAATTAACTAACATCAGTGTTGAAAGAAATTAAGCAACGATATCAATATAATATGGATAACGGAAATAATTTTTAAATTACAAACTAGTTCATAAAAAAAAACTATATAATTAACTGATGAACTAATTGATACAAATTTTATATGATAAACATGAATATGCTTTCACAGTGAATTTTTGAAACAGTTCTATACCTTCTTACATCTAGCTGTACCAAATAACAAACTAATACAGGTTAAGAAAAAATATCAATTACAATAACAGCACTCAATTTATTTATTATTGTTATTAAATGAATATTTATAATTTTATAAAGTAACATATTTTTCTTACATTTATGTGTAGGTTGTTCATCAGGGCTGTCTTCACCAGAACTGGAATATGTGTTGTGAGAACCAACCATATGTGTGGTCATATGGATTTTTTGGAATTCGTTGACCTAAAAGCACAAATTTATTTGAAGTTATATTTATGCTTTTACATAATGCATAAATTTTCAAATAGTTACTATAAAAGTCCTAAAATCAGGATAGAGAAATCTATCTTTTGTTCATTATAATTAATACAAATTTGGAATACTCTGTCTTCATAAAACTTATTCAATTATACATAAAAAACAAGTCACTAAAAATAATGTCTACTACAGTTTGTTTCATACAATATTTGGGGTTCAAATATATTTTCCTTTTACACGAGAAAATTATTTTTTTAACACATACTACATATCTTTAGTCAACGCAAAGGCAAATATACATTATGCATTTATAAATGACTATTTTATAATCATGTCATTTATATTTTTATTATCTTGTAATAACGTCCTTTAGATTCAATAATGTCTGAAGACGTTTTTTAATGCTTTCTGGAAAGCAAATTCGTAGTGTATGTAGATCATTTATTCAAACAACCTCATGTATATATGTCTGAGAAGACTATGGCAGTATCTCGAAAACCGCAAGTGAGAGTGGTCATTGTGTCAATATGTATCACTTGGACTACTACTTATAAAATTGAAAACAGAAACAATATTCAAATTGATAGCAAAATCTTTCAATAAAAAAGTTGAAGAAACACATTCTATGTGTATACATAGAATATGTAAGGGGTGTAAAGCTAGTATTGAATATATTATAAACTATTAATGTAATTAATTTTATAATTTAGCTTATTTCAATTTTAATCATTCTTCAAATATTGCATTGAATGTACAAACAAATTGTACATTTGTTGTACTAACTGATAATTTACTGTTTAAAGAATCAGAATGAATAAAAATATTTATAATTAATTTAATATAACATTATATAAATGCATCACACATTACCACTCTGCCTGCGACTTGAATTGCACATCTTATTTTAAACATAGTCTGTATATGCTGTTATCGCTCAGGACAAAGTTCAAAATGTTACACTCAACATGACTTCTTCTACACAATGTTGATTATCAAATATTTTCCCCAGTTTAGAAACCATATGTTTTACTTTATAAAATGATTCATTATCAAATCAGAATGTTATATTAAAAATAGTGTAACGAACTACGCTCATATACAAAAGATAAAATAGTAGATAACCTTCTTTTAAATAAATAATCAAATAGTACTCCACTTGTTCATCTTGAAATGTATAAGTATGATTATTTACATTATTTATAATATCAATTCCAATAAGTTAGAATAATCCAAAGAATACTACATATTATTTGTTTATGTTAGATATGACAAGTTTACAACTTTGTTTTTTGTCATTAATGATGACATTTATGAACTTCTATCCATTTAGGAAATGTCTGACATTGGTGACTTGTAGATGTATATACCGGAATTTGTGTGTTGTTAGTGAATTTTTTTTGGCTATTAGTGCATTAATACATTAAATGTGATCAATTAAAAGTATTTGTAACTACAAATAAATGCACAACAGAACTCTGTTGTGCATTTTGTATCACAGTATTTTTGAATACACATCTTGTTTTTCTTAGTATTTACTTTAATTTGTTTTCAAACCTCAAAGTCTAGTAGTGATATATCATAACAATAAGAGGAATCAAAGTGACCAGTATGTTAAAAAGGCAATTTCATATGCTAGCCATAAACAAAAATATTCACGCTGTTGTTAAATAAGTGAAAACTAAATAACAAACAAACATTATAAATAAGATTTAATAGAAGCTACACTACGCCTACTTATTTATTTTTTGATTCTAACCAAGGATTCCATATGCTTTTTCTTAGCCCGAATTTCTTGCAATTCCATTGTGAGTTGCCGAGCACGCGCATTGAGGGCATCATCATCATCGGACTCACTGTTGTGTGCACCTGTACCCTATAATTTTTTTTTCATTTATTTCTGATGAATAATGATATAAAATCAAAAGGAAAATAAAAGTTACATAGATTATACCTTCAATTGTATTGTGAACATAAAACAACGATTTTGAATAAAAATTCATAAATATAAATTTACATTTACAAAGCACAAATGTTAAAAATGTCTCATAATTCTACCACAAAGCGTGTAACACAGCAAAACTTTCATTATACAAAAAATAAAATAAATGTTAAATCAAATTGTACAATAAAACATGTTTAACAACAACCTCGGAATTTGTAAGATTTACATCTCTGTGTGAAAATCTATCCTCATGACTTGAGACATTAGTATTGGGGTCATTGGATTCTCTGTTATTGGTGCCTAAGACATCATCACTTGTCATAGTTTGAGATACTCCCTGTAATAAACAATGGTGTTAGTGTTAAATTATATGTTAAGCATGTAGTTATTGTAATGAGATTATTATATATATACTCACAATGCCTTGGCGATGGTTCATGTCTGCAGAATGAGGCAAAGTTGTTGCTACTCCTATTTGATTAGCAGCATACAGACGAGGATAAACTGAATAGTTGCTGGACACAGATTGATTCTAAAATAGCAATCATATATATTATCACAGTAATTGAAAATGTAATACTAAAACAATGTATAATGTACATTAACATACTTGTATATTAGTAAGATTGTCGTGAGAAGCAGCTGCCATTTCTTGGATTTGACGAGCATGATTAATTTCCGCCAGTTGCTGTTTTGCTTCTGCCTGCATTTCAATTTCTAATATAATTTACAATACAAAAAATAACTGATGTTGTAAACAAGTTAAATTATTTGCTAACCTTATATTTTAGAAGCCTCTTTTGTTGTTGTTGTAAGGCGGCAAGTCTTTGTTGAGATATTTCCATTTTATTCTTTATCTCATTTTGCCATAATTCATTCTCACTATATCCTGAACCCATGCTTTGAGATGAGACAGGTCGAATGACAACATCCTGAATTAACACACATGTAAATGTTAAAAATTAATCTCGAGTACAATGATGAGTCAATCACATTTTCAGTCACAAATCAATCACAACAATATGGAAAACCAATCGTAATCTGTAGAGCAATTCATCACACATAAAACAATATTAAGTACTAATACAGTCAATTGCAGTGGCAATGCTTTTCAGGTCACTATAGCTTAGTAAGCCAAAATAAAACTGTACATTGAATACATTAATTTTATAAAAATAAATAAAAATTGTTACCAGAATGTACAGAATTCATACTGAGAGAGAAAAAATGTCAAATATAAAATATTATAAACCAAAAGGAAGGACAAATCATTACACTTATTAATTGTAAAGATGAATGAAAATAATGTCTCGACAGTATAATTCTATTATACACAATCATTAAAATATGTTAATTTCATGAAATGAGCTGAAACAACAAAGTGTAAATACATATTCAAACATTTCAAACTGTAATAAACATATATTTTATCTAAACATTGCATCTTTTTTTTCTTTATAATACACAATTATTATCATATAAAACCATGCAAACCACCAATATTACATCTATTAAAAAATAACCTGGTTATCTTTATTTATTTCTACATTTTTACACTTGATCTCTTCGATAAAAGCTAATTTTTCAGAGCAAGAAACTATGTTTCTTTTGAGCATTTCATTTAAATCGTTATCATCTTTATCGGAACTGTCTAGATCATTATAAGGTATAGTTTCAAGTTCTTGTATATCAATTTGGTATGTAGGTTGAACTTTGTTATCATTTTCTCTTAAGTTTACCGTTTCAGAGATTACTGTAGATCCGTGTTCACTTTCGTCAGTAGGAAAAGTGAATGAATTATTATCTCTGTCTATTACTTTATCATTATGCAGAGATTTATTCATTTGTTCATTTTCAATATTATTTACCTTTCTCGAAAAAGAACTATTGCTAGAATCAGTATTTGGATTTGTTTCAACAACATTTTCTTTATTATTTTCGTCAGTGTGCACAGGTGCCGCGCAAGAAACGAAACAGTCTGTTATAGAGACATCTTGTTCGTCAGCTATGACTTCTTGATTTTCAGTTTCCGTTCCTGACAGCATTCTCTCTAGTTTGCTTTCACTTTCTCTTAACTTCATAACCATTTGAACTAATTCATCATATTCCTCTTTAGTATGTTCAATATAAGCCTCATCTTCAGAATTACGCATTGTATCCACAAGTGATGATGTTACTCTGATGTACTCCCGTATCTGTCCAAGACGACGTTCTACTGCTGTAGCATCAGGACATGCTGCCACTATAGCTTCCCCTAAAGCTCGTGCTGATTCTCTATGTGCTTGATTGGTTTCATTTAAATTATTTGAACTCCCAGCAGTATCATACACATTATTCATCAAATTCACAGTTTTGGTGGCTGTTCTTGAATTAGATGTTAAATTATTATTGCTCATAATATTGTTACTGGATCCATCAAAGTTGTTCCGTGCTGTGTTTAAATTCCTTATTAAGTTTTTTCTGTTAGAGTTTACAGTTGTGTTAAATGGTTGGGACATGTTTACCGACATTGCATTTGGTGTAGTAGGGTTAACAATCATTACAGCCGCAGGTGTGTGATTGGAGTGAGGGCCAATACCATTTGGAACTGGATGTGGATAAGGATGCAAGGCATAACTGGAAGATGCACCAACATTTTCATCACTATGCTCAACAACAATAGGGTCACGATGCTGCGGATTCAATGGAAGAACACGAGGTTGTGGTCTTACTGGTACAAATCTTCCAAACCCAGTCTCAAATGAATTAGGGTTATCAAGATCTGCATATTCTTGATCAGAAGTATTATTAGATGTTTTTCTTGACTGTGTGTAATTTCCTCGGCTATTATATTCAGGAACAGGAACCCAATCAAGAGATGTCGTAACAAGATTAGAGCTCATGTCCCTTCTTGTGGGAGTTACAACTTCTTGGGGGAACATTACTATTATTTCGGACTTTCGTTTTAGGTATTGTACCAGTAACAGGTGCCATTCTAAGTCCATATGACTTGACATTCAAAAATTTTTAGGACTTCTTAAGGTCTAAAATTACCTACTCAAAAAATTATAGGCAAAAATTCACAGGTAAGTACTCATATGATTTTGTAAGCCGCAATTTTTATTGCGGTAAATTCTAATCTAATTTTCCTTAATTATTGCATAACTTTGCAAGTAAAATGTTTAGTATCTCGAAATTATGAATTATTTACAAGTCTAACATTTCGTACATTATTATCAATCACAGAAATCAACACAGACAAGTGTTACCAACGTGGCTGACCTGAAATTTATACTGCACGCTCGAAAAAGTGACATTTTTAATTAAAAGTTACAGAGTAGAATTTTTTAATGACCTATCAACATTTATTTATTTTTATACAATTATGATTTTTTTGGATTTTAATTTAATCAAGACAGTAAGCTATGAACATAAGTAGTTACACGAAAACATTAATTCGGTTTTTTATTCATTAATTTTTATTACAATAAGAGAATAAATGATTGATCTTATTTTTGTTGCATATGTGGTATTGCAATAAATAAATAAACTGTAATATAAGTTGGAAAGATTCATTACATATCTACAATATGTATTAATGTTCCGTTGTTGATATCATATATTTTGAATAATTATATTTAATGAATAAAAGACTTAAATGCAAATATAAATTCTACAGTTCAATCTCAGTACTTAATATAAAAATTTTGTTTTTAAGTAATAAAAGCACTTTTTAGTGCCATCTCCTCACTAATTATCATTAATAATTAAACAGCTCGAATAGTCGGTGACCCTGTAGTATCTTGCCAACTGGACTCATTGATTTTGCGAAGAGATCTAGCATTTTTGTGCTTGCCCTATCACATATACCAAGGGGAGTACCTACTCTGAAAAATTACTCAAGGTCAGGAAGAGTCGCCCTACATAAGCGACTAAATTTCAGACCATATTGTTGGCATATTAAAAAAAAAGGTCTAAGTTTCAGCATCCAAAACCTACGAGCTTGCATGAAAAAATTAATGGATGTTAGAGAAGAAAAAATTGTACTGTATGAAAATTTACAGTCTTAACCTACTTTTCTGAGAAGTAGATCTGAATTTATATTTATTTACACAACAAAATTATTTTAGTTGATTGATTATGACTTTTCACATTTCATAGTAGATGTGCAATATTCATTACCAAAATGATTTTGTCAGTGCCAAATTCAGTTTAGTATTCATTCTTATTCAACTCAAAAATAAAACTTACTACATCTAGACACGGGTCTTCTGTGAAAAAAGCATTTCCGTGGTTTACTTTATGATTTTTCTTAAACAGTAAAAAAATGTAAAAACGTATTATAAAAAAAATATTTCATCTAAAAAGTTGTTAATATATCTAAAGCTTAAATTCTATTGCATTATAAAATAGCATTGTGTTACAAAATCTCAATTGTAAAATAGTTTTCCAAATCTGTTTTTCTTTTATTATTATTATTTTGCTAGAGGAAAATTCATCAAATACTGTTTTCTTGGAATATTGTTTAATGCACTGATGAATGCCAAAAACTAATCATCTGTTATCCTCAAAAAATAACGTCAATTGTTATAAGCTGTATCCAAAGTGGATGATTCTTTCGAAAGATATCGTTAACGAAAAATTTGCCAAAAAGTGTTTTTTGTTTTGTTTGTTTTATTTATATTATTCAGTAATTTTTTTTCTGCTTAAAACTGCATTGAATGGCACAAAGCCTATAAAAATCAAACGATGCATTTGAAAGATATTACAATCACAAAATTAAAAGAATAGTTTTTTTTATTTAAATTTTTGAACTCTAAGAGCTCAAAGCGTATAAAATTATAATTTTATTCTCGGAAATCTTGAAAAAGCATTAAAATTGCTTTTTTGAGATTAAAAAGCTCAATAATTTTTAAATACTTTAAACAAGAATTTTTTTTAAATGTTCTACAAAATCAACTTTCTATCAATTTTTTTAACTCCAAAAGCACAAAAAATTATACAAAACTGTATTTTAGAACTCTAGGGAGCCAAAAACAGACCGATAAATATGATAACGAGATATTTTGGGGATGGCTTGCAGCGTCAATTGTATTTCTGTACTTTTTTTTTTTTAAATATCACAGTTACTTAGTAAAATGTATAGTAATATTAAAGAACGAATTTTTATCTGTATGAAAAGATATCCTTTTTTATAAATTTCTCTACTCCATTTCGTAAGACTACGATCGGAATTGAGACTGGGATTAAGTGGTATTAAGAGCAGAATCAGGATCGGAATCGAGAACAGAATAGCGATTGGAATCTTAATCGAAAGCGTAATTAGTCAATGTAATGGAAGAATTTGTTTGTAAACTACGTGGGCGGGACCGCGAGCAACAGCTAATATATAACGTGTGCTAATCTATTAGCTTTTGCTGCAGCTTCGCCTATGTCTCCGCTGTTTCTTCAACAGCTTTCATTTTTGTTTTCGTTTTCAAACGCTCATTGCTGCCTTATTTAACTGGTTTAGTAGTTTTTCGGGTAAAATATAAGCCAACTGAACAGGTGTCGCTACTATATATCGAGTAAATTTCTTAGCATAGTTAGTAAGGCCTTATTCGCATTAAATCAAATTTAAATAATTAAGCCGTTCCCTTAAGTAAATATAGTTTAAAAAAATTAGGCCAACATTACAGATCCTGCAAATATATAAAGGAAATTGTGAAAAGAAGTAACTATGTCGTTAACAATATCGTTAGAAACACGTTTTATAATCCCAATCTAAGTCCGAGTGATATCATAAAACTTTTGAATATGCGGTCGAAATCATAACTATTGGTGAAACAAATATTAAATGTTATTGTTATAGATCAATGTAAATTATCGAATTTGTTTGATAACTATTGTTTGATTATTGTGAATATTACATGCACAACTGCACAGCCAAACAGATAACAAGTCTGTCTACAATTTCATATATATAGATTTCAAAAATTTCAGTTAATTATTGCAGTGTGTTAAGAAATACTCTACCCCCACTCATTAATATCAAAAAAGTTCAAGCACGATGGCGTATAAAATAATGTGTTCCATCGTCTACATGAGGGCATATAGGGCACAAGTTCAGGGTTGTGACTTCATGAGGACCTTGAAATGCCGTACCCATCTTTTAACTTGCTTGTAAAATTACATTCAGTTATGCAATTCATGTTTTTTTTTTAAATTCGTAAAAGGTAGTCAAACGTTGTGTACCCAAGGACTTTTGCATAGAGTTTGTTTTATTATTCTAATAAGACAAATAATATTTATTACTTAACGCAAACAAAAATGATTTTGTACAATTTTCATTAAATTATTGGAGTGCTTGCTAGCCTTCGTTAGCGGCTTCGTTGCCTTAAATATATCGGGTTTTCTTTTTTCCGCATTTTTGTATTTCATTTTTTTTTATTCCTTTTATACCAATCGATTATTGATAATAGAAACGTTTACAAAAGATCAAAATATATAATTTTTGAAATTGAAATTTCTAACGCGACGGGGATCGAGATAAAAGTGAAAGAAAATTGTTTCAGAATAGTATAATTCAGCGCCACTACGTGTATTTTTGGTGAAATGATTTAATCGAAATCGGTATCTAGACAGATACGTAGATTTAGAGTGAGACCGGGATCAAAATCAAGAGCGGGCTCGGAATCGGAATCGAGAGGATATCGGGATCAAGATGGTGGCGTAAAGCATTACCGGTCGATATGAACGACAAAGGAAAAAATTCTAAGTCCACGCGGATGGAGCCATAAGCGAAAATCAATCTATACTAAAAATACTATAAAATGGACTTTTGCTATTTCAAATAAAATTAAAACAAAAATCATTCTATTGAACGGATAACTTTAAAATAAAATTTAAATAACGTTTTTATTGATTTTCTAAATGATTAACGATTTTCGACATTGCTATAGATACTGCTATAAATATTGAGTGAATCTGTATCCCATATTAGGAAATAGGACATTCTCTTTTAATCGTAGTTGTATTTCTTTCCATGATGAGATTCGTGAATGTCGGCTTCAATTACAATCGATGACGAAAATGAGGCTATTGTCAGGTAACTAACTACAAAAATTTATCGTATCATCTATGAAGGGCATTCCAGTTCATTTAGGGATTGGCATGAGCAATGAGTATTCAAAAAATTACTGAAAATTTGAATCTTCAGAACTTTACATTCCTTGTGAATTTGCCTTAAAACAGAACAGCCTTGTTTTGGTTGGTACAAAAAATGTCATTAAATTAGGGTCGCAGACGGTCAAATGCTATTGCTAAATTTGTGAAAAGAAAAAAAAATATGAATTTATTGTTACAATTTAGAGAGAAGATAACAGTCTTACTTTAAACGGGTGCTCGGTACAGCAGATACAAACAATTGTATTTCATTTTACCTGTAAGTATTTACACCAACACATAATACGAAAATCACATTCTAATTAGACTCGAATTTGAGTCGACATCATTTAAGTTAGCATAAGATAAAAAATAATTTAAATTGTGTTACCTGTTGATATTTTCAGTCAAGTGATTTACAAGTACGCTTCAGTTTCAGGAACCACTTAGAAAATTTTGTAGAGCTGTGTTGTGTTGGAGTTTTCGAATCTTTAAAATTCATTGCAGGTGTGTCTATCTGAATCTAACAACTCAGACAGTTCATGTAAAAGCTTTTATTCCATTTTATCTTAAAGAATGTTTATGCATTTGTAAATATTTATTTTCATTTTGTCAAGATAATTTAAGCATCAATCGACGATGACCTAATGTGTAAAATATAAATATAATAAAACTGTATTAAGACATAAAAAAAAATGTTACACAAGGACTTTACAAAGCAATTTTAGTGATAATCAAAAATATTTTGTTTATATTCCTTATTTTTTATTAAAATACAGTTGACATGAAAAATTCTTGCCTTAGACAAGGAATTTTCCTTTCGAAAAAGATGGTAGTCATTACTTTCATTTCACTATTTATATATTTTTTATCTTTGTATGAAATAATCAATATCGCACACCTCAACATGCGCGAGTGTGTGGGAGGACTCTACTGTCACTATGCCACTATTTCAAGATTTTTCAAACAAACGATAAAATCATTTTCATATCCCAAATTAAACATTAAATCGAAAAAATAGAAAAGGATGATCTGAAAACTAGATTCAGATTAAAATAGCGGTCACCCGCCTGAGCGGACGTAAATTTAAATTTAGCAAATTTTTAATTATTCAATGGTGATCTCGGCTTTGCTTCTATGGATATAGAATGAATTCTTTCATTTTTTATATCGGCTGATTTTTCTGTCACATTTAATAGTGATCATAGTCTTGTTCTCGATGTCAATTCTGGTTAAAATGCCGGATCCTGTCCCCGTCCCGCTATTCCAATACATAATTTAATTATAGTAATAAAGAATTACTATTCATTCTACAATGGGCATCCCAAGAAACATAATATATAAGAATCAAATCATTTACAAACGATTTCGCGTCGAATAGTTAAAGTCCCGATTACCATTTTTCTAGTCATCAGCGTATGATAAACATCCAAACATAACGTATACCTTTACATTTTTATAATATAATCAATAGTCTAAAACCATTTCAAATGATTCCGAGACGACTGATCAAATCTCAATAACAATCCGTCCAGTGGTTAGCTTATGATAAACATCCATACAAACATACATTTATATTTTTTTGTAACATGAATCGTCTATAACCATCTACAGACGATTCTGCATCGAACAGTCATAGTCCCATACCTATACGTCTAGTAGTTTTTGCGTCATGCGCGCTCGAATAAAACAATTTTCATTATGTAAATACATTATAAAGTCAGCGCATTTTTTATTCATTTGCTTGAATATATATACATATGTAACAAAAATGTAGTTAAAAATTTTAAGTACGGTTGTCAGTTGGTTTGTGCACTTGTTTGTTTACATGTTTTAGAAATCATACGCAATTGATTGTTGTAAGTCCTTTTGAATGATTTTGAAATTATCCCTATATCCTTAAGATGAACCTTATTCCTTATTGTGATTGAGATCATACTCGTTTTTAAGATATTAATGAAATTCGATGGATTGTCTGGGTTTTTTTTTATGAAAATATCACCCACTATTTTTCATTTCTCTCTTTTGTTCTTCGTTCACTTTAGAAGTCAACGATAGAATTTATTTTTTATCAAAATTGAAATGAACTTTATGAGGCGTGCACTTTTGGATTTTCCAATTTTTTTTACTCTTGTTTGTAGTTTACATTAGTACCCACGGCTTCTATTAGTTCTGTTGTATTTTTCACAAATCACTTCGTAGCAGCAAAGCAGCACTTGTTTGAAGTACGTAGTCCTTAAAATCGAAAAAATGAAATGAAATTACAGGCATTATAATAAAATATAAATGTTCAACATTTCAAACCGTTTTGTAAACACAATATTGCTACGCAATAGCTATCGGGTGCTCGAGGATTCAAATAAACAAAAAGAAAACACGCAGAAAAACAGAAAGTGTATATACACAAATAGAGTTATAATAATTCGCTAAAGAATTCCTTGAACGCTTCTAGTTGTTTATGCTTCGCTTGTGAACTCACTGATCTCAGAAATAAATCTCACTGAATTCCGGTATATATATCCTTCGACCAACATTTAGAATTTTCTTCAAATAAAAAACCTCAATAAATTACCAAGAACAAATAAGTCGTAAACATATTAAGTCTGACATAAAGACAAAAAAGATTTACTGCACTCTCTGAAATCCCACCCCAAAAATAAATGCTTTTAAATTGATTTAAATGCGTGGGAAGGGATGATAGATGGAAAGGCAGGGCGCACCGGCAGCTCTATTACGTAAAAATTAGTAGATAGTAATTCATCGCGCGATCGTTACGCAACAAGGACAGCAGTACTTTTTGTATGACAAACGAATATTTCTGTCGATTTTACACCGATGTTTGACAGCAATAATTGTACAATTTTCGTCTGTTGCTAATTGTTTGCTGTTAGGTGATAAACTGCGGGGAATATTGTTTAGGTTTAGACTACTATTCTCAAATATTTTGAAGTGAAATTTCTAATGCGACTTCCAACAAGGTGCGTTAAACGTTTAATGCTACCATGGAGAGGGTATGAAAGCACTGTTGCGTTAAACTTTCAACGCTCCTGGGGAGGGGGAATAGAAAGAGACAGAGCGAGAGTGAATGCGTGGCACTCGAACGCATGCGTGTAGTACTTATATCTGTGACAGGCCAGCGCGAGCGTTAGCAACGAGTAGTGTCCAATATTCCAACGCAAGAGGGAGAGAGAAAGATACACCAAGGTAGAAAGTAGGAGAGAGAAAGAGAGTGAGTCGATAGATCCCAAGCACATGCGCATGGTTATTCAAACATTTCTTACCTTACCTTAGTTATCATAATCCCATTGTAAATATTAAAGATTCGGATATTTCTCCACTGGAAAATGATAATTTAAAGATGCGATCAATTGTGAATTGTAAGCAATGTTAATAAAGTTTATCTTAAAGAAACAATATGAGTTCACTAAAAATCAATTTCCACCCCTTCCTATTTTATTTCCACATTACGAAGTTCCACTTCTTCCGCGCGGAGGGACTCCACGCACATTTTTTTTTTTCCAAAGGGAATTATTTTCTACTTTTAATTTAATTTTAACTTGCAAGCGTAGTTCGCAACAGTATGCTTAAATATTCACTTTTTTTTACTTTTTGCATAAAAAAATCATTTTAGACATCTTAGAAGTTAATCTTTTCCAATAAGTATGTCATTTTCAATCGCTTTTATTGTCAATAAATTTAAACGTTTTTAAGATATGGATCGACGTATACAGTTTTTCAATAGTTTTTATTTCTAAAGTTACGTTTACTTGTGGCGTTTGTAATCATCGAATTTGATTTGCAAAGCCGTCGTTACATTACGGTATAATATAAAAAAAAAGGCAATAATATTATCATTGAGGGATTATTACATACAAATGTTTAAATTTGATTTAATCTCGAAGAAATAAGTAAATATATTTTTTTCTCGGTGCGTGGGGACCTTAGGCAATGCGGAGCCCTTAGGCAGTTTATTAGGCAGCCTACACTGCTTAATGAATAATTCGGATTAGAGCAGATAGACTCTTTATAGAGTGTAGGTATCTCTAGAAAAATATTTTCGACAGTTCATTGTTTAAGTTGGTTAAAGGAATTTTTTATAGAGTTTTCACAGTTGGAGACCGGGAAGGTTAGTAAACTTGTCTAATATATAAAAAATTAGTGCGTGTAAAAATTCTTTCATGCATAGAAAGTTACACTATTCCTGAGCAATATAGTTAATATTTTATACAGACAATGTTGATGACAGAAAAAACCACCGCCCCACGCGGCCATCACCCCGCCCGCCGACACGTAGATATAACGTAGATTTGGGATAAAATTGTATAAATATAGGTTAGCGGCTGCGGGATGAATATATAGAATAAAAGGCCGTGCTGAGTAATAGCAAAGTTGCCTATGAATAGTTAAAATGACCGTGAAGTTACCCGCAGCCGCATAAGTTATTTTAGATTGTAAATGTACTGTATATAAAAACGATTATGTATTTATTAATACATAATTAATACATAATACAAATACTTGTATTATGCAAATAAACAGAGGTAAAGGAGGCGCGGAAAATCGGGCCTTTCATTGACCGAGCGAACCCGCGAAGCGCGTTCACGAATAAGCGGCCGCACTTGTCACGCAGCATTGTTATATGCGAGCGCGGCCCACAATAAGTCCGACAAAATTAAGGTTATGTTTTTTTTTTAAATTCCTCTATCTACAAGGATGTGCTATACCCGTTGAAGTAGATAGCATTATAAACGCCGTAGCACCGAACACGAAACGTGTTAACTTTCCCAGTCCGTCCGTTTGCAGCAGTGGAAAATTCTTATCAAGCGCTATCTCCTCAGACGAAGGTTCTGAGCAGTCCGACGACATAGTCAATGGCTCGAACGGGGACTCAGATAATTCTTCTTTTAAAATAGTTAGACGCAAACACAAAAAAGCCGCCCGCCAGCAACGGATAAACAGTAACAGCGATTCAAACGACTACGCTATGGATGTCGATAACTCCCGCGCGAAACCTGCGAATCGCCGTGTTTCAACGGTTTTCAAATACAACTCAACAGCAAAAACGTTGGCCGCTGCTCCGAAGAAAACGACTGTCATAGTCAAGACAAACGTGGCGAGCAGTGCTAAGCCCACACCACCGCCTAAAGTCAAACCCCCTCCGCCGATTTGTCTTAGAGACAAATCAAAGTGGAACGTAGTCTCCTCCGAGCACACCAGGATTCACATTAATTACTCTCGAGACCAAAGCACTAGCCGAGGCATTAAAATCGTCACGAACACTATTGAGAACTTTAGAAAACTCAACAGTTACCTAATTAAAAATAACATCCCTATTCATACCTTCGCGCTCGAAGAGGAGCGCAAAATCAAAGCGGTCATAAAGGGAATCCCCATCGAAATAGAAACTGAGGCCGTTAAGGACAACCTTGAGAGACAGACGTACCCAGTCACTGCGGTGCACAGAATGAACCGCAGAGACGGTACCGCCCTAGGCCTGGTCTTGGCAATCCTAGAGAGGAGCGACCAAGCCAGGGACATCTTCAAAAAATTATGTAACGTATGCGGCCTCTCCGGAATAGTAGCAAAGGTTCCGTATAAAAGAGATATGCCCGGACAATGTCATAGATGCTAGCTATACGGTCATGCAGCGACAAACTGCTATGCTCAGCTACGATGTGTCAAGTGTCTAGTCTTGCACAGGACTAGAGACTGCGATCGCAATAAAGAATCGGAAGGCGAGCCCTCTTGCTATAACTGTGGCCAAAACCATACGGCCAACTACGGAGGGTACCCGATCGCGCCCAAACCTAAAATTTCTATTAATAAAAATAAAACCAAAAACTACAAACAATCGACGTAAATCAGTTCTGCAAACCGTTCATCAGTAAGGCGAATACCAAATATCTCACTAGGGCAGCCGGCGGGAAAGCTTCCGCCAAGCCCATCCCGGTGAAACAATGGAAGACGCCGCTTCCAAGAGTGAAACTGCAACCAACAAAAGAGACTAACACTAGGTTTTTTCCACCTCGCACATTGCGCCGCGCGGGGACCGCGGCGTCCGCACTCGGAGAGGACATTACTACAATAATGAGGTTTCTGACCTAGCAGCTAAATTTAGGAAGCCGAAACACTGTGTCGATCGCTTTAGGATTATTCTGGATAACCAGGAGCTGATTAGTAGATTAGAAAACACGTACTGTCTGCGCCCGGGCGTCTGCATTTAAATTCAATTGGACGCTACAAACTTAAAAATGTTTCTTTTATATCTTTTAATACAAATGGATTAATTAGTAGCATAGATGAATTAACTAAATGTGCGTTGGAGTATAAAACAAACATAATTATGGTGCAGGAAACCCATTTGAAACCAAACTTATCAACTTACTGCAAAATAAACAATTTCGCCTTACTACGGACAGACAGACAAGGCGCTTCAAAAGGTGGAACCGCGCTTTACTACAATCGTTCTCTATACTGTTGTCCAATTGATATTCCAGCATTAACCAACATAAAAGCTACCGCGTGTAGACTTCGTATGACGGGACGTGGTGTTCTGATCTTAGTATCAGTCTACCTTCCCCCAAAGAAAAAATTGCTCCTGAGCGATCTAAAAGCACTTCTCGCCTTAGGGGATGCCATCATCCTCTTCGGTGACTTTAATAGCAAAAACACAACTGGAAATACCATTATTCGAATAGGAACGGTAGGAAAATGCAGGCGCTCGCAGAGGATCTCCATTTCAATATCATTACACCTCTCACTCCGACTCACTATCATAATAACGATAACTATAGGCATGATATGCTGGATATCGCCCTCATGAAAGGAATAGCTCTGAAATTGAGTTGCATTGACACCCTCCAGTATCTCAATTCGGATCACCGACCTGTGCTTATGAGGTTAGGCTCTCTTACCGGAGACTATCCTCCGCCTAAGAAAACTATAACTATTGGGCAGAAGGTGTCGGCCGCGCTTAAGGAAATCGACAC
This sequence comes from Eumeta japonica, assembly GCA_005406025.1. NCBI lineage: Eukaryota > Metazoa > Arthropoda > Insecta > Lepidoptera > Psychidae > Eumeta > Eumeta japonica. The sequence goes on along the minus strand of BGZK01000304.1, from coordinate 104,667 downwards.
CCCGATTTTAAATAGTATAGTAAATGTCATTTTTTCTACAGACGATATTGACAATACAATAGGTGCCCTTATCAGACACATCAGGACAGTGGTCGAAAACAGCACAAGAGTAGTTCCAGCGAAAACCGATCGCAAGGAGCTGCCTAGTGATGTTAGCGAATTGATATGGGCAAAAAATGCTGCTTTGCGCTGAGTGAGCAAATACCTCACCTGCGAAAATAGATCCCATGCATGTGCTCTCCAACGTAAGGTGAAAGCCCGCATGAAGTAAGTAAGGAACGAAAATTGGAGCAACCTAATGGTAGAAATTTCGCCCAGTCATCAAGCTTATTGAGGTTTAGCTAAACCTTTTTAAACGGAAGGAGCTGTCCCCACCCCCGCTCTGAAAAAACCTGGTAAGTCTATAGCGTTCGAAGATCGAGAAAAAACTGAGTGTTTAGCTGATAGCATTGAACAACAATGCACAGAAAATCCCCCATACGACTTAGAGCATGTTAGTACAGTGGAAAAAGAGGTTCGTTACAGAATTTCTCTTCCACCCAAAGATGATCTGGATCCGATCGCATAGAAGAAAATTAGTAAATATATTAAAGCAGTTAAGATAAGAAAAGCCCCTGGCAGAGATTCCATTAGCAGTAAAGCACTTAAGTGTTTTCTGCGCCATTTGTAACTCTATTGGTCGCGATTTTCAATGCGTGCATTAAAAATTATTATTTTCTTACATCGTGGAAGAAAGCTGTCGTTATAGGTATTCCTAAGCCGGGGAAACCACGTGACCTCTCCGCCAATTACAGACCTATAAGTCTTTTGAATGTACTTAGTAAATTATTTGAAAAAACGCTCAAAACTTGTTTAAGCGAGCACCTCATAGGAAAAGACCTAAAAATTGACGAACAATTTGGTTTTAGACCTAATCATTCTTGCCCACAACAAGCCCTCCGACTAGTAGAATATGTTTCGGAGGGTTTTAAAATCAAAAGAAAGACAATGGTGGTCTTCTTTGACGTAGCTAAGGCCTTCGATAGGGTTTGGCACGCAGGTCTTATATATAAGCTCTATCAGTTAGAGCTCCCAGATCGTCTAGTTATTATAATTCACCACTACATTAGTAATCGCTACTTGTCTTTCCGACTTGATAATACTAGTGCGCTCCCCGCGCCTCCCGGTGTCCCCTTTTGAAGTGTCAGTCCGTACTGCAAACTTCAGGTGACCTCTTATGCTGAGACGCTTACTTAAAAGGCACCCATAGGGCAGTCACGCGCCGACGGCATCTCCATGGCGAAATGGCCGCTTTTCATATGAAGGCGTCATAGCCCCTGGCTTTCGACATTGCAGCCATAAGTTGTTCAGGAGGTTTTAAGTCCGTGCGAGTCGGACACACCCGTGTGTCCGGACGCATGGACGGCCCATAATGGTTTTTCTCCTTCTTTCCCCCCTTTTCGCACAGGGAGAACTACAAAAAAAACCACAGTAAATCAATTTGCCTACCGCCGCCGAACTGAAAACATTGCTCTTTCCGTCCGCCGTCGCTTCGTTTCAATAGTGCCAGTGTGTTTGTTAGTATTTTCCTCAGAATAACCCAGCTGCTTAAAATCTCTACTGAAAAAAAAAAAAATGTTTAGCATTTGCTTCGGCTTCGACCATATCGGAATCATGACTGGAAGCGATATTAAGCGATATTGGAAATGGAAGCGAAACGGGGAGCATAAAAGAGAGACAGGATCCGGACCAAAATTACAAACGGGACCGGGGTCAGAATCGAGTATGGGGCTGGGATTACACTCAAGAGTATGATAGGACCGCAACCAGACTTGAAAGTGAAAATGAGAAATTGACAGCAAAGTCGTTCTATTAAAAAAAATGAAGAAACACATTCTGTGTCCACGCAGGCGAAGCAGCGGGCGGGAAGTCATCTAGATACTTAAAATGAATACAATTTTATTTAAACTTATATTGTATCGGCGAGGAACTTTGACTATTCGACGGAATATACATTCGGTAGGGTACATACCTATATAATTTTGATACAAGGGGCCGATTATATAAGGGGTTGTTGATACCTAAGGTGTGCGTCATTTTGGGCTGTATAAAGGCTTAGTACATCAAGTAAAGTAGGCTTTTGGTGAAAAAATTTAGTAGTAGCTGGAACAATATTGAAGAAAAGCTATGTCTACGCATTAGATTAGCTGAATATACGAATTTAACGCAAAATTATTGTCTGCTTGAACTTGAACTCTGCTTGAACAATCTCAGCACGATCTGAATCTAAAAAAAATACGATTCATAAATTGTGAAGAATGTTAAAAATACTTAATAGTTCAGTGCGCAGCAATTTTTTGCATTCAAGCCCAAGGTTTTACGGAGGTTTCAGAGAGCTTGCTGAATAGAATGGGCTATACTTTAAATATTATGATTTTCTTTTTGTATGATTATTTAAGGAAGTGAACATTGAAAACCGACATTATTTATGAGACTCCTTTCAGACATTATATAAGGCAGCTTTTTGTGAAAAGCTTACGGCAGACGACCTTATGAATTATTATTTTATATGTTTCCTAGTTCTACTTAAAACTCTATTAGGTGTATTAGGTATTTCGACATCTGACCTCGCCCCTGTGTACTCGAATCGTTTACCATTATGGGTGCGCCAATCTACATAGATTATTTTTGCGTGGAAAAAATAAGTAATTAATGGCAAATTTTGCTGCCGCACACTAATATGGAAGAATTTAACGATATTTGAAATATCAATTTCTTTTTAATGTTTTTTTAATATACTTTGTTTTGATGCGAAAGTTTTAGCTTTAGTAACAATATTATCTTTGTTTCGTTTCTACTCTGTTTTCTATGTTTTCTCTATCCTATATGTAATAAAATGAAATTGCCGTTTTTGTCTGTCCGCTTATTCGCTTGGTCTTTTTAAATTACTCAATAGAATTTGATGCATCTTCTACCATCGTTTAGAAAATTTCTGATGAAAAACTTATGTAAGTATATAATATATCTGTATCATGTTTAAAGATAGTTGAGAATCGGCTTGTTTCCACTAAGAACAAATCGGATGGATTATAGTTTCTAATTATAGATCAAGACATTTAGATTAGGAAAAAAAAATCTAATTATCATAAAAATTAAAGATTATTTATATTTTTAGAAAATAAATCTTTAAAAAATAGGCATTAAGTCACGTGACAGTAAACACCAATCAGAAAGTGTGACGTCACGGCTCTACAAACATCTGCTGTCGTTGACGTTTTCATTCATACAACAAAGATAGCCTCCTGCCATTTTCATTATAATTTCTCGTTTTATCCCTTTAACACGTAAATACAGTTATTCTTAGTCATATAGTGAAAGACAAACAGATATCATCATGGAATCAGGATTTAGCAAAGCAAATAGCAATGACTTACCCAGAGTTGACGCCGTTATGCTTGGTACATTTTTCGCATCAAATAGAGACTTTTGCTCATCGGAATTCCGCAATGTTAAAGCTTCAATGTAAGTATAATATATTTATTATAAGTTTAAATATAAATATTTATGTTTTATTACCGATTATTGATTTTGTATGTATTGTTTGTAGACCTTTTACTATCATTCTTCAGACTATCATTCCTCCTTGCAAGTGTTAGCCACTTTTCCGTATTTGTTGATTTCTTGGAACATATATAAATAATTTTGGGCGTTTTATGCTTGTACTTTCACACTGAGGAACTACACAGCACTTGTAATAGTTATAAGACGGCAAATCCATTTTATTTTAAAACACTTCAATCTTAGTAAACAAACAGTTTTGTTTCGTGACGTCATTCAAGACGCCATGACAGTCTTGAGCGTTTTGACGGAAAATTAAATTGATTTTTAAATGCAAAATACTAATTGTAAATATTAGTTTTCCTTAAAATATATTTTTGGATAAAATAAGTGTCTAGGTGTATAAATAACTAGTTTTGAAAATTTTGTCAACTAGCCTAATCTACTGACTAAATCATACAAGACACATCAAACGAATGTATTGTAGAATTGAAAATCTCAGAAAGACTTACAGAAAATCTAAGATATTTTTATGGTGTTCAAAGATGTTCTCAAAGTAAATGTTTTTAAAAATGTAATAGAATCAAAGATAATAAGTCCCTGTGAAGTTATTTATTTCTACACATGGTATGATAAGAGTATGTTCAATAACGAAACCGAGAGGGGAATTAGGTTTTTAGCGAAGAACGTATCCGGTTCAACATGGAGCCGTAAGCGGGTAATAGATTAAAATAGAGAGCGAGACCGGGATCGAAATCGAAACTCTATGCCGGAACGACAGCAAAACTGAAAGCGACATCGGGATTCAACCAACATAAAGTCTTGGTCCAGAAATGTGAGCAGAATCAAATCAAAATTGTATTCATGAGCTGGAAATTAAATGAAAAAGACCGGGGTCGCATTATTGAAACGTTAACAAAAATACGATCGTAATTGAGAGTGAGACCGGTTGGTGCTTGAAACGGTGAGCAGGAGGAGGACCGAAACCGAAAATAAGATTGGAATTGGAATTGATCAGACTTGATATTGCATAAACTAGAGGTTGAATTAATTTTATATTCGAGAGCAGAAGTTGAATTAACGATTATTGAAACTAGCACCGAAACGAAGAATGAAACTGGAATATACCTTAACTAAAAGTGAAACCGAAATCGAAACTTAAAAAAAGGATGTTATGAATAGAGAAAAAAAAACTGGCTGAAAGCATTTCGAACCATGCTCATTATAAGGTTCCAAAGCCAAAGTTCCAAAGGGTTACACTTTTTCCATGTTTCCCGTAAAGAATAAGCACTTTACTAGTTGCCTGTAACTAGAAAAACAAGTAGGTATGTCGACTATCACTATTAAAATAGTCTAAACTAAAGTGCATTAGCAAAAGAGCGCATTTTCATGCCACTTACGCCATTTTGTTAGAAAGTACAGTTTTTCTGAAATAACTCAAAAACGGTATATTCGATGATCTGCAGAATAAATATCTTTGAAATTATTTATTAAGCGTTACTTTCGTTATTTTGTCCATATTTTTTAGACAAATGGCTTAGAAAATAAAAGGAGACACATAATTTCTGCTACCTTCGGAGCGATTATTTCCAAAATTATTATCGTAAACAGAAAAATTACTTAGAAACCTCAAAGTGTTTTTAAAAGAATTATCGAAATGTGATACACGTTGATATTTGCTGAAAAACATTTTCTTAGCTTCTGTTACCTACCTACACTATAAATTTCATTAATATACGTTTTGTAGTTTTTGAATAAAATACCTGTGACATACGGACGGACGGACACACATGATGAAACTATAAAAGGTCCGTTTGCCATTTTGATCGGAACCCTAAAAATTAATATTTTATGTTTGGACGAGCTTAAAGCTCGGATACAAAAGTGCATTTCTACAGTGCGTTCAGTGTCTTTGAATTTACTAGAAGTCGAGTCTACAGTACAGTACAGTACTATATGTTAATATCCATGTTTCAATAATACATAGAGAACTCAGGAAGTTTTGAAATTTTCAAAAGTTTGTTTCACACCATTCACAAATTACTTCAAATCTTCTAATAGATGAAACGTCGGTTTTATACAATTAGCTACATGATTGAAGTCACATTTTTCTCTGTGATCGCAGTTGAGGATCGACCTTCACGCAACTCATTATGGAAAGAATCACAACTACAATCGAATTCAGAGAATCAACGAATTACTGTGTTCCTACGAGATGTCTCCCTTTCTTAACTATTTTAAAAAAGAGTAGTTCAGTTTTGAGGTGAAAACGAACTACTCTTAATTAAATTAATTCATAATTATGAAATCATTGTCCTAAAATATTCTCACGTTAATTCCATTTTTGCTACGGATAGCTGTCACTTTGGTTTGCAATAAAAACAGTCGAGGAGCGATTGCCAGCTAAAAACTGTTTTAAATAATATAACGTTCCAAATTTAAATATTCATGACCCGCCATTTAAAACTTGAGTGTGCCCTACGTCCAGGAGTTTTGAATAAATTGCAAAACGATTGTGATTTTGGGGTCCTATACTAAAGACGAGGCTGGAAGCTGGAATGGATGTGAAATCACACAAAAAAGGGTGTTAACTTCGTTGACGCTTGGGCGCTCCAACATCCATGAGATACGCATGTGTGGAAAATACAGTGGTAAATGAGTACGAATCTAAGATTTTTTTTCTATAACATAAGACCAATATATTTATTTATTTATCATTATAAGTTACTTCTTACTTATATAAGGATTTTTCATTTGTTCTTTTTATGTTAGATATTGAAAATATTATTAAATAGAGAATCCGCATGAAACTACAAAAAAATACTTTCGTTTATTTAATTGTTATTTTTCGTTTTTTGAAATCTGTAGAAATAACTGCTCATTTTATTTAATGTTTGTACGCATTGTTTTTTATTTATAAGCCCACATAAACAACAGTATCGACGTTTTAATTGTAGAGTTCGCATGTAATGAGCAAGACAGGCCTTACAATCGGGGCGTTACTCCAATCTTGCCCGCTGCTCGTCCGCATGAAAGCGGTCATTGTGTGTATGCGTAAACAGGGATCCAACGCAGTAAATCTTTTACGATCGAACTGACTTCTTCGATACCACGCCTTTCTATACCGAGAAAACAATACACCTTTGTACGAGAAATGTCTGCAAAATGTTTGTTATTCAACTTATCGCGTTGCCAATGCACGAATCGTAGAAACAATGAAGGAAAATAAGGAATTTTAATAGACATTGACTGTTACCTGCCCACTTCGATGATTGTAAATTAAAATATCTAAAAGTGCACGCCTCATGGGGCTCATTTGATAATTATATAAAAAATAAATTTTATTGTTAATTTATCAAAAAAAAAAAAAACGGAGGAAGAACAGAAAATTTTTACCTTTAGAACTGATATGAAGAAAAGAAATCATACCAGTAAACTATTTATGCCCGTAAGCTACTTATATCTGCAAGCATTAAGCAATATTGCATATTTTAAAACATCAGTAAATAATGCATATCATAATTTCAACAATTAATTTAAGGAAACAAACCACATAGATTAGATTAATGATATTCAATACGATGGTTTCAAAAGTGATTCTAAACCTACTAAAAAAAAACGGACAAGTGCGAATAGGACTCACATTCTGAGGGTTCCGTACAAACTTAATTATGTACGTAGATTCGTTATCCATCAAGAATCTCGATGATTTTTGTCTATTTTTGATACCTATATTGGCGAGATATTGATGCCAGGAACTCTAACTTCTTTTTTAAATTTCTATTTTTTTTAAATATCTGAATTTTTGAAAGTCTTAAGTTTTCATAGTGGGAAATTCGAAAATGTTATTTCGCATATTAGTCTAAATCACGGTCCATATTTTAATTGCAAATGTAAGTTTGTAATCACAAAAAAAATATTTTTTAATGTCATATAACTACAAATTAACGATTCTTCGATTTGTTTCTTTACCTTTTTTGCTGCCGAAATTCATGATTTTAGGCTAGTGGAAAGTACCCTATAAGTTTTGATTCCCTTGCGAGTATCAAAAAAACGGCATAAACGGTAAATTTTCGGCTATATTTTCTGATTACGGTGATTTAAAACCTTGATTTTTTTTTTACAGACCAAGGGATTGCAAACCTGAGTATTTGATATTAATTTTAACTTGATACCTTTTTGCGTTCCTGAGCAAAAGGGTTTTGAGAAAGAGACAGATAACGAAGTGATCCTATAAGGGTTTCTTTTTTCTTTTTAAGGTACTTATGTCATCCTAAAAATGGTCCCGATATGTAAAGTTACTACATATGAAATCCATAAACACACACCGAAGTACATTCATGTTCAACCGTTTCTTTTTCATATTAAACAGAATAAAAGTTGTATCGAAATATCAAATGTGATGACGATAATTTTTTTTATTGATTAGTATATTCATATTATCCTATAAATACAATATGAAAACATACAATAGAGGCAATTTACGTTCAGAAAATTGCTTGACCTTGACAAATCGCGAGTAGAGCACTTTTCAAGCCCTCGCATAAAGAGCAGCAAGAGGCGTGCAATTTAGAAGTGATTATGTAGTTTGTGGTATGGGTAATAATGGTACGTGTTGGTGAACCAGCTGCAGCACGAAAATGGGTAGGCTCGACCGATAAGACACCACACTCTCACAGAATACGAAATAATAGTTTTCGTTGTTACTTTTCGTCCAGTGAGTGAGAGTTCAGGTGGATCACTTCCCCTTCATCCGCTCACTTCCTTTCCATCATCCCACTCCCCCTCCATCACCCCACTCCCCTTCCATGCCCCACTTCCCCGCCATCACCGACTCCTCAGCCATAACCTTATTCCCCATTGCAGTACCTCTTTCCAAATTCCACTGGAATCCGCCCGGTTGAAAACATCCAATAGATTCCAATAAGAAATGATTGTATTGGAATCTAATGTGCTTTTGTCGCTGCAAATCCATATCCATACCCATAAAAACTTTCGAAGGGACGAAACGGAAAGTTTAATGGAACTTATATGTCTGCAGAGTTCTTATCTGGATTTACATATAGAATCATTTTTTCCGATTGTGGAATTGTCATTAAAAAGCATTAAAAACATTTTCTATTTCGTATTCGGAAATCCACATTGGTTTTTATGTACATATGGACTTACGATAAAAACGGATACAAACCTACAGGTAAGGTGCAGTTAGGATCCATACAGATACAAATAACATTACAATCCCATTAAGTCCAATAAAGAAACCTCGCTATGATGGACTTACATATAGATTCCAAATTTACCTCTATCTGGAATTTTTTTCTTCCAGATTGATTACATATAAGCCATTACAGATTCTATTGTTTTGTATGGGACTGTATTGGATGTTTTCAACAGGGCGTGCAGCCGTTGGAAGGTGATTCAGTGATATACATTTAAGCAAACTTTTGCATTTATAACTTTATCCTATATAATTTTACATTTTATTAATAAGGTCAAGCAAAACCAAAAACCATTTTTTTCAATTTATCTGAATAAATCTAAATCACATAAACAAGTTTACATATTTTAAACAAAAAATTAATCGGGACAGAACTAACGAGTGATTTCAGTAGTAGGTATACCTAACCAAATCGAATCAACACAAACACGAAATCTGACAACTCTTTCATAAAAATATGAGCTGTTCAGCCGAATTAATTCGTGTAATTCAAAATCAATAAAACCACGTTAAATCTAGAGCGAAGCGTTCATCGGTAGACAAAATCGATCTTCGGTAACATTTTGGGCAACGAGCGAAGAGTGAAATATTATAACGGCATGCGACTACACGCCCTCGCGGTGAATTTCCGTTCTCATTGTAAAGTTATTCTGTAACTTACTTATTTGATAAAAATGTACCTACTCTGCTGCGACGTTGCGTGAATGCGAGCGCACATTTCCGACACTGGAAACGACTCGCCCCGGGCGAGTCCGGAGTCGCCGTCCCAGTTGTTCGCGGCGTGACGACGGCCGTGGTCGGTTCGTGCTGTCGTGCGGGCAAACGACGCGAAGCATCTCGCCGCTCACCCGTCATACTATTATTGCACTAAAAAATTGTCGTGAACAAAAAAGTGAATTCTGTTCGGTTTTTTAGAGATATAAACTGCATGAATTCCGTAGTGTAATTTCCTTAGTTTTTTTTTTGTCGTCGAATTTTTTTTGCGTATTTTATTAATTAAGTTTCGTTTTCATTTTTATCGGTAAGCTTTTTTTTTATTATTATACCTAGTATTAGTTAAGATAACGAAAATTCGTAGGTTCTATTTTATTTTTAAATGTTAATTTTGACTGCTTTAATTGTCTTACTAGTTTAGTTTAAATTATTTGTTGGCTATTGATTCGGATGTAAGTATCGTTTGTTATAAAATATGATACTTAAACAAAAAGCTATATGTATAGGTATTCTTTTTGTTTTGTATTTGTGTGTGAACGTTAAACATCTCTTAAACAAGTAGATCGTTTCAAATCGCGCATATGGCATTCGAAAGAGCTTAAATGAATTTAGAATTCCTAAAGTCATCAATCGGCCAGGTGGATTTTGAAAATACTTAAAAAATATATTTTGTAAATATTTTTTAAATTAACGAACGAATCGATTCAGAAATATAATGAGCTTTTTGTCTTTAATAAAACGGAAATAATTTTTGGTGATGAGTCGAATGTATAAGTAATAATGTATTGGAGTTCGCAGATTTCGAAAACAGCGACAACTTTTCAAAGAATGCTGTCAATCTAATAAAATATTAATCTTTCCTGTTTTAAATTTTTTTATATTTACATAGTGTATATGAATATTTTTATTATTTACAACTCCCAACACTAATTGAAAATGTGGACTTAAAAATATTTGTTAATGTTTCACAGTAGGTAGCTTCGGAGCTAGTAGGTACTCAAGGCAATAAAAACAAGTTTTGGTGGCTAAAGATAAATAAAGTGTATTTACTTATTTATATAGCTACATATTGTTATTAGCATTGATGATAGTATTTTTTTTTAACTCGAAACTTATTAGATTAAAATTAGAATAATGTTTTATAACAATTGGGATTCCCTATGAAATACGGCCCGTCCATTTGTATAGAATCATTTCGGCAGTGGTGAGCTTATAAACACTAAGAACACACAGATAGATGTAACTGCTATATATTCAGCGTGGGAACGAACACGTGCTACTGGTGAAACCTTATCTATTCGTTCAATATGTCCATTAGGGGTTAGAGCGACTTGCTAAACATTTTCTTGTGATATCTGCGAAGGCAGTCGAGACTGTGGTACATTTTTCTCAATAAAATCTTTAGATTATGTACCGAATGTAACAAAGTTGGGCAAGAGGTTTTTTTTTTTATTGAAGTTACCCACTAGGTCTGTACCGTTATTAATCATTCCAACTGGCGTTGAGTTACAACTTGTATTATGTCACGGTCGGCTACAAATTGCAATCAAAATGCGCCTACACTTGTGAGTCATCGTTTGATATTTCAAAGATGACACCATTTGTAAGCTCAGAATAGTCTGAACAGTGTCTTCTACAGCCGCATAGTTTATTTTATATTAAAGATTTTACTATCTAATATTTTTGATATAACAATAGGTCAACGTATTAATTTATAATAATGAGCTAATTGTTAGATTCCTTTGATTGTCTTGTGACCTGGAATGCATAATAAATTTAAATAACCAAATTTGGGCTAATATGAGTTTCTTTATTTTTAGATAAACTAGATTGGAAAAGCATTCATCAAAAAAAAAAAAACCTATTTACATACAGAGGAAGGCGCTTAAGAGTAAAATCGTTTCTTTACTTATTTTCGAGAAAAAGTGACACCTATTCTTATGTACTGAAATATATTGGGTCGAGGAAACAGTTTTTTCGTATTTTATATTCAAATACAAGGTAATTTTTCATCACATTTTATTTACAGGGACCTTGTCATTTCGTAGGTAATGACAATCCTGCAGAAATTTTGAGACTTTTGATCAAAAAACTGCCACATGTAATTTTGACAGTCCTCTTTTGAGGTTAATCTAACACTACCGAAAATTTTCTGAAGAGATCGAAACAAGTAAAAATCTGAAGGTGCAAAGCGAGGGCTATATGGTGGATGCCTTAACACGCCCCAACCAAACCCTCTCAATATTTACTGAGTGGCTAAATATGTGTGTAGTCTGTCGTTATCATGGTGAAAAACCACACCCTTTCTGTTGATTCATTTTAGCCATTTTCTTCTCTACTTTTTGCTTAAATCTCATCAACTATTGCCAGTAAAAATCCGAATTGATGGTTTTGCCCGGCGGTAAAAGCTCCTAATAAATAATGCTCTTCCAATTTCACCGTAAACATATCATCAACTTATAGTTGATCCAGTTTTCGTTATAGTCTGGGGAACTTGTTTACCTTTTGACCATGATATTTTTCACACGTTCTTGTAATCCATTTTCCATCAAAAGTGATTATTTCTTAAAAGAGGGTTCGGTTTCATTATGTTTCAATAGAGAATAGCAAATGAGTACAGGATTCATTAGATTTCTTTTAGTGAGCTCGTGTGGGACTCAAGTATAGAGCTTTTTTTTTATCCAGCTTTTTTCAAATAAGTCAAAACTGTTTTGTAGCCAATCCTCAGCTCTTCAGCTAGGTCATAAGAACTAATATGGCGATCTTGCTCCACCAGGTCGGCCAGAGTGAGGTTTATCTTTGACATCAAAATTACCGGACTGAAAACGCGTGGACCAGTTTTGAGCTATTCTTACCGACACTGTATTAGGTCCATAAATATCACAATTTTTTTTTGCTGCTTGTGTCGCATTTATTCCTTATTTTGTAATAAAATTTTAAAGTGTATTGAATTTCTACGTTAGATTCACTCATTTTGGTGGGCAGAAGTACAATAGAAAAATGGCGGGACACTCGTTGCTACTTTTTCTTTAAATATAATCTACTTAATGGTAAAAAATTTGCCAGTTACAAACAGCACAACCGAAGAGATTTTACTGCAACTTTTTACTTATAAAATACGAAAAAACATTTTCCCCGACCTAATATTACATGTACTTTATTACAAACATGGTTTTTTGTCTGGCTCTTTAGAGGTAGTTATACAGATATAACCAGTTCAATAATACACTAAATAGAGGACAAGGTTATTTGAGATAATATTACGCTAATTTACAAAAAGTCCAAACAGGGCTAGAATACGTTGTTTAGTTATTGGCGACTAAGAAATTATTCACAAGTCGCGTTAGCAATAGCAAATATTAGGTGACAGCGGTGAGTTACGGGGTGGGAGACCAGGGCACACCCACCCGCCAGTCGCCCGCAACCCACCTCTGTCTGCCTCACGGTGTAACAATGTGAGTGGGACAGTGTGACCTGTGCGAATCCGCGCTTGCAGCTCACTTCACAGCCTTCACGTTCCTTGAATCAAACTACACCAACCTTCCATCAAGACCTTGGAAATATGTCATCGACACACTTTATCGCAAGACAATTCCAATAAATTCATACATGGTTACGATACGTTGTTCCTTTGGAATTCCAGTGTCGACCTACCGCCTCCACTTTCAGGCCCTGAAAGCCAATCACGATCAAAGTGTATTTCGAGACGATTCCAACAAGATTAAACATAGTTAAGATATGTTGTTGTTTTTATGAAGTTCTATAGTGCCAATTTTCTGATTCCACCGTCAAACTCTGATAGCTAATCATGGCCAAAGTGCATCTTAGGAAAATCCCAAAAAGCTTGGATATGATGTTCTGTTATTGAGTTCATATGCTTACTTTTTCACTAAATCGTTAGAGCAGTCCAATGGTACCAAACTGTGCCGTAAATAGCCTTTTCTGCGCCCTCTGCGAGCTTCTATAATTGCGCCCTAGTTTTTTTTTAGATATAGGTACCCTAGCTAGAGTAATGCTATGTAAACCTACTTTAATAAATAATTTAATAAAAACCTACTTTATTTCATTCAGGGTGATAAAATAAAGCACAAGGACTTTGGTATTGGTGGACCAATTATCTAATATTTTGAAAGAAAAATCAATTTTTTTAAAGAACTAGAACTGATGTGGGCAAACAAGCGGACGAGGTATTTAAGTGGACCCTTCGTCTATTATACCACCCACTGTGTCTCACTCATTAAAACTCAAGCGCAAGTTCACTAGCGCAAATGCGTTGCCCACCCTGATGCTTAAGATCTAATTTTTGGGCCACTTTGATCTTCATATTTCTATAATAAAATAACACCTTGTAAAGTTTCAGTAAACTATAATTTTATTTAATTTTAAGTACTTGGAAGGTAGCATAATATAAATTGCATGTAAGTATAAATTGGTGAAAAAAAGTTTGGACTCAAGCACTAGGAGCGCAACGGGAACCTTTCAGGAACAAACTGAAAAAATAATAGTCCTGCCTGGTCTGGCCATTCTTGCGCCCCCCAGAGTCTACGCCCTGTGCCTGGGTACCGGTTGCACCACCCTATTTACAGCACTGGTATCAAACCACTAAATTTTTATCAAAGTTTCAAAGTAATTTAGAAAATAATAAGTGTGTTAAATTCATTTTCTAAGATTCAATTACATATTTACGTACAAGTAAACCTAATATAAGTTTATTAAAAGAACCGAAAAATGTATACATCAATGAGTTCAGCACCAAATGGTAGAAGGATAATATGTATACCAATAGGGTAGATATTCCTTTGTTATTATTTTAAGAGCCTATTGATTTTTATTAGGCGCATCGCGTGCCCCTCTTTACAAAATATGATTGATCGTTCAACGATTGCACGCCCGTTCAATCAGCGAATGACTTTTTAAATTCCAAATGTTACCAATTCAATGAGCTTATAGTTAACTATAATAATTATTATAAAGATTTGAATCGCTACAGTGGTAGCTACACCCCTGATAAAATTGTGTATACGTAACACACGCTGCTTTTATTAAACTTGCAAAAAAAAAAGATTTATCCAATTTTGTCCAGCACAAAATCTCTTTGGTTTTTATATTTTTCAGAATTTATTATGTTTTTCTATGTCAGCAGCACCTTTGCAACGAATCAATATCAAACACTCATAAATAATAAACTTAACTTTTGTCAGTTTCATCACTGTAGTGAACAACAGATATTTTGCTCTGAATATGTCATTGAATTAGATTTTTAGTAACTTATAATTTATCACCGTAACGAAATGTACGTAAGCAATTAATGCAGTACAAATTAAGTCCCATTGTTTACATTGTCTTTAGGGATTTGGACAGAAGAGACGGAGACCAAGTCGGCGATCTTCGTTCTTGGTTTTATCTGTTCTAAACTCTATCTGTGGACATTCTACGCGACAATGTTCTCGGTCTAATGAGAGCTTTTATATCAGATCAGATCCGAAACGACATATTCGTAATGTACGAAAATTTTAGTAATTTTTTTTCTTTATTTAATATAGATTGTGTCAGATAGACATCTGCGCTCTGATAGACATCTGTGCTCTTTATCTTTTTGGGAAATGCGTTACATTATGTATGTATCTATTTCTGAAGAGAAAACTTCAGATCTTAAGATTACTAATTATAGTCATAATAATATAAACTCACTCCTATTTCCTAGAAGGGTAGGTGGAGACTAGAGATTTCCCCATATACGATTTTTGCCTTCTGGTCATCTGAAAAGCATGAATAAAAATAGACTGACAAAACATATTTATGGAGCGAATGTGTGAGATGGAAATGTCGGCAAGGATCGCTCTAGAAAATCCTATGCAGACCTCATTAGTCATATATTAAAAAAGGGCCAAATTTAAAGCACCCAAAATCGACGAGCTTGTATAAAAAGATTGAAGGATGTCAGTGTAGTAAGAGAGATATGCAAAGATCGTATCATACTAATTAGCTAACTAATCAGAAACTACAATTGAAAGGAATAGAAAAAAACACTAATACTAATGACAAAAAAATAGGATTCAGTAAAAACGCCTCGTAGTCTATTTTTTCTGAACAAGAAGATTCTTTTGATTTCTTTCGTCTCCTATGTGCTTAAATGAAAGCTGGTCTGTTGCCAATACAGAGACCTATATATTATTTATAAGTTTGCATCTATTTCCCACAAGATTAGACAGAGATCGCCGATTTCCATGTGTACGGCTTTTACATACCTTTCTTACGTACGACTTTTACATACCTTTCTTACATATACTATTGTGTGAGACGTTAATTCGCGGAAATCCATAATTAGACGGTTGCCTGCAACATGCGTCAACATGCAGTATGCTGACCCTCGAATTTGTTCTTCCACTACGAATCCCTATCCGACAATTTAAATATTGATTAGAAAGGATTGACCAATATCGAACATCTGACTAAATGTTAATGGTTTATTTATCTTAGTCTGCTAAATAGTTATAATGTTATTTTTACGTACGTTGCCAACTAGGCATATGCTCAGTAAAATGCAGACAGTCACATCCACCAGGGCGTATGGAGTCTTAAAACAATCGACAGATGTACACCCAACCACCTTATATGACATGCAGTCATGCACTAGGCAATACTTTAAATGGTGACAGAAGCCCCTCTATCAGTAGCTACAAACCGTCACCAATATACATGCATATCAACATGATTAGTCTGTGACAATCGACAGGCATGTCCATTGCCCTGGCCCTGGCCTTATACTCGTAGGCCCTGGTAGATGTAATTGTCTGCATTTTCCTAAGGATGTGCTTAGTTGGCATGAAACGTACGTAGAAATAACAATATAACTATTTAGCGGACTAAGATAAATAGACTATTAACAATTACTTAGGTATTCGATATTGATCAATTCTCTAGAATCAATAATCAATTCTTTGAATAGGTATTCATAGTGAAAGATTCGAGCGTCAGCGGTGGGTTGCATGCTGCATGTAGACGCGTGTTGTAGGCAAGTGTCTCATATCTTTCTTACTCTACTGATATCCATCAATCGTTTCGTGTAAGCTCTTTGGTTTGGGTTCTTAAAATTTGGCGTTTCTTTAGTATGTCACCAATTCGGAGTGATTAATATGCAGCCTCTTGAAGACCTTTCCCTCACATACGTCCATTTTGTAAACTCTCGTTCATTTTCTTTAATTCACCCTTTCCAGATTGTTAAACCATACCATCACAAACCTTTTTACGCTAATCACTATTATACTCTTTCAAACCACACTGTTCTCTACGTAACTATTTCTTATACATTAGTATTCCCGTATCTAACTTTTAATAGCAATTCATATATACTACGCGGGTATTACTTTGATTTTATTTTTATGTTTCTTCTGCTGCATCCGATTTCTGTATAATAAATACATGAGAATTAAGACCATAATTCCGTTATGAATAATCAATCGCATTTGTCACGAGATAATTTTACTATTTGTAGTAACAAGGAAGGCCTCATGTACTTATTTCCCGCCTTTAATCTCATTTCAATATCCTATCATCCCTACCATAACCTGTAAACAAACAAACCAAATAAATCATTATGTCCCAAACCATAAATAGATCCTTTTTCAATATTCATTGGTTTATTAGAATTTTATATGTGGAGTAAAAAAGGAATATGTCAAATTGTCAACTTATGTTCATGATATTAGATAACCATGGAGATACGTATTTAATGCCGTATTTATATTCCAGTTAACGTCTACAATGAGAATATATAAGTAATGAGAATACACGATATTAATAAAACAATTTTGTTTCATATTATAACACAATCCATTTACCTACTGGTTTCTTTTATTTACTAATCGATTTAAATACATAGATACATTTTAATTTTTTTTAGTTTATAGGTAAAATTTAAGACTATGGTACGGAATCTGAACCGCGGGTTGTATTTGTAAATGGCGGATAAAGATAAGGCACCTATTATTTATGTATTTCGGTTTTAATATTGAAAGTTTAAGTACTAACTTTATATTAATGAATTGTTGCTGAAAACCCTACACGTGATAAAAATAAATAATTACGTAAGTGTAATGGCCTTTTATCGATCGAACCGTCGTGAATTATTCATCTAAGTGGTTCGACCCGGGCGCGATATAGGTCTATTAGTTGTAACATCACGATTCACGTATATCTATGCTTTGTGGTTTTGAACTTGTATGTTAATTACTCAATAAACTAAAACTTTAAGAAATTACATCATTTCTACATTTCACATATATGCGTAATGGCTATGTAGTTGTATATTATTTCGACCTCCTTTCACCGCCGTGCCACGACGGCCATTAGGGGGATGCTATAAACGACTTGTTATATTCGTACAAATTAGATTTTTTTTTCTCTTACACCTACTAAAGAATAACGCCGTTACTACAAATCATTTTTAAAGACATAATGTATGTACTTTGGCGTTTATTGAACATTTCTCTATTCAACTTTCAGAAAGTCTGTAAATATTGATTCGATGTTATGAATTAACTGAAGCCACGAATCCGTATTGATGTAACACGATGCTCCTGGGTCGTAGCTTAGCCGAATCTGTAGCCTATTGGGAATTGGTTGACTTGCGAGATCTGCAAAAATTAAAAAACAAAGAAAATTGTTTTAATGGCGGCTTAAATCATCTACTTACCATTCGTAAATTTCTATCAGTGTCAAACCCAGCTAAAAACAGATGCAATCAATTAGCCGAATTCGTAAGAAAGGAAATACCGAAGTGGATGAACACGACAATGCTGCTCTTGGTGTACTACTTTATCAGTATTATTGTTCGTAATAAGTAGACATCCGAAGAAAAAGAGCCGCGATAAAGCATCCTACGGCCGTTTGTTTTGATACGATTGCGTCATTTCTAAAAATAGTAAGTGGTGTCGACGTGGTCGCGGGGCGGTGGCGACGGGCGACGGCAGGCCTCGCCGACGGCCGCCGGCCGGGTCGGTGACGGCATCGCTTCTCCCGACTCCACGCCGCCGCCGCCGGCCGCGCTCGCTCCCGAAGTCGGTCGGCGTCGGCGGCGCCGAGTCAGGGTCGCGATGTTCCTGACCCGAGACCGGTTGTGCTCGAGCCCGCGACATTCGCGGCGTGCATGGACTTATTCGCTCGGCGTCGACGACGTCTTAAAAAAGGTCTAACCGATAGCGTACGCTACGCCAATTTAAACTTTTTGAGCTAATACTGTGAATTCTTTTTCTATAATCGATTGCTGTTCATTTAGAGCGGTCGATTTCGAGACGTTATTTTCTATTTATCCGTGGTTTCTATATGCATTATTTATGATAGGTACCGGTTATTTTGTTCTCACTGTTTTTTTTTTGTATCGTCTTCGGCCACAGTATGCTTAACGCGTGGAATTGTAAATTAAGAATAAAAATAATAGTTACCGCGACTAAAATGAATTCGTTCTGCGTCACGCTAAATATCATAGATGCTATTGCTATATACTAAAAATAAATTCGTATTAGGCAAGGTATCGATCTATATTTCGTTCATTGTGTTAGGTATATATGAAAATGAGCAAAATTATTTACTTTTGCTTAGTAGACAAATAACGTACCTTTAAGGCTTTAATAATATACCTACTTAAGTACATTAATTTCGTCTTTATCTTAGTAGCAAAAAAGTAGGCGTTCAAAATAAAATAATATCACAGGTATCGGCGTTCCATTAGCTGTATATACAACGCGAAATATACCTAATCGATAGTTTTTTATGGAGTTCGTTTGATAGTTAGGCTAGTTGGTCGTGACGGTTCGTCATTACGGGCGTCGCCGCACGCGGTCGCGTGACGCCCGAACTCGGGGTACGGCCGGAGCTGTTCCACTTTCGATCGCCTCTTATCGATTTTTCCATAACGTAAAAACATATAGCTACGAAAACAGCATGTCGTTAGCGACTCGTATTTGCTACCTGTTCGTTAGTACGGTTGGCACAGGTTTTAGTCAAACACAAAACGTTGATATTTACACAAACGGCTGGCCGTATAGAAAGTTGTCAGCGAACGGTCTGTGACAAGTGTCACGAAAAAAAAATTCATGTATTTATAAAGTTTTAGGTGTTTAAAAACAATAATATAATCAATACTAATAGTATCAGGGAAGACTATTATAATTCGTAATTTTTAATGATTCCGTAGTCAATAAAGAACTATGGTCATCCGTCCTTTTGTGTTTATCTGTCCGCGGCTTAGCTCAAAGATTTTGTACTAAAAAACTATTATTTGGCACAAGGGTGCATATTAGTTAAGACGATAAAGTGGTAAAATGAAATCATAAAAAAAAATTATGGTAATTCTCTTAGACCTAAAATGAGGATGAATTTTTTTCTCGTGCATCCCATGATGTGGAGTATCGTTGAATACCTCATTCAAAAACATAGCGAGAAAATAATTTTTCTATTTAGGAATACGTTTGCCAAATATTAAGTTAAATGCTAATATTTGTTGGAGTCAAGTGTTCCTTTCCTCTACCAGGAATATAGTTTCTTGAAAAAATATTTTTGGATATGTGAAAAATTCGTGATAGTGAAAATGGCATGTATAACGGAAGTTAAAATTAAACTATCACAACTAAAAAGGCTTTACAAGTTAACCAGTAATAGTTGACCAACCTATAAAATATACTTGGAAAAATAAAAAGCAGAACGGACAGATTCCACTGAAAACTACTTGGATGCCGTTATTGATTGTATAAAACAGGTGATAAATATAAGTTTATGGACCATGTAAGATTATAGAAATACAAAAATCATAACATCCTTAACGCCCGTCGTAGTTGGCCCGTTTTAGACGTTTAAACCTTGAACTCAGTTAATGCGTTCATAGTAAGTATGAAACTTAACAAAAAAGTCTTATACGACCTATTTAATAGTGGCGCAGGTCTCGAAACGGTGATACAATGACTACTATAGGCCTTTTGTAATATTTTCTCATACTATACAAGAATTTGTATTTTTTACTATACTTCTATAAACGAAATAAAATAAATTTACATAAGGTTACAAGACATTCGAAGTATTTTATTTTGTTATTATAATGTTCGCCTAAATTGTGTGCGACAATAATTTCACTGTTGAACTAGGGTTAGGTTTATCGTAACTTTTAAGTGTCCCTCTTTAATCATTAAGCTTTTACTAAAATATTTATCAATTCAAGTGTCTTTGGGTTACTAAGGGCGTTTATAGTACTTGTAGTAATGTTTCCAATTTTCAATCGCATTCATTTTGAAATCGAGGTTCAGTAGGAGCATGACTGAATTATAATACACCATAAATGTTTTATTTATCAATTACTACATACAACATTTCTTTCTTAATTAAAGGAAGAACGCACTCCGAATTTACGTCGTAGGAGTATTATTGTAAAAATGAAATAAAAACAATATTTAAAGATTTAAAAGTCCTTTTATAGCAACGCTTACCAGCGTTCATGAGCTGTTTTTGTATTATTTATATATAGATAGATACCCTTCATGACTCTAACATTATGTGTTGTAGGAACTAAAAAGTCATTATCCGACAATTAGGTTCCTAAAAAGTGTCTGTACGACATACTTTTCATAGAAACTATAACAGGCCTCTAAAAACGATTATAATACAGTCACATTGCATAAACGTAATTTGAATCGCAACTTAATCACAAGATCACTATGTTGTAGATTTTTTGTAATTAATAACGTACTAAGTACTATAACAACGAATTGAATATTCACGAAATCACAGTACCGCTCTATAGTTGAGTATAGGTACATCAGAAATGTAATAACTATAGAAGTTCATTTGGAACCCTTATTTGTTAACAAATGCTTTTTTTACATCATCTTGTTACCATCTTTTCAATTCAGTTTATGCTGTCGGGTTTTTCAATTTTCTTAATTATTTCTTTGAGTATTTTCTTTCTATTTCTGTTTACGTCGACTAAACTATAAGAGATAATCAATAAAATTGATGCACTACATAATTGTGGATTTCAGAAAGGTCTCCAAAAAACTTTGTAATAATTTATTTTGCGGTTTCCTATTAACATGTTATAAATTTTTTTTAATCTCATAGTTGATTATAATGTATTCTTTATTTTTCAGACTTTTTTTTACTAATGTAGAATTAATTATTTTCAAAAGCCTTCGCGCTTAACTGAAATATAAAAATAAATAAAAACAAATAATATGAATGGAAGTTACACTAATTAAATTGTTACCACCTTCACCGCGTTGATATTTCCAGCTTATATTATTACTATTGTGCATTACTTTTTTTTAATTATTAGTATTTATTATTTATATCGTCTCATTCGTTCGAGTTTAATTCTGAAGTCGTCAACAATCCTATCACCTAATGAGTTAAGGAATAATTTAAATATATTACCATTTGTCATTTCAAAATACTTCAAACAGTACAAGTTGTACATATTTTTGTAATCTTCTTTTACAATCTTTCATTTTGATGCGCCACTCCATGGATATGATATTATAACATTTTTAAATACCTCAAAATATGGCGTTCAAAATGCGCCAGTTTGATTTTTTTCATATAAGTACATACAAATTAATCGTGTTTTTGGGGCTTCGCCAGACTCAGGTACAGATATAAAAGGAAATGATACTTTTTAAATGAGGAAACTGAATAATAGTAGAGCTATGCTGTGGTCAACTAGGCTGCAACACAAAAATGGCCCGAACCGACCGATTAAATACCGCACTGTCACAGAATGCAGACGCGAAAAACAGCTTCCGTTGTTGCGTTTCATCTCCGCCCACCACCTCATTCTACCGTTCATCACTCCTCTCCCCCTCCATCACCCTTCCCCTCTCCTACTAAATAGGATATTTTTATTAATATTGAATTATTTGATAGACAACCATTTTTACGTCTTGCACTTTCGTTGCATTATTCCAATTAGGTATCGCATAGAGTGCATTCATTATGCACTCTGCACTCTGATCTCTCTTCTTCTAATTATTAGATAATATCAACCGCTTTTTGACATGTCAAAAAATGGTTGACATTATCTGGTAAATTCCAGGGCGCTCTGAGGCCTACAACAGTCTACGTCGTTATATACTTAGAACTCGCGTGAATTCTATTACCTACTATAATGTTTGCCTGTCCGTTTGATACCTAGCACAATATATCTGGTTATATGCTTGTCCATTCGGTTACCACTATCCTTTTTCTTAAAAATCACATAACGTCAAGTTCATCTTACAAAGAACTATCACTATAGGAAGACAATGTAAAAAACGAAAAAATTATGAATAAAATCTGTGCTCAGATACCACATTTTATTTTACAACATTTTATTAATCAATGTTTAACGATAATACTCGTAAAATGTAAATGAAAAAAAAATAGAAAAGCAATTACATCCGACATTAGTGACTATATTACTGCATTTTTTTTAGAATTCACCTACGAAAGCAACCTTTTTTTAGGGTTCCGAGTCAAAATGGCAAAAATGGGACCCTTATAGTTTCGCCTTATCCGTCCGTCCGTCTGTAGGTCACAGGCATTTTATTCAAAGACTACAAGACGTATATTGATGAAATTTATGTTTTGTGTAAGCCGCTACTTAGTTTGGTGGTTAAATAACAAAAATAAATATTTCTAGGGAGGGGGCACTCCATACATGTAACAAAAGCTGAAAAAAATTTTTTTTCGGTAAACATCAACGAGTGGCATATATTTCGTCAGTTCTTTTAAAAACACTTTAATGTTTCTAAGCAATTTTTTTTTAACACGTGAATAATTTTGGAAATATACGCTCCATAAATTGCAAAAATTGTGTCCTCCCTCTTTATTATCTAACCATATGTTTAAAAAATATATAAAAAGTAACGAATTAACGCTTAATAAATACTTTCAACGAAAATTATTTTGAACATGGTCGACCACCATACTGTGTTCGAGTTATAGCTGAAAAACTGCGTTTCTCAATAAAAGGACGTAAGTGCCATGAAGATACGCCCTTTTGCCGATGCACTTTAATTTACACTAGTTTAATAGAAGTAGTAGACAAACCTACTTATTTTTTTGGCTATAGGCGACTAAAGTGCTTATTCTATTTAATATAACTATTCTGTGCGGGAATATGGAAAAAGTGTAACATCGTACTTTTTTTATATGTAATTTCTTTGTAATAATAGCTTCGAAACCCTATAATGAGCATGGTCCGACATGCTCTTAGCCAGTGTTTATGGTATTTTTGAGGGGCAAACAAACATGCAAATAGGTGGTCATTATCACCCTTGGATATTCATAACTCCATAGAAGTCATAAATGCCTTAAGTATAAACAGACATTTACTAGGTGGAGAATGGGTTGATAGAGCGGGAAGTGGGGCGACGGAGAGGGGGAATGGGTTACCGGAACCTTCACCCGCTGGTCGAAACACAACAGAAGCTGCTACTTCACGTCTGTGTTCTATGAGAAGATAGTATCTCACCAGTGGAGCTGGCTCGTTTTTGTGGTGCAACCAAGTTGACCACAGTATGGCTCTACCACATGTAAAATGAACTTAGCTTATTTAACACCATCAAAACATTAGTTGTACTATTTTTTTTTCATAATCATTGAAATATTTAAAAGCTATTGTGTCTCGTATTTTCTTTTTCTTCCTTTTTTGTTTGTCAAAATTTTATCTGTCATCCATTCTGGTTAATGTGACAGACGCTCCTGGTCGCTTCATCATGTTATGTTTGCCTACAGTTATCAAAAGTGAATACCCAAGGGCCGGTTTCAACATGCATTGTTAATCTAGCGATCACATTAATCGGCTGTTTGCTCTTATTCTTATATTGGTAACTGGTCAGTTGCCGGCCGATTGACATTTGAACGACTGTTAAAAAATTAACCGTGCCTTTAAAATCGACTAAGTTATTTTGTGCCCTAATACACAAGTACATACATAATACACACCCAATCACGCTGTCAATAATGATCCCGATCTCGGTTAGACTGTTTTGATTCCGATCCTAGTCTTGGTCTAGATTCTGATCCCGGTTTCGTTCTCAATTCTGATTTCGTTTCCGATTTTTTTCACGCTTTCGATGCCGATTCCGATTCTGCCGCTGATTCAATTCCGATCAAATTATGCCAGAAAAAGGCGTGACAATAAAAACATGTATTATTGTCAAATTATAAAACGCTCTGGCACCCGTTTTTTATTACAATACGATATTTATGAACGCACCCGCCAAAATAACGAAAATATTTCAAATGGGAAACAGTCGTTCATTAAACTACAGTTATTCACAAAAGTTAAATATACATGAAATCCCATACTACACCGAAAAAATGTACGCGCGTACTATGATAGACAACAACGGTAGCCTCAGGCGACCGTCCGCAGTCAAGATACTTTCATACCGACGCGCCCTTTCCTCCGCGATGTCGCAACACGCCAGTCACCGCGGCGCGGCGTCGGCGGTGAGGTTGTGTAGCCGAGTCCCTTAATATTCATCAGAAGTTCGATTTTGCATGATGTGTGTTCAAAGAAACGATAGGTAGACCGATTTTGCGTGATGCGTGTTCAAACAGATAGACCGAAAAACAGAGAAAAATATTTTAGCTTCGTATTACTTACCCTTTACATCTCCCTTCGGTTATTACTTTTTTAGCTAAAATCTTTATTGTAGAGGCATTCCAATTGTACGATTTTATTAAATGTACGGATATAATTTTAGGGTCACGAACGATATTTAAAAAGATAGGCATATTAACACGGTTCTCTTTTAATACATGTACGTTCAAATTTCACAATAATATAAAACCAAAAAAAAATATGACTGACATACACCGATCTACTCAAACCTTAAGTAGAACGAGATGATGAAACATAGAATATGACTTTTAGGGTAAAACAATCGTGTTCATTATTTAATACATTTTTTAACGTACAGTCATCTATTACGATGAACCTAATATTATTCGGTTCGCGGGTCACCGGGCGGTGGCGCGGCGGTCGGGCGCGTGAAGCAGCGGCGGGCGCGGGCGTCACGCTGTGTTGGCCGGCCGCTATTTGTGCGAGGCGGCGAAACGCATTGTACGCTGTATCGTTGACTGAACTCCATGGATCCGAGGTGTGTCGATTCGAAATACCGTCTGTGATTATGAAAATAATATATATGTGTATATAATCGGATGAAGTCAAACGGTGAACGTCGTCAGTATGTCAATACAATATGGACACGACGAACGTCGAATGGGCGTGGTGATAGGCGACTAGAACATGTTAATATTAGACTTTTAGTTTAGAAGATAATATTTAAAATTATGTAAAAATTGACATTATTGTTCAGAAGAAACATTGACAGGTCCAGAAGGATGAGTCGTTGGCATTTCAAAGAACATACGGAATTATAACTGCGGAATGAA
Organism: Eumeta japonica; assembly: GCA_005406025.1. NCBI lineage: Eukaryota > Metazoa > Arthropoda > Insecta > Lepidoptera > Psychidae > Eumeta > Eumeta japonica. The sequence goes on along the minus strand of BGZK01000304.1, from coordinate 78,770 downwards.
TTGGAATTTAACGTCAGAGTCATTTTTAAGGTTCCGTATACTCGATAAGAGACGGGTCCTTTATCATTTTCGTATCCGCCTGTCTGTCCGTGCCTATTTTTTTCCGGTTACGTTGGATGAAAAGAATTGCGAAATGCTGCATATATTATCGAGTTTGGTGACTCAGTCACGACGATATGACGTAAATACGCTAATATATATTATTACAGGGCCTCACTCGAATTTTACAGAAAAAAGTAAACGGAAGTCGTCAAGAGCGAAAAGAAAAAAGTTTGTTAATTGGTCAATTATTAATTTAACCGTCAGATTTAACAGATAATGTATAGAAAATCTGTCAAATTTTATAGTTAACGTCTACGCATTGCGTATTTTCTTTTGGTGCAACCCGGGAAAATCTTTGAATTCCCACGAAAAACGCAAAATAGTTGTGAAGAGAAAATGCCCATAAAACGTGTTGCTTTAATTTCACCGAAAATTAAAACGATGATTTATACAGAAACTTATCTTTTTGCCCTTCACTTGTAATTTTGTAATTTTCTGTAATAAATAGATAATCACATATGTAATTTTTTCCAATGAAACACAGATGTAGGTTACCAATTGATGATTATGTAACATATAAAGAAAATTCATGCAATTATATATGTTTAAAAACAATAGGTCTGTCGCGATCGGATCAATAGACTAGATTGATGTTGTTGTCAGACCTAAGAAAACTTTCTTTTCGACTCTGCGAATTCCTAGTATTCGCGGTATTATTTTTAGAATCGAGAAATCTTCTAAATAACTAAATAAATAGTATATAAAATAATAAATAAAAAAATAACTTAATAAGAAATAAATATATTAAAAAAAACCAGTTGTCTGCGACTTAAAATGTAAACGCATTGATTCAATTTGGCTATTTTTATCTATTACTTGTCAACAACTTTAAAATTACAGAATAATTAATAATCATTTCTTAATTACATAAAACGGAACAACAAATAAGTATTAAATTATATAAGACATATTATTTTTTTATTCCTTACACATATAGCTTATTAGTTTTAGGTTTTTGAAGTCGTTATCTTTCAACGTTAATTGTACATATATTTTATTTTAACTTTTCTCTGTTTATTGATTGTAATAGTGCTACATCAGGCTTTTTATCTCTTTTTTTTATGTCGTGTAGGGACATGATAATATTAGATGTAAAATTATACGTAAATATAATGTATTGTAATCAATGTCAAACAGTTTAATTAATATGACAAACACGTGTTGACAACAAAAGATGTTGTAATAGCGCAGAGGCCGTGCAATCGCCTCACGAACATAACGGCCCTCTCATTATCGGTGTTGAAAGAAGTACAATGACCGGTTTAGATGTGAGGCGCCAATTCATTTGATTCAAGACGCCTAGTCGCCAGCTTTTTGAGCTTCTGCGTCCAGAAAGCACAAAACTAACCACCTTTACTTAAAAAATAATGTCACCTATTAGAATTCGTGTAATGGATCGTTTATGACTTCCAGTGTTTTTCTTGGACATGCAAGGACAATTTATTATAATTAGTGAACTCGGATCACGTAATCTTATTAAAACACGGTTTAATGACCCGAGATATCGAAAAAAAGTAGCAATTATTAAATGGTCAACGCTTATGTTATTATCCTGGCGACAGGTTTTTTCCACCCCATTGCAGAAGCATTATTTCCATTTATATCCAGACAGAGGATCAGATCCTATGCGTTACAATGTAAAATATATTAGGCACCACGTTTTGCTATCTGTATGATATCGCGTTCTTTTGATATGAAACTTTTCATCAATACTTTTGGTCATTTTGCAATTATAATAATTTATCAGACCTTATGAAACATCTATATTTCAAACCTTTTAGAAAACAATAATTTAAAATAGGTTACCAAAGAATCGATTGACAATTTTTAAATATATCCGCGCCTGTTTTCTTTTATTTATATTTAATTTTTATTCTCCCTCAATTAAATTTTTACTCTTCCTCTCTCACCTTTTTCATTTCTCTTACTTCATTTGGTATGCTTTTATTTATTTTTTCACGGTTTTTTCGTATTACTTAAATTTTATTGATATATTGATATTACCAAATTTGAATTTTTCATCTGCACGTCGCCTCAGATAAAAGCACATTGCATTTAGCTTAAAATTTAGCTCTTAAGGTCAACACTATCGAAGACATTACATTTTGCAGAAAGGTTTTCCCTATGTCCTTCATTTGTCTTAGCTTACTAAATTTATATTATGCATACATGTAAACAGCAAGAAAATGAAAATATAAAATGGAACCAAATTAATATTCTGTTACACTTGCATTCGCATAAAAATGAAACTTCACTTCTCTATGAATAGGTTTAAATAAAACATTCCAAGTAATTTTATAACAAACTGATTTTCATTTGTTAAAACCCTTCTGCAGTTTTCTTTTCTCCTTTTATTATTAAGTCCAAACGAAAAGTCGTTTTTATGATAAGGAACAATAATCATATATTATGAATCCAATTCGCACTTGACTATTCCTTAATACACCCAGAAAATTGCGTGTCGACACACCTGTATAATGTTTTCAATTTAATAAATAACTAGGTGACACGCAATTTTATTACATTCAGCTTGATTAAATTTTCAGGTGACTAAAAAGGTTTTTAATTATAGACAATTGTCTACTATTAAAAAACTTTTTTGTCACGTTGTAGGATCACGTTGACAATAAACCTGTAAAGTATATCTTTACACAATAATTGTATTACGCACGTATAAAAAAAAACTTATTCAGTCGTCATCAACGGGAAACGAACGTAATTATTAATTATCGGTGTAGTCTAATCGCCAAGCACAATCAAAATTTGACCGTGCGCCATATCGATGTAGAATCTAAACGCAGTCTCGCAGCTCGCTTGATTTGCAGCGCGACCCCGTTCGGGAGACGAACGGTTATAAAGAATAAGACGATTTCTCAGTAACGCGCATAAACTCATACCGTGAAATGGCCGAAAATAACTTCGCATGTCGAAATCCGTCCAGCGAGCGACGTGCATTTTTAAATCCCTAATTTCATGTTTTAAGACCGAGTCAACGGCTCGTAATCATCGGCCGCATACTGTTTGCGTTGCCCTATTTTTTTTATTTTTTTTTTGAATCATGACAGAAAGCTCGTTTATAATGATGTATTAACGCATATGTATTATTAAATAGTTGTTGTTCAATCATTGTCTACGTTGCAGCAAGTAATGAATGCAATATTTTTTAGAATACAATGGTTTAAGAATGACATTGACGACGGACACAAGATCATAAAATAGCTGGACAATTTTATAGTAAACGGTCTATTTATTATTTAAATATAAATATTCATGCCTGGTATCTAACAATTCTATGTAATGTATAAACAGAAATTTATAAAATATCAAGTTATTCTAATTTCTTTTCTAATCTCCGTGTAATATAAAATAAGACCGTTTATCTGTGCGTTTGTTTAGTACTTCTAAGATTTTTGATGGGTTTTAATAAGTTTTTCACAATCGTTTACAGAATTATTCAGAAAAAATGTATAAGTACATTTGTATACAATTATATTTTTATGGTAATGGGAGTCCCATTTTTCTAAAATGTTAATGTTTTGTACGTAATGGATTTGTAGAAACCGCTTTCAAAACTCGGACAAAGATGCAACGGTAATAAGAGGACGTGCTTTTTGTCGATGCGGACGGAACGGTGGACAGCAACTAGTCTTAAATATTAGTCATGAAACATTTTGCATTGGGATTAGTCAACGATTTATTATTAAACCAGTCAACATTACTTCAAAACTGAAGATATTCATTTCCTCAATGTCAATAAATTCTTAGAATTTTTCATGGTCAACATTCAAATCTCGATTGTAAGAAAAAATAACCGTGAGATACCTCTTTAAATAAATGATACACAGATAATCACGTCTTTGGACCACGGGTCGTATACATGCCATGCTTATTTCGACTCGCCGCTCTCGAGACCTAAATTATGGCAGTCGAGCTGATCGTCGAGCTCGACCGCGCGGCGTGGTCATAAAGGCTTGTTATTCAGTTAGCGTTGTACACGTATTATGATGATGGTGACATACCGCCCTGCCGCCGATGACGACAGCCGTGGAACTGGGGTTACTTTGTCACCGTTCGCTGGAAGCTCAATACGCATAAATTGTATTATCTATTCATACGTGCATCACCGACTAATCAAAATATTTTATAATTGAATTGACTTTTCCAGTGGATGCTTATTTTTGATTTTTATCGACGTTGTTTCATTGGATTTAGCTATTAATTATAATATTGAGCAAAACACAGTACTTTGTCACTAATAGTGCTCTCACAATAGAATTGTATGCTGTAGATACAATTCTGTTGTGAGTAGATACAAGTAGATACAATTATAGTCTGAATTAAATTATATTTATTTATATCCACAGTGTTATCAAATTTGATACTATTTATGTTTGTCGGCATCTCGATACGTTAGAATATTTCACCCTACATCGTGGATTTAGCATGCCTTAAGCGCGAGCGTAGGTATGCTTCTACTGTCGCCTGAAAATCCCGTCTACACTGGGTTTGACCACGATAACTAAAAAAACTATTTAACTTTTAAACTTAATTTCTTTTTCAATCTCATCACTAATCTATTGGGAAGAACTGTATTGAAAATCACAGATTAATCTAGTACCGATTAGTTGTAATTCAATTTTTTAACTGGCAATTATTCATGTTTTGATCCGCCATTTCGCTTAAATATCTGAAATATAGGTTGAGTTGAATGTTTTATATTATTACCGCCATTTGTTGGCAATTACAAAAATAAATTGAGTGTGAAGTTGTTTTTATTTTTGTAATTGCCAACATATTACGGTAGTAATATAAAATATTCTCGTTAAAATAAAAAAAAAACATGCATTAAACTACACGTATAATTTTGCATTATAATGTCTAATAAATATGAAAAAAATACTTATCCTTTTTTCGATTCAAGTTTACTATAAAACTATTTGAAAATCAAAAATAAAAAAAGAGGATTTTTGACGAAAAGCACAAATATTATCATAAACCTCTAATTTAAATAATATACGTATGTTTATTTTGTATGTTTGCAAAAATTTTTTATTAGTGAGAGTTAATTATTTTTAGAAACCATTTTAATATACGCAAATCTTTCAAAATATGTACCTACTGTAAACATGATTAATTTTTTTACTTAACGAATTATTTAATAATGCATCTATGAAAGAAAACTATGATTTCCTTTCATAGAAAAATCGAAACCACATAAGAGCAATCAACTTTACGACCTTAATCGTTCTCGTGCGGTTTCGACTTCTCCATTAATAAAGTACCGGTGAATTGGCGGAATCAAGGAAATTGCGAGTAAAACAAAACGAACTTTATTAATAATCGAGTATTGCTACACTTCTCCTGTAAAGTGTACGAACTAGGTTTATATCAATGAGTTTATCGTGTAAGTTAATGCATTCTATCCTATTAATATTGTAAATGAAAGTTTGTATGTTTTCATATTTGTATGTTTGTTGCTTAATCACGCTTTAACAGCCGAACAGAGTTAACCGAAACTCTACAATAATATAGTTTATACATCTGAATAACAAATAGGCGGTAATTTATAAAGATACTAACTTTTGCTAGCGACTTTGCTTGCGTGATTGTAGAACGAATTCTTTATTTAAGCCGATTGGTTTATGGTTAAAAGAGTGTTCGAGAAAGATTCAAATTCAATCTCGGTTCTGAATCGCGCGCAGGGCCGGAATCTCATCATAAGCGAAAGTGAGATCGTTTCATAATAAAAATGTTTGCGGCATTACATATGTTTTCGGTGTGAGAATGTGGGTTTTTCTTGTATGGAATCGATAACGGGGCTAAGATTGGGCTCATGTAAAAGATGAAAGAATGCGTTGTCCACACCCGGAGCGGCGGGTGAATTATGTATCTTTCGAAAAGAAACCGAATCTAGATCGGGACCAGAATTCGAACGCAAAGCAGGACCATAAATTAAATCGAAAGCAGAGATAATATCGGGATCTCGCTTATCAGGGCATTCGGTCGATAGGAATGATAAAAGATTTGATGTCGACGCGGGCGAAGCCACGGACAAAAACTAGTATTAAATACTATTGAAATGTTTGTTTATCGATTTTAAAATATTTTTATTTTTGCTATTCGTCTAGTTATATAGAAAACCATGTGAATGCAAGAGAAAGCTTTAAATATGTTAAAGAAAAAGAAAGGTCATTTGTCGCATTATTTTGTCTATGTTATCGTATGAAAAAAGGAAGAAATTATGAATTATAAAATATAATAGATAGAAGTATACATTTATATTATAACTATGTCGCCCTAGATCTGGTCTGATCCAACAATCCCCGTTATAAGCATTTCCGTGTTGCATGGCTACAGATAGCTTTGGAACAGGAAGGACCGGCGCAAGGATCGCCCTCTTTGTTTCCGAGTTTCTGATGCAAATTCCTTTTTTAAATAAAATTTAAAATGAATACCAACATTTAAATGTATATTCCATTTACATAGCATCAACTATGGCGGGCGCAAAACCTTTTTTTTAAGAGATTTATTTTACACTGAGAAAATTTCAGTATACTTCCATTTTGTGATTTCAGACAGCAATTTCAAAATGTACAAAATTGTAAAGAAAACGCTTAATTTTCAATTCGAATCCGATTCTTGTGGAACTTTCGCCTCGCATTCCATAAGTTCATAAGCATCATTTAAAAAAAATAAGCTAAGCCGCTGTGACTTCTGAGACTGTCCTGATTTGCGTTGTTGCAAATGACATTATGTACTTCTTTTCAGTTTTAAAGAATTTGGAAATAAAAATAATACGAGACCATTATTTTGTGTTTTATTGCATTTCGGTTTATAGAAATTTAAAAGTGTCAAATATCGCAATCGCATCAAATTGAACTCATGAAAAGTTAAGTTTAATCAGAGATTTAAAATTGCATTCCTCCTTGCCCAACACAAATCTTTATTATAGTTTTTTTTTGGTTCTCGATTAGAACGTCTGTTTAAAAAAAATTATGATTTTTTGAAGTGAAACTTCTTTATCGGCATATGGGAGAAATTTTATAGCAATGTAACTTTTTTCTGTTTCGCGCCATCTTTATTTCTGGGTAACATTTTTCCGTTACGCGTCATATTTATTCAATGTTATTAATGTCATCGTGGCAAAAACATAATTGTTACTAAGGCCACCTGTCACATATACTTTCTGTCAACACCGTAGATCTATTTACAGTTTGTATATATTACATTTTCCTATTAACTATCATGAACTATATCTCACATTCTTTCATTGAGTGACTCGATTTTATGTGTAGCGTTCGATAATTTTCCTACAATTCTATATGGCCCTTTATAACATCGCATTAATTGAAAAGTTTTACCTATCACCCTTCTAGGTACATATACCATTACCAAGTCTCCTACATGAAACTCTGAACATTTCTATTTCTGAAACTCAGTAGTGACGTGAAAAATAATATTTCAATTAAGTGGTTAGCGAAAAATTTTATAAAGTTATTGGCAAAAGAATAAAAGATATTTATTCTAATTCCAGTGGATTTCTAACAGAAGTAAGTAATTAAACCTTTTTTCTAATACATTCAACACGTGGGTGTGATTACGGTATTTATTTTTTTTTAAGGTTATTTCAGGTTAACCTTAGTTTTTGATTGTAAATATCAGTGAGTTAAGACATTAATTACAAAAAGATATAATAACGATAACAATAATAGTAATAATTCTATTATAATTAATGAAATGCTATAATCTTAGTAGCAGAAAGGTGAAATAATTGTATTATTTTTGTATCCATGTCTATGATACTAAAAGCATTTTGCATAAACAATTAATTTAGCTTTATTCAACAAATTTCTGTGAAGTTGTAAATAGTAAATCATTTTTCGAAAAAATGATGTCATAAAGAAGTTTCACTTTTTACGTTTGTACACTAATACACACACACTTTTTTTATGATTCTCACTGTTCGCATTAATAATGATTGAAAATAATCATTCGACATAGCGTCAAAGCTATTCATTATTTTCTGTCAAAAGTAAAAAAAGGTCTGAAGCCTCTTACTCAGAGGATTAAAAATTTCTCATTATAAGTAGACGTGTTAGACTCGCTCAAAATAATTTAAATAATATTTTAGACGTGTTTAACATAAAACAGCAGACATCCACACGTTTAAAACATCGTTTATCAATTAAATAAATGCAATGTTAAAAATTAAAATTTTCGTATCGTATAGTTATTCATCTTTACAAGCGAGTTTTACGTTGAATGTGTTAATCTTATAGTCATTGTAGTTAGTGAGAAACATTAATTATTTCTCGTTGAAATTTTCCGAATAGTCCATTAATTAAACACAGAACAGAAAAAAAACGTAAACCTCGTTCGGTGGAGTACTTAAAATTTGGGACACTTTTTTATAAATAACTATTGAAATTGCTTGTATTTTGTCTTACGCGGTTAGTTCAGAATACGAAAGAAGAAATATCTGAAACATATAGAAATGTCATGAAAACATCACATGAATAATTTCAACGACTTGATTAGACAGACTATAAGAAAGAGAGGACATAGGAAATATCTGGCTCTTATTTATCACTAGTAGACAAGTATTTTATCGTGAATGCCGAGTACTAGGATTTGCGTATTTATTTATATTATCGTTAAAATCGTATCTCGATTGTATGTGTAATAACTAACAATAGAAACATAAATATTTTTACAGTTTTCGCCGGTAAATCGTTACGAAATGTATCGCCTTTAATGTTGTATTTGTTTTACTGAAACAACATTAAATTTTATTTTTATACACTTCAGAAACTATTTTTAAACGCATGATCTTGTATCCATTCAATATTTCGTCGATACAAATATTTGTATTTAATTTTTTTCTGAATAGCCTTTTCAAAAATAACATTTTTCGTGTTTGCTAATTAATAAAATTGGGTGATGTTTAACTTTGCCCGAAAACTTCCCCCGTTGTTCTCAACAACGACACTTTGGAGTTTCGAATACACGAAAACATTGTTGCTCAAATTTTCTATCTTGAAGTCATTAGCGTTCTCTTTCAAAATTGTTAGAGGTATCAATATAATTAATTACCTGATAGTCGTTTTTTAAAAGTTTTGTCAAAGATATCTTTTGAACTAAACTATCGATTTGAACGCAGCTTGCGACTTGAGACTTGCATTCGATGCGGTTTTTTTGATTTCAAAAACCTTTTGGATTCTAAAAATCGATAGGTCAAAAATCTGAAGGTTATTACGAAGCATACTTTTTTCAAAATTTACTTATACACTATCTCTCAGATAAATGAAAATATTTCGATGCAATTTTCGGCATTGAACGTAATATTATTAAGAATAGATCTAATTAGAATTTGGAATCGATCGCTTCAATAGTTTTGAAATTATTTAAACGATATTTTTTTATTTAATCTTATTAAGACCAAATCGATGTGTATGTCATCGAAGATGATACATGATACATGAAGAAGGGTCAAACTTTATGCTAAAAAATTTGACCCGTTTTTTAATACGGTTTATACATATTGCAATGTCCATAATTAATGTTGGTTCTTTAAATATCGTTTTGAAATTTAAACGTTTTGTGATCGCACTATATCTTACTATTTAGTGTGATTGTTACAGTTGAGTTTTTACATTATTAACTTCGCTTTTTTCAGTACTTTTTCAAGTAACTTGAAGCTTTCATTCCTTAATAACTTACCTACGTTGTAGTGCCATGTGTATCGTATAGTATTGGACCAACATTATGTTCACGTAACATACTTAGTCATGAGGTATCGTATAAACTGGATGTGTGATTGAGTATCGTATGTGATTATAAAGAAAGGAAGTACACATTGTCTCGTGTTCAATGACTTGATTATCGTTCAATTGTATGTACGCCCTCTTATTTGGATGAATAGTATTAATAAATTTCATGTAATTAATCCGGTTATGGCTCACACACGATAGCTATAGCACATACCTACAAGGTCTTATGTTTAGTACATCTGTTGTGCATAGTTATGTATGGTAATTTTTACATTTATCTGTATTTATAGTAATATTAATTGATTAGTTGTTAATTGATTTAGAATAATTATATCCCGTATAATATTTACTCGGCGTGTTCAAGGTGTGGTAGGCATTTGGATTTCTCGTAATCTTTTTTATAAGGGAGATGAATCGTTGATGGACCAACAATTTTTGTAGATAAGTTACAAGTGACAACTTTGTTACTTCCGTAATTTTTTAGAGGGAAGCGATTATACAACGATATGTATTATTATAAATAATTTTATAAAAACAACCCACAAAACCAATTAAATAATTAAAAATCTAACGTTGCAATATGAAAAACTGTCATTTCGTCATCAAATCTTATAAAAACGCAACAAAAATATTGCTTCGCTTCACAACGTTTACTATTTAGTTAATTTACAAAAAAAAAATCCACCTGGTTGGTTGACCCATATCCAGTATATCCAGTCATATTATTGTCATGATCCATATCCGACCATATCTAGTCGATCTTTAAATGTAATCACATCTCACTAAAAGGAAAAACGCGCCAAATTCAACGGACATTTTATATGCAATTTGTTTGTGTTAACATGAGACTATTTTGTTCGCTCCGATGTTTCACGAATGAGACATACGCAACATATAGCTACTTATGTCAAAGCGTTACAGTAACAGGCATTATGCCGGTTCTTGTAAACTCCTACGATGACGAGCAATTTTCATATCGCTATAGCGTCCATTAAAATTATTTAAGACGCCGCCCGTACAAACAAACGAACACAGACGCCTGGACGGCAGAAGGCGTGGTCGCAACTACACTCGCCGAACGTCTACACCGGTCTACACCCACAGTGGAAGTTCTGTGCGCACACCTATTTAATGAGTAGACGTGTACACAGCTCGCGTGTCCGATGTGGGTGTAAATAAATGGCCGTGGCCCGATTGACTAAACGCTCGCCTAATGACACTTTTTATTCACCCTGTTATTCTATTAGACGCACCATTTTTGCGTCTCTTTCAAACACCAGTTGCGTAACTATTCCTTGTGTCAATACGAGTTTATATACAGAAAACTGTTCTAATTTCTATTTTATTGGGAAAAAATGTGTTTTATATAATCTTTAATAAAATTATAGAATATTATAAAATAAAATATATATATACATATAATTATGTTTAAAAGTATTTCCTTTTCTTTGTCGCAGGTAAAAATGTTTATATTGTGATAAATACGTGGGAACCAGCGGAATCTGCGCACGAGCCGACATGAAGCAACTCGTGAACAAGAATCTCATCACGCTGAAATGCGTGCTCTTCTGTTTCTTCGGAGGTAACACAACTTTCCATAGTAGACATTGCGTTGTTGTTGATTTTATCGCAATAAACAACCTTTCATACATCACCTGCGTCTACGTTCTTCATCTATTCGTTTTATTTGCATTAGGTTTTCTCGTTGAATTTTCACTAATTATCTTCGGTGACACGTATAATTACATATTTTTTGAGTTTTTATGGTCATTTAACGATGAAGTTAATTATAATCGACACTAATTAATAAACAAAAAGAGTAAATCGAATTCTAGAGAATTCAATATTGACATTATTTATCCAATATTATACTATTTACTTGAAAGTACGTGTAAATTTTACGTTTGAAATTGAAACTTGCGCTGTTTTATATGTTCGACTACTTTAATAACGATGACATCATACGCATGACGCCACCACCGGCGCCGACGGGCGCGTTCTCTCGTCAGCAAAAAACCGGATATGGCGTACCCGCGTACCCGTAAAACAGTGCCTGTGGGTATTGCAAAATTTTTCATTTTAGCGTAGTTCGACATAACTTATACTGTTTTATGCATAACTGGAATAGTGTCCATAGACATTGTTTAAGTTAGAGTATATAATGTGATTATAACAAAACGTATACAGCTCCCTATTAATATTATTTTGTACAACTTATATTTTATTACTGAATTTGCCCATAAATTAGTACGCGTGGATTACAGAATAAGGGTCTCCGGCTTTACTAAACTAAATCAGAAACGAAATTAAATAAAAGTGTCTTTGATTTTAAGTTAGCTTTCAAAAACTAGGTACCACACCGTAAACAATACTTAATTGTGCGGTTTTTGCGTGATTCCACAACAAGCAAACAAGTAATATGGGGAAATACACAAAAATACTGAAAACCTTAGGTTCAGGCGTCTCTAAATAGCAGATCTCAATGAGAATTTTCAAAAATATCTCTAACGTGCAGGTACAGCCTTATTAGTTTTATGGTAGTATAGATTGCTACACAGTAACAATATACTTTTTACATCACGAAAGCCTTGTAATTTTTCTAAAGTATAAAGTATTAAGCAATAAAGTATAAAAGACAATATTAATTCAAGCAGATTTACACTCGTAGTTCGTAAATTCAAACTGTCAAGAGTTCATAGCTTTTTCTATCGGCGACACTATTCCTTTTTACATTATAAAAGCTTGACAGAATTATTTATTAACCAACTCAAAGATGTATCATAATGCAAATTACTGTTAAATTTCAGACTTACTTAAAGAAAACTTGATAGAGTTACTTGTTTTCTTAGGTCGGTTCTTCTCCTTGCTGTATTTTCGACGCGGTGGTAAATTCATTTTAACTCTTAATAAAAGTGTGTAAATCTAATGTAATGTAAAAATGATTTCTTTCTTCTTTTTTCATATCATTTTATTCATATATTTTTTTGAAATAAAGTTTCTTAACACGGCGTGCGGTAGAAGTTGACTAGTAGAAATCGTAACATAATTAAAAAGCGTTATGCTCCTCCATGCGCCTTTCTTTTTAATTTTCGGTCTCTGTCTCTCTCTCTCTCTCTCTTTCTGTTTTAAAGTTTATTATTTAGTATTTTTTATGCAATTTATAATTCACTATTTTATTTCTAATTTTTAATAAATGAATATCTTTCCTATAATATTAATTAAATTCTTTCATTCTATTCCTTAGTTTACATTGTTAATATCGAAAAAAAACTACGTTTCTGAAGGGAGTCCCCCCGACTGCACATCAGAACTGAGCGATAATTTCGCAAATATGCTACGTAAATAATATTGAACTCTTTAAAAAAAAATCATTATGGAAAAGTGACCATGACGTAATCGTTATACATTTGTAGAATAAACTTTTAAAGAGCTTTTGTACTTGACTCTCCACAGGCTGACTTCGATTTTGCTTTCCGCACGCTTTGCGAAATTAAATTGCACCGTCACTAACATTCTTAAAATGCTCATGGATTACAGACAAGTTTAAATGTCCACAAACGCATAACATCTCTGCAACTTTCCTTTTAAGGAAACGATGCGAAGACGCAGCAAAATGGCTAAGGTTTATTCACCTTCCTGCGTGACCGCCGGTTGTCGGTCTTGTAGTTTTTGTACTGTACGTTGTCGAATAACCGTCGAGATCGGTTTATTTGAAAAATGCGAATAAAATATTGCGTACAGCTAATGATTTTATTCGCATTTTCCAAATAAACCGATCTCGACGCGACAAACATAAATGTAAATATAGGAAAATTTTTATTTAGGCATTTGTTAACTAACTCGTGATGACGTTTAAAGGTTTTTTTTTGCATAAAATATACGAGCGACAAATCGAGAAAGTCATAATTTTGTTGTTACGATTTTATTTTCAAGTAATTCATAAAATATTCAATGAAAAAAATTGTGTATGAGTGAAATTCTTTCACAGTAGAAGTGTGACATCAGAAAAGTAACCTACAAGAGAACGAGATCAATATAGAGTTTAGGAATGGGATAATTGTAAATTTATTTTTTATACAAAATTTTTACCAAATTTAAAAGTTATTTTACATTTTAATAAGGGTATACATGTAATCTATGAGTATTAAGAAACAAAAATGAAATTTATTGTTTAGAAAATGGTAAAGTACAATTTTGTATCTAAAAAAGGATGAGACATATTAGAAAATATTCAATTGCAATATAGATATACGTACAGCACTATACTCACTATATGATACCTTCTTCCGAGACTTCGCGATGTGCAGGCTTACACGCATATACTAATACACGTAAAACGCTCGGATGAGAGAAAGTATTAGACAGTGTGCAACATAAAAACAGACCGACGCTTGCTCTATCGCTTTAGCTCGGCAAAGTACAGACGCACGCAAAAATACAATGCTTAGTACGGGAGAGTGGGGAGCCTACGAACGTATTCTATATCATTCCCTCGTCGGCTTAATCCTACATATTTATGTGTTTGTCTCTGTCATAACGTATTATGTTTTATGCGGTTCCAAATTACGATTTCACAGAATAAAATAAACAATAGAATAAAACTGCACAATTACAGAATGATCTCGTGCGTCGTTCTGCATGTATACAGAATAACTACAACAGTGTATTTCAGTTACAATCTACACACCAGGATTTCGAATAATAGTGTGTTACAGAAGGAAATAATATCTTAACTTGCGACGTTTAACAGATGTATTAAAACAATAAACGTGACATGTAAACGTAATTAGCTAGGTTGTACAAATTTTCTATACATTATAGACAAGGTTCTCCGTGAACCCAAGTTTTTTAGTGAATACATTTATGTTTTTATGAATGCAGACTCGGTTCCTTATACGTTGACCTTTACAGAAGTGAAAAGCTCAAGGAAAGATAAGTGGTCCTTGAATTGTAATAGACGAACAGTTGTAACCAGAAAACAAGACAATTTTCCCACTTTTGTTTTGTTTGGCTTAACTCATTTTGGTCAAAGACAAGTAGCTCACTCTTCCCCTCCACCATTCCACTCTTCCCCCTTCGGTAATCCTTCCATCGGATATCCTTTTTCTACCCAAGAAGTCAGCAATGCACTAGTGACTCTGGGATTGCGAGTGTCCATGGACGGCGATAACCACTTATTTTTTGGTGATTTCCAAACTCATTTGCTTCTCGAAAATACTTCAATCTTTTTTCAGGAAATTACAAGTTTTACTCATATAGTCTCTATTTGTTTGACAAAACTACTCGATACATTCAATTCTCAAAGCTTATTCTCGCGACAATTTTACCTAACGCATCCGTCTGTCTATCTATCATAATCACTTTTTTAGGGTTCCGTGCCAAAATGTCAAAAACGGAATCCTTATAGTTTCATCATGTCCGTCCATCCATCGATCCGTATGTCATAGGCATTTTATTCAAAAACTACTTAACCTATGTTGATGAAATTAATAGTGTAGGTGTCTTATATAAGCCACTACTTAGTTTTGTAGTTAAATAACAAAAATGAATATTTCTAGCGGGCACTCTATACATATAACAGAAGCTAAAAAAAATTTTTTCAGCTAATATCAACGTGTGACACATATTTCGACAATTCTTTTAAATACAATTTAAGATTTCTAAGCACTTTTTCTGATTATGTGAATAATTTCGGAAATAATTATTCCAAATTTGCAGAAATTGTGCCCCCCCTTTATTTTCTAAACCATATGTTCAAAAAATATGGAAAAAATTGAAAAGGTAGCGGTCAATAAATACTTTCAACGAAGGTTATTTTGATCATGAATGAATATACCGGTTTTGAGTAATTGCCAAAAAACTGCGCTTCTTAACGAAAGGACTTCAAGTCCCATGATGATACGCTCTTTTGCTGATGCACTTTAGTTTACACCAGTCGATAGTAGTAGTCGACATACCTACTTGTTTTTCTAATTATAGGTGACTAAAGTACTTATAAATATTCTGGGCGGGAAACATGGAAAAAAAGTAACAACGTACTTTTTTCATTTGTAGTGCATTTCTTTCTAATAACAGCTGTGATGCCCTATAATGAGCATGGTCCGATATGCTTTTGTCCAGTTTTTTTTATAACTTATTAACGTACTTTACGTAGTAATAATTTTATACTTTGTAATTCTATTTAAAAAAATCATTTAGCTGTTTGGTACAATTTTGTTATTTGTATTAAATCAAATCGAACATGATTTTTAATAGTTTGACACAATAAAAATAGTCAAAACACAGGAATTGTAAAAATCGGTCGTAAGTTCAACATTCTCAAATAAATTAATAATGGATATTCTGGATTCTTCCTTCTGTTCGCTACGTCGTTAACGATGATTTTTGTGTGTTTGCATTCAGGAGTTGGGTGCATATACCCGTTCCTGCCGCTGCACATGCTGGCGGTGGGGCTGGACCGGGCCGAGGCGCGGCTCGTCTCCGCGGTGGCGCCCTGCATCGCCTTACTGGGGCCGGCGATCTTCGGTCCGCTTGTCGACAAGTTTGTACCGTTACTGAAATTTTTATGATCGCTTCGAAACTTGTTCCCTAACACGAGTAAATATTTCCCATATAGAGGTTACAGACGGCGGGCCGCATAATCGAAGAAACGACATACTTTTAATTTCTAATACGACTTAACTGAATGTTATTTTAGTCGTAGTGACCCGAACATTAACGATTTGATTCAACCGTACGTAAAGGTTACCCTCACTTATATTTGTATTTTTATTTAATTTTTATTTTACTAACATCGAATCGATTTTGCGATCTGCGCGATCGCACAATTGATATCGCAAAATGATACTCTAAAAGCTTACACGTTCCCAACTGTATCATCGAAACTGTAAACCTATCCTAAACTAAACCCGTCTGGTAACAATTTGTCGCACTATTAATTTTTATTAAGCTGACAGAATAAATCGTCTATACATATAAATACATTCTTGTTTTTACTTCAAATGAATTAAACATTAATTGCTATAAACATTACTTACTTTAAATTTAATAAGACTATGTGGTGCGTTTAAAAGCTAAGACGACAAACATTTCTGAACTAATAGAAATCAATTATATTAACATAAAAATGTTCGTATATCCATCAATAACAGACAATATCAATGTATTACAATTTTTCAACTTTTAATTTGATAAAACAATGAATATAATTTATTACTGACAACAGATTGGGAATAAACGAGGACGAAGAAAAGTTACATTGTACTTTTAATGCACTAAAATAATATAAAAGAAAGAACGTTCATTTAGCGATAATAAATTTTTCTCCATATTATATCTAATTTAGACACAATTCAATTATTAGTAGGTAAACAAAAACACATTTTGGACGAGTACCTATGCATAAATTTAGGTTTTACGTCTTCAATCAAGCTATATCCCAGAAAAAAATACAGTGATAGTTTATCAACCAATCAATAAACTTATTTTAATGTGATACGATACAATATGAATAAGACGATATTGTCTATTGTATGAAAATGTTCGTTTTTAGTATAGTCATTTGGTTTTAAAAAAAAAAAGGGTTACCTGGAAAGTTTTGAAGAGTTTTGAAAATGGGTAATTTGATAGATTTCGGTGTGCTATTTCCGAATTTCAATTTTGCCATCTCTTATCTTTGGCGCTCGCGTCGCCATATTGAAAAAATGGCGCTTAAAATCAGTTTTTTAATAATACCTCCTTTTCGACTCATTTCACGATAAAAACATTTATATACAAAATAAAACTTAATATTATATAAAACAATTTATATAATAACGTATTATTTCAAAAAATCAATAGTTTTGGCGTACGAGCGCCGCAACCTATTAGATATATCTACGCCAACCCGTGGCATTTAATTTTGGCAGTTAATTATAAAATTAACTTAAAACTATATCTTAAGTCTAATAACTATAAAAACTATACAATAAATATTTTACTATGCATCGAAAAACCGGCTTAATCTGGCCGGTTTTTCAAAGTCCACTTGGAATGCGCACTGTTCAAGTGGACTTTAGGAATGATATTCCTACACAATATTTGCGACGAAGTTGAAAAATTTAGCAATATGGCTTTTTGCAGTTCTGAACAACATGTCCTTTATTAAATTTTCCAAAGAATGTGCATTGCAAAATAATCTGAAAAGGAACTTGAAAATATCTCTATGTACGAACTCTCTATTTCCATTACTCCTTTTCAATGACGAAGGCATGTGGAAATATATTGAATCTTCTATGTATAAGGCATTTGAACAACTTTTTGGACATATAAATTTTAAAAATTCAATATATATCATCGACGAAGGATACTTATTACACTGTGTCATTTGGCATCGCGGTGAATGGTTTTCATCCATTTATAATAAATACATTGCCTACGTTCGATAGAATTATACATCAAGTGCTATTATCGTATTTGACGGATATCGGAAACATGTAATAATCCATTGTACCAAATATGCTGAGCGATCCCGACGATCACGAAAAACCGCTTCAGTGCACGTGCTTTTTGACCAGAACATGATCCCAACTGTGTCGCGAAATAAATTCCTGGGCAACGATTCGAACAAGAACCGGCTCATTGGAACGTTGAAGACAAAATTTGAATCCGAGAACTTCATGATCAAACAAGCCACGGACGATGCGGATACGCCAATAATTGATCTGATTCTTTTCACGGCTCTATCTACGCATACAAACATATATATTCTCTTACTCTACTCAAGATTGTGTGGAAATGAGTTTGTTGCCCAAAACGCGTGTTAAACTACACTTTGCAGCGCTCCTACACGAAAATGTCGATTTAATAAAAAAAAATAGGTTATTACATAAATTGTAGGAAATTTCCTCTAGTTTTATTATGTATATGAGAGTTTTTATCGTGAAATGAGTCGCAAAGGAGATATTGTTAAAAAACTGATTTTAGGCGCAATTTTACCAATATGGCGTCATGAGCGACAAAGATACGAGGTGGCAAAGTTGAAATTTAAAAATAGCACATCAAAACCTCTAAAATTATCCACTTTCAAAACTCCCGGTAAACTTTCCAAGTAAAACTACCAAATGACTGTACCATTCCTATTTCTACATAAACACCCCTAACATTTTTACCTGTTCACAGATTGTCCGTCGGCCGTGGTTCGACGGGCGGACAGCCGGGAGCGTCCAGTGGTTCCGGAAGGCTTCTCCGAATTATAACCGCTGTCTGCCTTATCCTCAGCGCAATCTTTTATTTAATGATGTTGGTGGTGCCGCCTACCCAGAGATTAGAGGTGAGTCTGAAAGTTGGCGATTTGCTATGATATAAAATTACTCGTCGTCCGCAGTTCATGATGAATGCTGTATTTTTTATCTCTGCTTAAATATTAATATATCTAAATGTAATAAAAATAAATCATACACTAATATAATATCTATAATTACTATACTATAATTTTTTATATGCAATAACTGTTAAAATGTTATATGGTAGTACATTTTTCATTTTTTTTTTTCATTAAATTAACAAGAAATTTTGAAATACATGAGATTTCACTGAGTTATTTTATGTTTTTACTATTGCGTAATGATGTCACTTATGAAAAAGCTTTATAAATTTTGAGAGACGCAAATCAAAAATTATCCCATTACTGGTATATTGATACTAAGAAATAAATAGACTTCATAAAGTTCATGTCTTATGTAATTGCACAACTTTTTGTTCTTGTATTCTACAAAATGTATAAATAAAAGCTCATCTAATTTATCAACTAATAGCCATCTGATGGAGGATGGCAACCCTGTTATCATTTGTTTCTAGGATAACACATTAGTATCCTCTAATATATCGCGCCACTTTTGAAACATTTTCAAACAAAAAAAACAATTGCATTTTATTTAACTAATAATTCCGTTCAACGCTTGCTACATCTAAATTCGTATAGGACGGTATCGTAATACAAATACAAAACTAACCGCTACAAAGCGTAGTCACTAAGGGTCTACTAGCATCTTATTATTATGCAATTATATTAAAGATTCATTAAAAAAAATAATTAAAGAAAATTTAATTAATCCTATAAATTTAATTCTGTCAACATTAAGATATATCACCTTTAAGAATTTAAGCAAATAATAAAGTTCACAAGTTAATATTATTCTTTTACAAACTTCTTAAAATAACCCTTATAAATATAACAATAGGTTTATATCTATTCATAAATCGATACATTGGTATTTGTATGCATTGGAAATGGTTGTAGCGATTTCAATGAAAATTTTTGCTTTATAAATTTATTTATATTGTCTTCCTTGAAAAACATTATTAAAAATATTTTTCTAAACTTCGCTTTATAGTGCCATTTCGTAAATATTTACTGATCAAAATGAAAATAAGCAATATTCTTCTTTTGGGAAGTGGGAAATTATCATATATTCCAATAGCAAATTCGAAAGACGCTAAGCAAGCTTAGTTTGTTCATGTACTTAAGTATTAATTTGATACACTCCAAGAAAGAGATGTCGAAGGATCTTTGATTAATACTTGTTATATTATATTTACTCCACTTTTATATTTTAATAAGAAGTATAATATTATGAGTATCAGTCAATAAAATATTACAGAAGTTATGGCATTCATTTGTAAATTTGTTATTAAATTTTGTTTTATTTTTTATGTACAGGCGCGGCGGCCTCAGGTGCTTTTCATGTGCAACCAGGAAGTTGCTATCATTAAACAAGAAGTTTGCACAGAAGGAACACTCTGTAGTAAATGGGAAGGCGAAAGGGTAAGTTCTTCACATATCTCGATAAATATAATTAATTAATTAATATATTTCAAAATGTACATATTCAAAATTTGTTGTGAATTTTATATATAAAATACACACACACACACACACACACACGCACGCACGCACTCACACACGCAAACACACACACACACACAAACACACACTCACACGTACGCACGCACACACACACACACACACACTATTAGCTTCATCTCTTATGTGGAAAGCCTTTGCTATCAATCCTAACCTCGTTTCCGCTTTTCATTCTCGTTCTGATGCTGTTTTTGATTTCAATCCCGAACACGGTATTGATCCTAATCCCGATCCGACACTCAGTTTCGACCCCGGTCCCATTCTCTGTTATCTTCTGCTCTGCTCCCCTTTCTGCTTTCAATTCCGATATCGCTCACGGCTTCCAATTTGCATGAAGTCGGGAAAAATGGTAGTATCAAATTAAAATTTAGACTATATTACTTTGAACTATGCTCTATTCTATGTGTGAAAGAATTTTTATGCTTTGTATAAGGTTATTACCCCACCCCCCATGACCGAGTGTACCTATATTTCTGAAATCTAATTTAAATTTAATAAAGCCTATATTTTGCTCCAAACCAAACTCTATCCACCTGTAGAAATCGTATCAAAATTCGTTCAGTATTTTCAGAGATGTGTGCGAACATACAGAATAAAAAAATTAAAAATTATCGTTTTCTCTTATATTTCTTGTCTATTGTCGGCCCCTCTCATTTTTCATACATAATTTTATTATAAAGACACGCTGGATTCTACTGTTTTATTATATGTATATATAATAATACAGTAGAACCCAGTTGTGGGCAAAAGCTGGTATATATTAGCTTTTGCCCATGGCTTCGTCCGCGTAGATATATAATGAATTCTTTCGCATATCATCCCATCACAGAATCCAGTTCCAGATTTACGATTCTAATCCCGATCTTGCTTTAAATTTTGATCTCAGTATTGCTTCTCATTCCGATTCTGGCCAGGCTCTTGATTCTAATTCTACTCCCACACTTGATTCTGACTTTGGTAAAAAATCTCGATTTCGATCCCGATTGTTACAACAGGAATCTCTCTATAAAACTTCAAGTCTCCCGACCCAGTAGTTGCGCTGTGCGTTGATATATCGGTCAGTCAGTTTACTCTTTTATACGTATATGAATTTATTCATGCATGTTTGCGTTTGCGTACGTGCTGTGTGTGAATGATTTGTGAATTGAGTAATATTATTATTATTCGATTACTTAAAAATAAAATATAATGAGATCCAGTAAATTAGTATATCGATTAACAGATAATATTTTTTTCAATTTCCTAATAAAAATTATACTTCCAATACCTGATATTAACTTTTAAGTACGTTTGAGTATTTAAAGGATTAACTATACATATAAATAAAATTAAACGCCTGTCTGAGATTTTAAAATAATTTCATTTTATATCTACAAAGTTATTTATACGTTACTGATACCCAGATAACTATTTTTAGACATGACTGGCTGTTAATTTGTCTGAGTAATCTTCGAAATGGCCGTACTGATCTTAATGGAATTTTTAGAGAATGGCAGAGGAGAGCTTATTAGGTTTTTATCTCGGAAATATTTAAAGTTCCTGCATTAACTTTGAAAAACCATTAAAAATTAGGTAGACATTTGATTTACGTGGTCGCTGCGAAGATTAGAATCAAGAGCAGGACTAGGATCAAAATCCATAACGGAACTGATACCGAAGTTATGGCTGACAACGTGATCAGTCGATATAATAGACCAAATAATTCATCTATTTCCACGCAGTCGGAGCTGCGGGCAAAATCTAGTTTTATTAAATAAAAATCAAAATTTAGTTATTTGCATCACTACTCTAAGCAAAGCTGACGTACATTTGTTTACTATGTATTTTATTCATTAATTTCAATTATTTTTTTTCAGTCAGGTGTTCTACCGGTCTCCAATTGCGAATACGGATACGTAGACCACAACATGACGTGGTTAGAGGATCCTCAGTTCAGCACTACAACTGAACTTCTCGTAGAGACCACCACAACGGTAATCAGCTTAGTTTCGCCATTAGCATTAATGCAAAAATTATTTTTAGCTTCATAGGTAAAGGAAAAATTATATAAGAGTTTTCTTTTAAAATTCCTAACTCCACACAACTTTACAACTCAGCATCTTATCATCGAGTCTAATATGTAATTTTTCCATCAATCAAAATTAACATATTTCATAAATCATACATGTTTGCATACCAGTCACAACAGTGGAATTCTATTCTCTTATTCATTTAGCAGAAGGTTTATACCTACTACTATTTTTTATTATTTATTTTGAGTGTAATTCGCAATAGTTTGCTTACAGCTTCCAAATTAAATGCCGTTGAGACATCCGACATGCATCCTTTTCCATATTAATTTGAAAATTTATTGGTAATGGCGCCAATTTTCAATAACAAGCCCCTCCATCTCCTCCTCATATGATGCCATCATCCACATACTAAACCTCTTAATTAATCTATAAGAGTGAAATATTCCAAATGACCTCTAAAATGTAATAAAAATTCGTTAAATAATCACGTAAATGTTTCGCTGCTCATCGTCTTATATTTGGAACTATAAGAAACATATAGATCGTTATGTGAAAATCACTATGAAAGATTTGTGCTACATTTTTTTAATATATGCACAAAATTCACAGCCTCTACCTGACGAAGAAGAAAGCTATGAAGATGAAGTAATGTTCCCACCACATCTGTGTACTAACGGTGTATGCAATGTTTACATGAAACGTAATGAGCCGTTGCTTATTCCGCTTGTACTCTCCGAGCCCACATCACCCAACGACACCATGCCTGACGGTTCTGCTTGGTGTGAATATAGATCTGGTTGGTTTTGTTATTTTCTTACGTTAATCATTTGCTATTACGGTATAACTAGATAGCCTGCCTTTTATCTAGGCGCCGCGAAATGTTTATTTATGTATCTTACTCTGACGTTTAATCTCAAGTCGATAATGTAACTAATATCAAATCTGATTACAGTGACGAGTAACGTATAGACTACGCACGCCACACTGTTTTGTCGACAAAACACAATATATATACCAGAAGATTGTCACAAGTACGATGTAATTTATAGCAAATATCATAGATGTCGCCATTGCAACTACGTACCGATGTTCGTAGTAATAAATAGTTTTACGTAAATATTTACTTAAATAACGAATCCTCAGCTACTTCCTTAATTGAAATTATTTTACAATGATGAAAATCCCAACTAGGCATGCTTAATCTTTCAAACTAGAAACAGTTGTATAATAACGAAGAAATTCCTTTTAAGTGAAAGTAATATTCCACTTAAGTAGAATTTCTTCGTATATATATACACCTTCGAATGATCAGCAAGATGGCGCTAAGACGATTTGACGAGAAAAAGCCAATTTGCTACTTTCGCGGCGCCTCTTAATAATATAGAGGTCTCTGAAATTTCTTTGCCTGTATACGAATTATTCATAACATACTGCAGTGCATAATATTCCATAAACTAACAGGACGTGTACGTAACTGAAAATTTTCAGATCTCAAAGCTACAAGTTATTTTCGAAATATAATATATAGTATGGATTATTATGGTATCGATTATTCTCAAACTATAAATATTCAATTACCCATATTAGAAAGGTGCTTATTTCTAGTTAATGTAAATATGTAATATTATAATATAAACACGTAATGTTAAAAAAGTTTATTTCATTATCTCAACTCTAATTATAAGGAAGGCGTTTTTTACTATATCTTTCCTTTCAGTATTATCGATGGTAAATAAGCAAGCTTATTTTATCTTTGTACGAGATTATGTTAAATAAAAATTTTTTCTTTGTTTTTTTTTGTCTCATATTTTTTAGTCGGATTAAAAATAAGAATGACATGCTTAAATAGTCATACTCATTACAGAATTTTATATCTTGGCGATTTAAGTGGTCTGTTTTTATTGCATATTCATTGCAACATCGAATCTGACAAATAGAATGTCAAGGAATACATTAAACAACGCAAAGTAAATTCAAATAACGGATTTTTGAAAGTCAAAGACAACGGCCACCAAATCCTGATATTGTCGATGATTATGCATCTGTAGTAGACGTATCACTATATGCAGTTCCGTCTCTTTCATAAGGAATCCCCGGCCGGGGCCCCCGGTCCAATGGGGGCCCCGAAATAGCGTCATCATTGTTTAACTTGCACGTAAAATTACGTTAATTTTCATTTACTTATTATTTAGCTTGTTAAAACTTCCACACTTTGTGTACACAGAGGTCAAAGTTCTGTGTGCCCAAGTACTTAGCCTGTGTGTGTCCGCCGAGGGCATATGCGTAGCCTATCTGAGACGGCCCTGACTGTATGTCCCCTATTTATGAAATCACGGAATAACTTCGATATTAATCTAATCGATATTAATGCAAAGGGATACAGTTCGAATGAAGGTATCGAATATAAATTTAATTTATATATGTATTTAGGTACTGAAAACTGCGTGCGAACGTTAACTAGTGGTTTTACTATATTGCCCTTTTCATTTCGGTTCGTGTGATTACAGTAAACGCTTTCCATTGCGACAACGCAATGCACAACAAAACATATGAAGACAGCGGATATCGTTCGGCGATCCGTTGTAAAGTCGTGGACCCGTACGACGTGAGCGACGGCGTGCTCGCCCAAGCAGAGTGCCGCCTCATCGAAGGGGACCCTGTTTCTACCTTTTGGTCATATTTTGTTATAAGGTACACTTTCTATTTTTCCTGCTCGACATTGTTATGGATAAAGTTTTTTTTTTTAATACAAAATAAATAAACCATTTCTGGAACATAATATTCTGCTAATCTTACTGAGTACAAGAGCTATCTACAGACAGATTGTAAAATAAAATTTAATGAGGTAAAAAACCGTTTCTATATTTACATTTTGTATTGTAGATTAATTTAATATATTTTTCCATCATGAATTTATGCTAATATTCATCAATTTGTTCCAATTATTATCTATCGAATTCGTTATACATTATAATACATACTGATGTGATATAATATTTATTCGTACTGATTTATGATACACCCTACTCATTTGTTAGATTTTATTTTATACATAATCACTACACGGGCTGCTATTTATGCGTCCGGAAAATCAAAAAGAAACAAACATCTATCATTTAATATGGTTTTATTGCTTTTCAAAATATTCACTATAATGATCGATGAACTTTTGCATAGGCTGAAACCAATTTAATAGAACATTTTCCATTCTGATTGAGGTATCTCTAAAACCTGCATTTCGAACGCATATCAACGGCCTCTTCGCGGCTCGAAAATTGTTAACCACCTAATTTATTCTCCACGCTTGGGAATAAATAGAAATTGTTGGGTACCAAATCGGGGCTGTATGGCGGATCTTTTGACTTTTCAAAAACCGAGTTGTTTCAGCCGACGTGACAGCTAGCATTGTGATGATGTAGAATGATTCTGCGTTGTCGGCTGTTCTTTCTTCAAAAACTGCTGGCAAACAAATAGTCGTATACCACTTAGACCAGAGCATAGTGACGCATTCGTTTGCAAAATTGTTTTAATTCGTAATTTTTTTTTAATATCCGGGAGGTCTTCCTGATTATAAAAGTGTAAGATGACACTTGACATCTTTTGACGTTATTGTTTAAACAACGAAAAACTATATAGCCTAGGAAAAAATGCATTTTTTGCAATAATTTTTTTTTATATTCTTTACACTATTTCGGATGAAAAAAGTCCTGATACCCATAATCATATCTCCAACCCATTGTTATGATTTTTTTAAAATTGAAAATCGCGAAAAATCCTAATTTTCTTCAATTAAAAAATATACCTTAAAAATTGAAATGCTATAATTTTTAATTTTTATCAAAAAATTCAACTGTATTAAACAAAATAGTCGAAATAGATTTTAAAATTTTTGTTTATTTCTATGTTTTTTTACGTTATAACAATATTCTTATACAGCCAAATTTTCGTGTAATATCTTATGTATTCTCGTCATAATTACGCCCAGGGACGCCTTTATCTCGCGATATGTAACGTGACAATCTTGCATTATTAGTTCCCGCACAATATCGGTATTTTGTGGTACCTGCAACAAACGACCTACTTTAAATTCGTTCGTGAACTCACGATTAAGCTCACTAAACCAGTGATACACAGGGTTTTTGATGGTACTTTATCCCCAAAAGTCGAAATGAGTTGATCGATGGACTTTTTTCAAGTTAGCTCACGCCTAAAATGGTAATAAATCATCGCACAAAAATTTTCACGAGTTAAATCCATGGTGATGAAGACAATTTTCACAATGGCGGCATAATGGTAAAACAATTGACAGTTACATGAAACAAACTGATCTACAGCCAAGAAGTTCTATTTTTAATTGTTGTAATTACTTTTTAAATATTGTTCTGTATGCGGCCAGTTCCAGATGCATAAATAGCAACCCTCGTATACATTTATGTTAGATAACAGAAGAAAAAGGACAAACGAATGGTCATTGACGGCTTTAATAAGACACTCCATTGCACGTTGCAGAGCGTCAAAATATTATACAGTAATTTAATGTTTTTACGCATACGTGCAATTTGTTCGTTAGGTAATACACAGTAATTTATTATCATGTACGAGAAATTCAGGAGCAATTTATCGACGGCAGTGCAATTTTAAGAATAAATTCTAACATAAATTTAAATTATTCCGAGAATGACAAAGGATTTACACCCCAAATCTTCCAATGTACAAATTTTCAAGTGCTGAATATCAACAAAATATAGGTCGTACTAAATAGTCTAAAATATATATATGTTTTAATATTATAATATGGAAACTTAATTGTATACTACGTACATCAACTAACATATATACGGCAATTTTTATTTAAGTATTTAGTTATTACGGTTAATTAATTATTGTTATAAGGTGTTTAGCAGACATATGGCCGACAGCGGCGCTGGCATTGCTCGGGGCTGCGTGCGTGATAGCCACAAGAGAAACATCATTGGGCCGCGGCGACGTAGGACGCCAACTAGCTGTTGGCACACTGGGGCTCGCTATCTTTCCACCACTGGCTGGACTCGCCGTGGATGATTCTAACAAAGCCAACTTTACAATTCCCTTCGTCATGCACGCGATCCTCATGCTTATAGCCGCACTCATATTAATATTTGATGGGTAAGTAGCCACTTATAAAATATTATATTTATGTTTATTCGTGTATTAACTATCGACTAACATATGCTCCTGCTTCAGATTCAAATTATTTTTATTTCATACGTAATTAAATAATATTTGAAATACATCATAATATTTTGGGAATTTACACTTTACCACTCACTTCCGAAGGCAGTCTTCTTTTATAAAATACGAGCAAGAGACTTGGAAAGAAGTAGAAAAACATATTATCGTTTGGCGTTTCACCTACTCTTATCATTAAATTGGCTCATGCGCTTCCTTTCGAACCTGGAACCAAACGCGTTCCCTGTAGTTTCGAAACACAAATAACAGAAAATTACGAATAAGAAGAACACGTTGTCAACTTTCTTTAGCGCCAATCACACAAGCTCGAATCGAAGTGTCCACTCGGACCATGAGCATTTTTTATTAAAATAAAAATTTACATTTGTGAAATACATTCAGTGCAGGATGAGCGACTCTATTTGGTCCATGCGCGACTGTAGCGCCACCAAATGTTTGAATTAAAGGGGGCTGTTAGAGATATTTTGACTACGAATGCGAATAAGACTTCACGATGAAAAAAAAATTTTTTGGTAAAAAAATTTGAGAATTTTAAAAATAAGTACAATTTATATTTCTTCCTATTTTATATTTATATGGTTTCAGTTAGCAATTTTAAATAAAATAGTTCAAAACTCGATTAAAATTAGGTTAAGTAATGTTAAAGCGTAACAAAGATTATACCTTGGCAAATAATAAAAACCGAAGATTATTTAAATAGTTATTCCTCAGTTGAATTGTTATATATTTGTTAAATTTGTAAAGATTCTTTTCATATTTACTTTCAAATAAAAAATGGAAATAGTTATAAAAGCGAATTTTCATGTTTTCCATCAATCACTTATAAAATTGCATTCGAGCCATATTCATCAAAGGAATAATGCAAGTTATTTACTCAAGTCACACAATATTGTTAAATGTGATTAAAAAAATTATGATTTATGCCACATCAAATAATATGAGAATTATTTAATTAGTAATTATTTTGTTTTGGATTAATAAGGCTCGATAAATAACTGATGTGCCAAATGTTTAAGTTTTTCATTTTAGTGCAAGTCATCGTAAATGTAACACATATCGAAGAGTTTTTCGCATTGAATATGAAAATTTAAAATTCAAAAAAAGTTAATTAAACATTAAAAATTATCATGTGTTCTACACGTCTTTCTTTTTATAAAAACGTTCATGTTCCATCAAACTTATTGAATTCTATAACAAAAAGAATAAAATGAAAGTAATAAAAGCAAAAATCATCGCAAAAACAATATTCATTAACTAGGTGATACATAAAGCTACATTTTCTCCGATATTAAAATATATTTTTTAAGTAATTTCAATCTTTGTTCAAATGTAAAAAATAATGTTAATGTTTTTAGTTAGTTTTAAAGTAATATCATTCACATTCGCCATAAGTCGTAACTCGTGAAACGGCTTATTTAAAAAAAATCGGTAAACTGAAAAAATTTCATAATTTTCCGAGAATGGAAAAAATGCTACAAATACTGAATTAAATTTCAATATAAAAATTATAAACTTAAAAAAGAAAAATCTATATAGGTTCAAAAATGGTCCTTAGAAACCCCCTAAAACACTCTCTTTTAGCGGTTTTTGCGATTTAATCAATAAATTACAAATGGAATTTCAAAATTTTTTTCATATTCATGTAGTCCTTATCCATACGCATCTTTTGACATCAATCATTCTCCTAGATTTAAAGTTCACGGCACGAGAGCGTATTAGCACTTTCGCTGGAAATGAGGCCTTTTCTGAAGCGATCGAAAGAACATTAATCAATGTTGAAATAATTGTTTACACAAGACGTACGAATTTCTTATTGTCTTCTTTTGTCAGAATTATTTTTAATACGAATATTAAAGTGATTAACTTTTTCCTTCTTAATGCAGCAATAAACTTCTTTCTTTGGATTGTTTTCCGTTTGGCAATCGCAAATTTATAAAATTTACATTTATCTTTATTGTTACTACTTTTGTAGTTCACAAAGAGCAACTCTGGTGGTGATTTTATTTTTAAGTATTTATTTTAGAAAATGCACGTTTATTCGATAGCCCGAAAGTTTTAAACAGCCTCCTAAAACGCCTAAATTATCCGCTGCGAACGCTGGAGTCGATTTGGTTCTCCCCACTTACGACTTCGCACGGAACGTATACATATACGACAACGAATAGAGATCATAGGACCTTTGACCATTCACATAGATGTTCCTCACTGACAGAACGTTTTTCTACTTCCAGCCGCATGCCGTTGTCGACACCGGAGTGGTGGTGGCACACGGCGACCGGGGTGCTGGCGCTGCCCATGAATACGGTGCGGCGTTACGGCGCCGAAACAGCTGGCCTCTTCGTTGTAATTACGCTGTTGGGAATCCTCTGTTCTACTATCGATTCATATTTGCCATGGTGAGAACGACAGTTGGGACACATTACAAAAAAAAAATGATGAATTATATCAAGAGATCTTAAATCTGATAGTTTATCGAAGTAATTGATTTTATTCATGATTATGAAATGGTCCACCTAAGTATGTTAACTTTGAACCGCGATTTTCAATTCCTATGATACATGATCATAATTTCACTCCTATAGTCAGAACTAGATTTCGGCCTCACTACGACACATCATGTTACAATTATATTTATTAGATGACAATTGCAAGATTTATATTTATTTGTCTGATCATTTCGATTCGATAGGGTTGAAAAATATCAATTTAATTTGTGAACTAAAGGACCACCATCGAGATAATCCCGTATCATCACAATCTTTTTATTGTAAATTGAGGGGATAGATTGGAGGACTGATTGATGACTGTTGTCACCGATGATAACATCAGAGGCCGACGGCATAACGTACTATCCAAGTCATATAGGTGATGAATCCGCGATTCTCCTACACGTCGTCACAATTAAGCTACGTTCGAGTTACTCGTGAAAACCCCATGGCAATTCGTCACGTAAGAGATTAATGTGTCCAAATGGACAAAGTTAAAAAAAAAGCGATATTGTATTCTATTGTCTATTGTATTCTATTGCACCCCGCATCTCCCGCAATGAATTTTTATCAAATATTTTCAACGAACAGAGACGACGGTTGTACATATTTAGTGATTTATGTGTGAAAACATATTCGTAAATACAGTGCTAATAGTATTACTTACTTTGTATTCAGGACAATCTATGACCTTCGCATGCCGTTGAACCTGGGCGGGTGGACGTCGCAACTGGCGGGACTTACGATAACTGTGGGCGCGCTGCCCGCCGTGCCTTTCCTGTGGTGGGCGGAAGCCGTTGTGGACTATATCGGCCATTCCAATCTCCTCATCACGGCTTTCATATTCTATTGCCTCCGTTATACCGGTAAACAATACAATTAATACTAAAATAATAACGAAACACGTAATTCCCCATAAATGTAACGTACTTTTTGGACGCGCTATAAAACTACATTTGCACAATTATGTATCGATTCCTTAAGTTGGACGTGTTGCTTTTGAAATTTTCGATTGTGTACTAGGAAGTTACGTACATAAATTTTGTTTTAACGAAAGTCTGCACTCGTTTGCGGCGCTAGTGTTATGTAAAGTTTGACATTTCATATCAGTTTTCATAGATACACTGTATTTTTGTTACATAAACTGCCGCAGGACTCTTTTGTGGTATACATTCTATTATGCACATGAAAATGACAACATAATCATTAAATTATTTAGTGAGGAGAATTACAATAGGAAACGAGCAGTTAGAGAAAGTTCTGAGTACGTAAATAGTACAATATTATTTCGTCAACTCTATTTTTCATTGTATTGCATCTACATGCCTGATAGAAGAAAGATACCAGTGCATATGCTCTATACTAGCTCAATGAATCTTGCCTACTACAGTATTTAAAATTATGTGTTTATTCATTGTTGTTTTATTGTAACTCGACATGTGTGCAGCGCTGGCAGCTACAACGAATACAGATTGGGTGCTGGTGTCGGAGTCTTTGGAAGTATTTACAATGAGTCTGGTGTGGGTGACCGCAGTCCTTTACTTCCGCCATCTCGTACCACGAAAATACACCACGACGGGTCAAGCGTTGCCTGTGATCGCGCATTTCTGCATTGGTAATTAGATTAATGACATGCTTACAATAACTAAGGTATATTAATTAAAATTTATAAGTAAAATTTAGAAATCACTAACATTTATACATCTGCACGAACATATTCTAACCAGCAAAAAAAATGTAAAGAATTGAGATTCTTTTTATAATTACTATATTTACTTAGATAAAAAACCGGGATGGATATGAAATTTTACACTTTTTTTATCAAACTGAGCGATGCAAAGTAAGGTCATGAGTTTTTCATTGGCGTACGTGTGTTGATTTTGATGATTATTACATTAATCGATTTGTCTCAAACTTGTGAATATCTAAAGACAGAATTAAATATAGCGACAACCAGACGCCATATTAACACAAAAGTAAAAGCTGACAATTGTCAAATTAGATATCATTAAATAGGCCGTTAAAATTGAAATTTAAATTTCCATCAAAATTAGATTTTTATTATACATTCTTCGTTTTGAATGGCCGTTTAAGATATATAACGATTTAAAGTTGGTTAGATTTTGTTTAGCAAAAAGTTGAAGGTATGTATCTTCTTAAATGTAAAAACCTATTGTCTCCACCTGTATGACATAGTTTACTTATAATATTAAGTTTAATAATCAACATCTTATAATAAAACTTTCTACAAATATTGGTTAAGGAATCTCAGGGAAATAACATTGCACATCTACAAAGGCATTCTACATGTGCCGATTCGATCCCATTTTATTAAAAATGCAATGAATTATTTTTTAAAAGGTCGATGTATCGGTGCGTTGATCGGCGGACTGGTGACTATGGAGAATGATCTGGATTCGGCTCGTACGCTGCGCTCGGCCCTGGCATTAACGGCTCTCGTGGCGGCTGTGGTTTACCTTGCACTTTATCATTTGCTGCTGGCCCCTCGCTGCGCCGCACAGCCCACTCCACCTCATCATGCTCTCATACAAGGTGGCAAATTGATATTTTACTGGATTTATATATTTATTAATAATGAACAAGTAACATTCCTCTTTCCTTCGTAATAAAGCTACCACAGTGGAAGGACAAGTCAAAGGTTCGAATTTTGGTTCTTATATAGAGTTATAAAACCCTTATATAACATAAATAAAAAGTATTATTAAGAAACTACTATTTTATTGATCGACACGAAAACACCAAACAAAACTCAACACGTTCAATTTCGTTGTTTTCGTGTTTGTTGATCAAAGGCAAAATCATCCTTCGACTATATGTGATCCCTCCCCATCCAGAAGGGAATCACATAGTTGAAGTCAAATCAGAACAGGCTATTCGATTACAATAATAATAGAAACCCAGTCTATGGCATCATGAGTCCAATAACTCCACTTGGATCCGCCCCCGAGTTGGGGTTGGTGAGGGGTGATACAATAGCATCAATGCATCCGAATTTTAAAACTATATGTCTTAAAAATGAATGTGTTCACTTTCTCAAGCCTGTATGCAAAATATATAAATGGTATATATTAGGCACATTTTAATTATTTTGTAAAAATAAAAGCCATGATTGATACGTCAACTATTGACTGACAGTACAAAAATCCATTATGTGTGGCTGATTTTACAAACAGATGTAAACATTCCGAGCTTATCGTAATAATGTATAAGAACTATTTTTTTAATTAATTATGTAGTTAGGATATTGTGAGAGCCATTAAAATTCGCGAGGTACAAAATATTCCGGAGAACTTCTCAATCCTCATACATGCCCATCATGCACTTGACCGATGTCTCGCCACAAAGTTTTTAATCGTTATACTTCTTTTTCATATGATGTTTTAGGTTTGAACACTAACGGAGCGTCCAATGGTTCATACTCGCCGATGCGTGTCTACCACGAAGAGCGGGCGCGTAAAGGTCATTTCAGATATTAAGAAAAATCATCAAGCTTCGCTTTTATCATAAGACCTAGCTTTACATCTATTTTAAGATGAAGTACGATGTGAGTACACCGTTGTGATACATGTGCTTTTTTATAATATGTACTAATAATTTTAGCTACGTGAATATTTATTTCTTGATTTAAAAAAAAATTGTAATTTCGGTTGCTTTTATAAATGTTAAATTTTCAAATAAACGGTATTCACTGCCACTTTTTTTAATTAGTTAAACGCCCTTTCATATGCCTTCTTATTATGTGAAATCCGTTAATTTAACACTAGATTTACAAACATAACATTTATATCAATAATTTTTTATTTATTTATCTACTGGCATTCGTTCGCGGCTGCACCCGTACGGAAATAAGATGAATTCTTCACTATTTCTATACAGCGATTTCTTTTTCAATCATGATCCAGATTGACCCGGTCTTCTCTATTCTCATTCCGATTCTCGATTTCGATCTTATTCTAGTTCTTTTATTTCAACTGGATTCCGATCTCGACTTTTGAGCTACATAGTCCGGAACCTCGAAATTCGATATCGTCGCCCATTACAATGTCAATTTTGCTCCCGCTTTTTTTCCGTTCCCGTTCCGTTCACGATTACTATGCGCTTCCGATCTAGATCTAGATGCGCTTCTGACCACTTTTTTGCTCAAGTCCGGATGCTGGTCCCGCTTTTGGTTACAAAGCCGGTGCGGTCTAAGTTTTTCGGCTCACTGTCCCACTCTTAATACTCATCTTCATCGTGTATTCGAAACCTAGTTCCGCTCTGGGCTCTTTCAAACTACATTCCAATTTGAATTCGATGCTTTCCCGGTATCGATCACATAAAACCTATTCTTGATTTATCTCTTCGTATAGCATAAAGAACCGTTGCGAACATCTGCGAAGTAGGCCCCAATCAGTTCCCAATGTCCCTCTAACATATTTTTCTTAATATGTAAATAGAATTGAAAACAATTTAGTTCTCGCATTATTAACTTTATCAATGGCGAAATTCCTTAATAGACGCTTATATCAAGAGCTAAATTTGATAAAAAATCTCTTAGCTGATACCTACACCATGACCTATCTGCCTGTAATTTGTTTATAAAGCTTACACTTCCAGAAATTTGGTGAGTGTTAATTTGCTTATATTATACTTATTCAGTATGTAGGTTTATAACATATTTACAATTCTGTTGTACATTGCTGATGTATGACGCACATCAGTGATGATGCACAAACTACTGTCATTAGTTATAAAAATTTCTATAATTCTAGGGAATAAATATATATCAACTTCTAATACAAGGTATACATAAACGATGAAATGCATTTTTTTTTAATAATAATCCCAAATAAGTTACGATATAAGCATTATTAAAAGTGAATTTTGAATTCAATCTGATATCGCAATGCTATGATTTTACTGTACCTACCCACTCTAGTTACATCCATACTGAATGAAATATTTGGCAAATTTATTATAACGTCGGAAAATTCTTTTCTTGAAGCTATTTAAAAAAAAAAAACAAAATTAACCAAATGTCAAAAGCAACATTTACATCACTAATCTACTTTATAATAACCTGCACTCGTAACAAGGAATCTATAATGTTTACGATACAAAAATGAATGTCACAGGTAACAATAGAACAGGTGTTCATAATTAAAGACTCCAGTTTTCGATGTTTTTGTCACCATAATTCCATCATGTCCATAAAACAACGATTTCAAAGTTTCTTAAACGTTCGTAAAGTATAACTAAAAGGGTTTTATAACAAATAAAAAACGATTAGACGAAATGCACAGGTAACAATAGAACAGGTGTTCATAATTAAAGACTCCAGTTTTCGATGTTTTTGTCACCATAATTCCATCATGTCCATAAAACAACGATTTCAAAGTTTCTTAAACGTTCGTAAAGTATAACTAAAAGGGTTTTATAACAAATAAAAAACGATTAGACGAAATGCATTACATTATTAAAGTTCAATAATAATTTTATACCTAATAGTAACCAAATTTGGATTTCTACAATTTTCTCATTTATCTAAGTATTTATCATTTACATTTATTATTCACTATTTCTTGAACTATATGTTTTACTACAAATTGCACACTAAAAAAATATAAAGTATGTTTTTCTTACAATTTAAAATTATCTACCTGAATTTGTGATATCAATACTCAAAAGTTTTGCCGAACATTGAGCAAAGTTAGATGTTTATGTACCTCTCGCAGTCGAATCTTTAAAAATCGCTACATGCAAAAAAAAGTGTTACGAATAGCGCCTTGTGAAAAAGGCGCTATTCTGCATTTGCTATAGAGGTAAGCCTCAAGATTTGCATTTAAAGTTTAAAACAAGGAAATCCAATAAAATCTAATTTTCATGAAACGAACTTTTAAATTTGTATGGTGTTTGTAAAATTATAAAGCCTTAATTTGCAGTTTTTGCCCGACTGCGGCGAAGCCCAAAAAGAGGTTACACGTTTGAGCTGTATGTATGTATATCCTTTCCACGTTCTCTTGCAAGTATACTAAATAAACAGTTGTCGATAACGATGTCGTTAGATTTGTATTATCGATGCGAATATCACTGAGTATAGCACTAATAAGAAAAACCAAAATGATGGGGTTTTTCGCTCCAACTTAAGCGACTTAAATTTTTTTCACAGGTTTTAAGAAACCATCACAAAAATATAGTCTTTTTTTAAAATCATTTCATACTAGAATGGTATACTTCCTATAATACTAAAATTACATGTTTGTGTACTTATCACAATGACCAGTTTTGAAACGTAATTATATTACGCCTTTTTCTCTCTTGCTGTCAATTATAACTAATAATGTATTCGAACACCAGCAAGATTTTTCAACAATTACAAATTAAATTTACGTTGTAAGTGTTGACTACTGACGGACTACCTTGTAGAGCTGTGCTGTGGCCAACTTGATTGCAACACGAGAATGGGTCAGCTCGGCCGGTGAAATATCACTCCCATAGAAAACAGACATGACGTAATAACCTTTGCTGTTGTGTTTCGTCCAGTGAACGTTCCAGTAGCCCACTCCCCCACCCATCAGATATCCTTTGTAAAAGGCCGATAATACACTAGTGACTTCTCTGGAGTTGAGAATATCCATGGGCGGCGAAGACCACCTACTCTCTGGTAGCTAGTTTTCTCGTGTACCCCTTGAAATGATACAAAGATATATAAAAAGACAGACACCGGTACAGATGAAAGAAATATTTGCTTGTAAAAAAAACGAAGAATATATATTTGGTATATATTCTTCGTTTTTTATATACATTTCAAAAATCAAAAAATGGCTTCTTCTTTTTTAATTAATCTTGTATATTAATTTTATATTTAATTAATCTTGTAAACGTATCTTGCATATTGATATAAAACTGATTAAGTAACAGGTATATTAAATAGGTAATTGGCACTTTATAATTTTATTTTTAAATATTGTTCTTAGTGTTCTTAATATCTAGCAACAATTACTTAACGAAGTATCGAAAAAAATATATCACATTGTTTCTCCGAATCGAGCAATATCGCCATGGCATCACGAAACTCGGGATTAGTGGATCACAACACATAGAGACTCGCTGCATAAGCCCAGCCACCCGTTGGATTATTCGGAAAGATTTAGAACAAAAATGTTAGCATCAATCATATAGCTAGGGGCTAGCTGGCCTGTAGATTATTCTAGGTATGCACGTTACAATTTAAAAGTTAGATTTACGTACTTTCTCTGACGACATATTTTATTTGTACAATGCGCGTCATATACAATTAGGCATTTCAATTCTGTTCCACGCAATTTGCTTTTTCGTTTCTTTTCTTCTTAGTTTTGAATACTTTTGATTTTCAGGGCAATCGTATTTTAAGTAAAAGCAAATTCTTATCACTAAGGGAGCAATTCTTGTATATATATAAATTTAAACACTGGTATCTCGGAAATGGCTCTAACGATTTCGATGTCAATTTGTACTCAGAAAATGTTTTTCTTTTCAAACTTATCTATGTCAAAATTTTTCGTTGGAAAAACGCGATTAAAAAAATATTTTTCTAAATGTTGCTTTATAGCGTCTTTTCATTGAATTTAATAAACAATTGCATTTTTACTATTCTATCGTATGTAGTATCGTAGTACCAGTAAGCTTAAAGAAACGTTTTCAATAATAGTTAGCACTGCTTGACATAAACTAGACAATTGGCACTACGTGTCGTTATTAACATAAGAGTAGTTAAGCGGTTAATTTTGCATATTACATATCTAAATATTTATAGTTGGAAATGAACATAGCAACATTCCCTGCAGAAAAATTATTATTTCATTATTATAACAGACAAGATCTCCAATTCAATATTTTTTTAACAGCCGACCTATTTGAAGACCCAAGCTATAACAATGTGTCAATCCCTCCTATAGATATAAACTTATGAGGCATTAGCGCGAGTATAAAATGGCAATTTTGAGATTGTAAATTTATTAAATGACGCTGCATCTTAATTATTAAACTTAGTTTACTAAGGAACTCATTATTGTACCTACATAAAACAGCACCCGTTAATAATGTTAAAATATGCCATAAAAAGATACCATTGCATTATTTTTTATCAATTGTTTTTCTTTAAGTATTCTAATCTGTTCTGAGCAGAGAGTACCTCAGCTTGGTACGATCTTTACATTGACAAATATCAAATGGAAATAAAAAAGATGATTATTAAGTTTCTATTAAAGTATTGCAATCGCGCATGTTAATACTCCTTTTGGAATTATTATAATTCATGGAAGAAAAATACAAAAATTATTTAAGTAAATAAATCAAAACATTCAATGAGCTGCCATAAAATTCAGGTTTTAAAATCTTTATACATATTTACAGTTATAATAAAAAAATTAACTACTAACTAAAATAATCTACATAGTTACTTTACTATATTCCATTGGTTTAGAATTCACCATTTTCATATGTAAAATTTTATTGTAATCAGAAATAAGATCCAATATTTAACATTAAGAAAAAATAAAAAATACACAAAAATCTTGTTCATTTATGTACTATGGTTTATATAATATAGATATGCCATTAACAAGTTCTAACACAGAAAAAAAAGAAAATATTGTATCAAGTGAGCATTTACGTCAATGTTGTACTTTTACTTTACGAATAGATGTTTTAAAACAAACAAACATGTCTTGATCTGCAATTTGCATCTAATTGACTAAAATGCTCCTTTGACATAACTTGCCTCCAGGGCATGTACATATTGCATAACATATATTAAAAAAATATTACAATAAAAATTAATATTTAAAATGTAAAATATCACTGCACAGACATAAATTACACAAACCCTTATCCTACAAAGTGGCGCAGCATATTGTGCGATCAACAGATCTGCACAGAAATAGCATTAGATCTTTTAGTGAATGGTAATTTGAACGATACAAAATTACAACCTAAAACTAATATTTCCAAAAATAGGAATATGAAAGTGATCCAATCTTTGCATTTCACAAAACAAAAACAATTACATCAATAGAAGCTGGATTTATCAGTGTTTCAGGTTTAGTTTGCAATAAATTTCAAGCAGAAAAAATATGCGTTCATACTTATTGTATTAGACATATTTTTTGTTAATTGATTTAATTTAAACAAGACAAGCTGTATAACTGATTACATTGACCTACAATATTCAAACACTGGACGGGAAAGCTTCACTTAGTAGAGAACATCGAGAAACGACGTGGTTCCATTTAGTCTGTAAAGTAAGATCTCCGGGTTGAGTGTGGATTTTTTATTATTAAAACCAGAAGAAATTTTGTGCTGTTTTCGCTTACCAAGATTGAATAAAATAACAATTGCTTCAATATGTGTTTATATTTATCTTTATACATATTTTGTACTCTCCCCTGCCCCTAAAACTCAGCTTAGCTTCCTGTCTACTCCGCAGTTCAAGAAATTTATATCATGACTATAACATCTTTTAAAACATATATTAAAATGTAAATTATTATAGAATCAATACCAGGTCCGTATTTTATTAAATCTAAATAGCGCCCTTTATGATTTGGTTGGTTACACCTTTTCTGCTTTGGTTTACTTGGATTTGTTGCACATAAATGTAAAATGCAAATATTCAAATTATTGAAAAAGCTGCTATTTGAAGAAATAATGAAAGAAATAATAGCGAAATACACTTACATTAATATTAAACCATATTTGGTTTAGAGCGATTAACAAAAGCAAAAGAATTGTTTTTCAATGTCATAGATAAATAACAAAATATAGTTGAATTTTTTGACTTTTGATTGAAATTGTCTGCCTCATTTTAATTTGGTATTTTATTGAGAGACACCATTATCATACATCCATAATGACATGTCATTTATTCACTTGTCTTTTAAGTGATAGTATCATAATTCATTTTTAATCATTTTCTTATTTAATGATTAACAAAACTGAAACATTTTAATTTTTAAACTTGTGATGGAAATATCCATTTATCAATGTAATGGAACAAGTTTAACAAGAAATTTAACAAATAATATAACTGTAACGAAACAAATCAATAACGAAATTATGTAACATGTAACTAGTTCTTCACACCATAATGGGATTGCAATTCATTAGTGATAATTTGAATGTTTATTTCGAATAATGACAGTGTTTGTGCATCTATTTCACGCATGCATGCATTTCACTTTAGGTTCATGGAAATTTACTTATTAGCAAATCTGTAGACTACTTGTATAAGTAATGACTCAGAATGGCTCAACAGTCACTCAGCATCGACGACCTACGCATCATACTCAGGGCAAATCAAATGGCGAGAAATTTTGACATATGATATGTTCAATCGGTTAATAATTTTTTTTTTTATATATAAAATGGAGGAATTAGCCTGCATAATCTATCTTAAAAATTTATGCACGCAACGGTCTACGAAGTAATTTTCAGTCAAGTATGTTATTTGCTTACCTACTATCTCAAAATTCTATACATGGTCCTTTCTAAAGTTTCTCTAAAATTATTGAACTAGTTTTCGAGATCTCCAAGATGACTTCTGTCAATTTTTCGCAATATTAATGGATGATTTAATTTTAAACAAACTAAAAATTATAAAATACATATGAACTCCTCTAATAGCATACATTATTCCGCAATTTGAATTTGGTACGTTAATTAATTAGTATATAGAGAAATAACTATGTAAAGACTGATGTTATCTGTGTAATCAAAACCACAAAAAAAAATGAAACAGGTAATCCATAAAGTGATTCTATAGAAATACATTCATTTCTCCAATCTTACCATAAAATGCTAAAGCATTTTAAAATTCATACTAGTCAACTATGTGGTAAGCATAAAATTACGAAAATGAAATTGAATTTACGAATCTGCTAAAATTTTAAGAAAAATAATAAGCATTATTTTATTATAAATAAACCTTGCCTAAATGTCAATATGGGCATTCCTAGTTTTGTAAGCTAAAATACATATTGTTCTTACGAAACTTTACACAATATTTTGTTTTTTTTTTTTTTGTAATTATTTTATCTTACATATTTCAATAAAATAATAATACCATGAGAAGTTACTTTCACCAAAATTTTTAAAAAAGATTTGATTTAACTTGAATCAATTACTCATTTTATAAGTACACACTTTATGATCAATATTTGTTGAAAAGATGTTCTAAACTAATTAGTAAGATCTTCACTATGAAACTTTTACAATCTTAAAATGTACCATATATCAATGTCAATTGAGACAAATGAAATGGTCTTGTTCGTATGTGAACTTTCATAATAATTCAGATAAAATAAAAAAGAGCACCATAGCCTATTGAAAATTTTATTTTAGAAGAAATTCCTACATGAAAAGAGTAATCCATCTCCATCGAAAAAAAAATCTATATAATATTTTGAATGAGAACATAAATGTTATCCTTGTGAATATGAATCTGAGTACCCAATAGAAAAAACCTGTACATATTATTGAGATAATTGATATTATACTGATTAATAAGTTTATTTTATTAAATCAATTTTAAAGTGTACTTCACTTCAAAAACAAATTGAGTTATTGAAATAGAATATATTTTAATATCAAAATTAAAGTTAATATCAAAAAGCAACGTTTTATAAGGGTCATTCTAAAAAGTTTCAATTGCAATTGTTTGTATAAAAAGTCACTAGTTTTTTCCTAATACTATTCAGGATATAAATAAATAGTCATTCCAAAATACTTATTATCTGACTGCGAAGTCTCAACCTCATTTGGCAACAAATATTGCTATAACTAAACAGTCATGATTATGAACATTAGTGTTTCCTGTGTAAAATTTAATGCAGTTATAACTTTTTGGTGTGGATTTTCACATATAGCTCCATAATAAAATAAAACGCTTCATAAGATATAATAAAAAGAAAGTGCTACACCTTAGACATAACATTTCTTTACTGTGATATATGTTACAAAAATTAGTTACATAATAAGTAAAATAATGTTCATTCATCTATATGCTGTCCACATATTCAGGAAGTATTAGCCGATTATAATAACTTAATCTTTTATGATAGGGCAAAATATTAAATTATTAGCCTGGAAAGCTATTATGAAAATTGTGTATTTTTGATATTGTTTGCTCACACAGGTAAACTTTGCTAAATTGCATACGAAACATTTATCAATTCGAGATAAAATGCAATCATTTTTAAATTCAAACATTAGGTAAAATAGGCGGTATAATTATTGATAATTTTGAATAAAAATTACTTTTGGAAAATTATATAAATCAGTCCACTTCGTAAGATAAGGAAAGAAACTGTTTAACAGAAATCATAATTCCGAAAAGTAATTTTCAATACAGATGGTGAATTCAATTTTTATATCATATAATTAATTATAATAAACTAATTTATATACAATTCATGTGGAGATTTCTCTTATGTTAACGTTTTGATTATCCAATGCAATAATCTCATTAATAAGCTTCGTACAAAATTACAATTTTTCAATTACCAAGTATAGATTCACCATCCGCATCAGTAACAACATCCTCGTCGGGTTCATTCCCTAATAATTTTTCAATAATTTCATCACTTATATCTGTATCGTCTACCTTACTAGAACTACTTTGTGCATCACAATTAACATTGCTTTCCTCTTTTTCACCAACATCACTTGTCATTACTACACCATTATCATTACTGATTTCATGTTCCTTCTCTACTTTATTATCGTTAGCATCAGTTTCCTTGTCGATACTCTTTGTTAGCACTTCGTCTGTAGTCTGCGAATTTGTTTGCCCTTCGTCTGCGGTCTGTGAGTTTGTTTGCAATTCATCAGTATCATTTTCGTTTTTATTTATACATAATTCGTCTACATCCTCTAAATCATTTGCACTTTTTTTCTTTAACACATTTATATTTTCAATATGCTTTTGACCTTGTCCATTTAAATCATTGCATGAATTTACGACATTCTCAGTTTCAATATCATTTCTTTTAGTATGTATTTTTATTTGCGATTCATCATTAGTATTTTCATCTGCAGATAATTCACAGACTCTTTCTAAGATATTTGTATTTACATCATCCTCAATTGTTTCATTATTTTCCACACAATTTGAATTTTCTAATTTATTTTCAATATCCTTCTGCTTTGAAATATCCAATATATTTTCTTCATTTAACTTTTCTTCAGCATTATCATTTTCGGTAGACGAATCCAATAGCACTGTATTACTTTCATCATCTTTATTAACATTTATACATTCAGATGTATTATAGGTATCATTTGATTGGATTTTTGATGTATTGGGATCGACAGTAACAATACGTTCATTGCAAAATAAATCTATATCGTTAGAGGTTGCACTTGTTGACTCGATCTTATTGGAATCAATTGAATTTTCATCAATGAAAATGGGATCGTCATTATCATCAGCATTCGGCAATATCTCTACATCATCATCGTCTTCTTCATCTTCTTCGCTAACAGCACTGCCACTTTTTTTAAGTATGTAAGATTTTAAACCCTTATTAAGATTTTCTCGAATTTCATGAAAACGAGCAGCGGAATTATTAAGAACTCTTTCTAGTGTACTATGTAAATTTCTCATTTCATCTACTGTACGTGTGCGTAAAAATTGTGTGGTCGCCTCCCTTTTCAATTTTTGTAATCGTAATAATGAATATTGTAAGGCATCAATACCATCAATGAGGTTGTAACGATACCATTCCACAGGTGTTTCCATATCACAATCCCTGGTTACTGTAATATCAGTACCTTTATTTACTTTTGCACCTGCATTTGAAGTCTTTGAAGTCCTTCTCGTCATTTTCTGAATGCGCGGTGTTCGCGTTATAACCGAGGCCGGCGGTGTGCTTTGCTGAGGCGCTTTTGGAGCGTCTGTAATAGCAACGATAGTCGCAGAATAACCTCCAGGCATATTAGGGTTAGGATTAATTGCGAATATCCGTCCATCAGGTAAACGATACATTTTCTTACAAGATAATGTTTGAGGATCGATACGGAACTTTAGACCACCCGTTGCAGCGTTTATAGTGACATCATTTTCTGTCATTTGTATAATATTGTTAGGGGAAAGATCTGGTAATGAATTGGGAGGCCTAGGTACCAACGGCGGTGGTGGAGGTGGACAATCTACCTTAGATGTAACTATTGGAACAGGAGTTATGCATTGCACATCATCGTCATTGTTATCCTCTGAAACCTGTGAAAAAATTGTCATTTTTATTTTTGATAAGACATTAATTAATGAAATAACTAAATTCCTCGTATCTTTTAATTATTTGTCTTATAGAAAATTGTCACTTACTTCACACAAAGGTTCCAAAAGCAAATCAGGAGTACAAACAACATTATCCCTATTGTT
Source organism: Eumeta japonica (assembly GCA_005406025.1). Classification (NCBI taxonomy): domain Eukaryota; kingdom Metazoa; phylum Arthropoda; class Insecta; order Lepidoptera; family Psychidae; genus Eumeta; species Eumeta japonica. The sequence goes on along the minus strand of BGZK01000304.1, from coordinate 33,849 downwards.
ATTAGTGTTTTGAAAACTAACTGATGCCAATGCTGCAACAGACTCCATGTCCAATCCCTGAAACAATTTTATAAACTTGGTTAATATGTTATTTATGTATCTACATTCCAAACTACACTTAAACAGCAGAATAAGACTTATTAATAAATAATAGAATAGAGCTCTCCTTATTTATATCAAAATGTGTGGATTTTGTTGATTAATTACATTATTTGTGAATTTTAATTGATTAGAATATTTCAATAAATATTAGGTTTGTCTTTATGATAAACCTGATACGTTTACGATCTTTTTTTATAATTGAGTATGACATATGAATTGCAGCCTTGTTTATATTTGCAGAATCTTTTTACCAAGTTGTTCACAGATATATATATCTGAATTCACACAATGACAATTTGTTTTCTATTGGTGATCAGTTCATTAACAAGTTAAAGTGCTCAGTTGTGTAATTTAGTAGTTATGTACTGTATACATAGTTAAGTATAGTATAACTGAAGTTTTTTTTAATATTTCCTTTATTTTTTCAAAACTCTCCCTGATAGTAATATATAATAACATTCGATCTCGAATATGAGATTGAGATGTTGAGAAGTGAACAGGAAAGAGGGGTGAGGCAAAGCTAGACTGCAACTCAGCACATGCACCGATTGGGGAAGGAGGCTCGAGAATAGACAGAGAGAGCAAGTGTGGATATTGAAAAAGCAGGCCCGAGAACAAGCATTTTTTAAAAACAAAGGAGACCTAGGAAGGACTGCTTTAATACAATATAAAATAAATACCAGAAATGAAACGCCAATCAGACAACGACTCGACTGATCTCACTGGTTCGGGAGAAGTAAGTGCAAAACATGTTCAACAAAATGAAAGACAATAAACTCATTATGTCTTCTTTGTATCCATTGTGCTTGCTGGTGGTTTAGGAAAAAAAGAAGGATGGGACATTTCGCATTGGCTACCGCTGGCTCAATTGTGTAGGAAAAACAGAGTTGTCAAAAAAAAGTCTAAGGACAATCTTTTATTACCTCTAATCAATGATACACTGGACACTACATAGGATGAAATTATTTCCCACCTTGAATGTTAAAAGTGGTTATTGGCATTTGAAACAAACTCCAATAATAAAATAAAAAGGTCATTCAGCAGCCGAAATGGAAGTAGATATATTTTCATATGTAATTTTTGGATTTTCAAAATTTTAAAATGCTGTAATTTTTAACTAGTTGACCGATTTGGCTCAAATATGAACTCGACCTTTGTAATAGAAAATAGAAAATAGAACATGTATATTGAGTTTCATTAAAATCTCTGAAGAATTATTGACGCTATCGTGCTGACAAGCCCCACGTTATATCATATATATATATATAAACTTTTGAACCATATGTATTTTCTGACTTAGCTACTCAAGTCAGAAAACATCAAAATTTTCAAAAGTTGCGTCATGAGAACAAGTACAATATTCAGATTTTTATCTACTAAATCTAGTAAAAAGGAGGCGCCTGCAATGGGAATGAGTCTTTGGCTGTTCAAAGTCATGTTGTTTGAGTTATATAATGCTCTCAGTACCATGCAATGACTGATAGAACATGTACCGGTAAACTAATTGTGTCTAGTACACCTGGATGATGTTATAGTAATAATAACACAAGAAAAAAGTGTCTGTTGCATAAAATTTTTTTATATGAATCTGAATTGTTTTTCCACGTTAATTTTAAAAAACATATGCCGTTTTTATGTAACGGTTCTAGTTTTACCCTTATAGAGTGACAGGATTTATCAATAAAAATGCACATAGTTTACGTTATAAAAATTAATTAAATGTATCTACGAGTTTAAGTTTTCTAGTTCCGATTGTTCCGCCGTCGCGATCGGTCGCTTTCGGTCCAGTCCCCTAGACCCCATTCAGTTTAGTGTGTGTGGTACCGCGCAGTGTTCATCGCGCAGCGACAGTGAAGTTACGTGCATTCGTTCCAGTGTTCACTCCAGTTTGCTGCACCATTTGCACGCCGAGTCCGCGTCCGGTTTTTGCACCTAGGGAGCGCTTCCGCAGGTTTTCACGCTTCTAATACCGATCGCTTTTTTAATTATTTCGTATATATATAAACGAATTGTCATTGACTATGGAGGGCTACCGCATTTGTCGACCAGCAGCAGTCTTTGGGCCGAACAGTGCTCAAGCGTCGACTGTTAGCGGTCAAACTCTGTTATCGGTGTACGATCCAAAACCGAATTAATTTCAGTGAGTTATGTTACGTTTTCACGTAACGATTATAGGTCATTTCTTAAATTTAAATTTAGTGATTTAAAGACCTAAAGCCCTCGACTGGAACCGTTAGTTTTTAACGGCCTTAATTTAATCTATTACACATTGTAATAGATATTTTAGTTATTATGCCTCTTGCCGGGGCACCATTGTCACTTATGATGTTATTATGTTGTGGTAACCCAGAAGAGTTTCAACGACTTTTCGCGCCGTTGGCACCCACTGTGCCTTCTAGCCGCTTTAGATGAAGCTGTTAAAGCCTACGGGGCTATCGGCAGAGGCCGTTACGTTTCAGGAGGTTTTTAGTCCGTGCGCCCGGACTGCCCATAACGGGTTTTTCCCCTCGTTCCTCTTCACATGGGGAGAAATAAAAAAAATGTATTTATTTTAAAGTAAATTTTCTTTTATACGATTTTCTCACATGAGGTGTGTTAGAAGTACTATTTTGAATGCTCCAACAGTAATCAGCCACCATATTTACGTTCCAGTATCCTTGATGTATCTCCTCTATGATGTGAATATCCTGATAAAAGCCGCCCCTTGTTCCTTGCTTAGGTCACCGAGATTTTCAAGAAAATAGTCTAGATGGCCGTGAAGGTAGTGAAGCTTAATACTCACGTTGCATCCAAGCTGCTGGAAGTATATCAGCAACTGTTCAATGTGCTGAATGTAGCCATCAGACTTTCTATTTCCCAAAAAATTTCAAACTAACCAAATAAACTCTTCCTATGCACATTTCTCGATAGCTATCATATTGTTGATGAAATTTTTATCATTTATCAACTTCCTGAATTGTGGGCCACCAAAAATACCAGCTTTGATTTTCTCACTACTTAATAATGATTGGATGATTCACGCCAGATCATTGGAGATTTATACTTAAAAGAGGGTCTTTTTTTGTTTTCCCATAATCGTAGACTCAACACAATTTTTACATACCAAAATAGGTATCCAGAGCTTAGCATTCGTCGGCAATGGAAACCCAAAGTAGTCCAAATACTCTTTTATCACGAAATCCGACATATTCAAAGGGAATTTTTTGAACATATATTCTCCACAAATAACACAAAACCAATGAAGGCTGTTTAAACACGACCTCCTTGAGGAAGACATAATTTAATTTATATAGAAATGAGTTTGGTTACACTGCTATTGATAGAAATTATCAACTACTCATGCAAATTCAAGACGGCACCTGTATCACACTAACCAGAGCTGCTACAAAAAATCTGAGGGTAGATTCGAATTCAATGCACCCAAATTAGTAAGTAACAGAAAAATCTCATGCAACAAAAAAAAGGTCAATTTTGTTTTACTGTGTAGTAGAAATAAATAATAATTTTGATGACCAAAAAAAAATTAGAGATAGTTACGGCAGAAAATTTAAGAATTTGTAATTCAGCTCAAAAAAATGCTTATATTTTAGGAAACAGGTTATCTATTTAGACTATATGATTTTAGAGGATTTAATTGGAATTGATCCTGGTAACATCGAGTTAGTTAAGAAATGACAGACACCAAAGGATAAAACGGAAGTTCGCGCATTCTTGAGACTGGTATTGCTACAATTTTTTTGTAAAAAGATCTTCAGATTGCTAAACTGACACCTATTGATGAAAAAGAAACGGCAGATTCAATGAGATAAGCAATGCCAAATTGCTTTTAACAAACTCAAGAAACAGACACATTCACCATAACACCTATTCTTAGCTATCCGGTCACAAGTTGTGAAATTGATGGAAGTGAAAATAATACTAGCACAGGAGGAATCACCTATAAGTCCGACCATAAAAGTAGTAGCTACCAGTAGCTACTAGGCGCTATGGGAGAGTTTGATATTGAGTGACGGGCTGTTATATAGAAAATAGACCACAGATGAGAAGAGCTTATACAGCTCATCATATCAAAATCAATGGTGAATGTTATTTTGAAATGGTTTCACAATGGCTTCTCCCAGAAAGAAGTAAAGGACAGCTGAAGTTATACAATGTGAATACACCATGTCAACAAATAGCTGTTGATGTCACTAGACCATTTCTAGTAGCTGATGATGGGAACAAATATATTCTTGTTGTCATAGATTACTTCACGAAGTGGTTAAAAGTATTCATAATCTAAGATCCGGCATTAGAAAAATGTACCCTCATCTGTTAATTGAATCAAATAATGTTTTAAAGGCAGATAACAATATTATAAATTTATAAAGAACAATATAGACTATCATTATACTATCAGGAGGTTAGTTCATGTGGATCTATTACCTAAATATTCCGGAATAGATGTGCGCGGGACACGCAAAGTAAAAAAAGAAACAAAATTGCTCCTTAAGAAGGGGGCAATGTTGCAAACTACACTGACAAAAAAAAATATAGCAGAATAGCCTTCTTTTGCAATGAATAACAGAATAGGACTCCCGTTGTTTATCTCAAAGTACGTAAGCATAATTAATTATATTTTTGCTCTCGATTTTTTTATTTAGTTTATTTCGTTATGTATACCTTAGTTCTAAGCATGCTATATACACATATTTAAGGATTATGGTCTAGATGATTTTGTACATTTATCATATCTTTCTATACAATTTTATAATGGTTGTAATCTGTTTTGTGTATTTTTAGATAAAATAAAGTAAAAATAAACTATATTGTTTGTGAATTTTATTGGTAAGAATATTCCAGTGAATACTAAATATGTGTTTCTTTACAAAAAACATGACATGTTCACGAACTTTTTTCTATTATTAAAGATTACATATTAATTTATAACCTAGAACACATTTGTGAAATGTTACTAGTACATATACATGGTATATACATATATATATATATATATATATATATATATATATATATATATATATATATATATACTGGAATTTAAGCATTGAGTTAGTTTTCTCTTTAACCAGTGCATTCATTAACACATGAAGTGTGACTAAAGTGTTTTGGTAGTTCCATAATGCATTTTTGTATCACAGTGTAATTGAATGTATAGCTTGTTTTTCTTAGTATTTACTTTTCTTTCTTTCACCATCCCAAGCCCACTCTTACTGATGTGTCTTAAGAATATTAAGGTTACTTATGCTTTGATCCATTATTAATGCAGAAATTATATCAACATGAAATTGAGAATCAAAATAAAAAATAAAGACGGTCAGGATTTAAATCTATGCTAATATTGACAGAGCCAAAAATGAACACTAATAATGTATAAACAGCATATTGAAATTAATAATGAAATTACAATATTAAATACCTGTGTTAGATTTTCCAGTGACAAGTTTATATTGTCATTTGGTATACAACCCCTGTATCCATTGAATGGCATCTGATTTGGCAGTCCCAAAGGCATAGAAAGTTTATTCCTCAAAAACTGCTTATCGACCTTCATAGAATTGGGTATCAGTATAGGTTGAGATATCTGAAACATATTTGTACACAGATCAAATCATTAATTAAAATAAAAGGTTTTTAATCATCCTGCTTTATTACGTAAAAAAAAATATTTTTATATTGCATGTAACTTTATTTTATTACCTTAATTTTTTTCATAGGCGGTGGCTGTGGGGCTATATATGGAGATATAGGTAGTGGTTTCTTCAATATGTTAGGTTTAACTTTTATAGGACTAGCTGGTCTTTTTTGAGCTTTTCTATTAATGTCAATAAGTGAAGTCTCATTTGCATTAATAGATGCAAATTTTTTGACCTAAAATTCAAATAACTATGTAATAAAAAAAAAGGACAAATATATATACACAAAACAATTTTAGACTTAAATTTCAACATTGTCAAGTATAATAAGGGAAAAACTTATATAACTAAGTAATGATAAAATATAATTTATTAGGAAGGATATAGAATAATTGGAAATATAGGTAAGTTAAAATTAATCAAATAACCAAAACAATATGTTCTCTGAATACAATATAGTTAAATGTTGCAGTACAAAAAATCCATGAAATGTAAAAAAGAAATCCCATTGAGTGGTTCAAATATTTGTCGAAGCGTGAAACTCCCCAACTACATCCAAAGCCCAGGGATCGTCTCCATGTTTGTGGGAGGACAATAGTGGATAATCACACACACAAGTATAGTCTTAAGTTGTATAATCAATAAAAAGTAAAACAATAATAAATCACAAATAAATTGTCAATAAACTATGATAAAAGTTACAATATGAAATGAGGTAACAACACACTAAAATCACTAACTAATTGAGTCTTTTCTCTAATAAAACAACTTATCGCGAAACGGAAACGAGTCCGTGGGTCAAGTGGTATAAGCACACACGACCGGCTTAGTTAAGCCGCGGGAGAGCGCGCGTTCCGTCTCGACCACAGGCCGAATAGTAATACCCGCTCGGCACCCAAGCCAAAACATAGAACAAAGAACTAATCATAAGATTACATTATATACCAAGACCCACGGCCACGCCCGGCACCCAAGCCAAAACATAGAACAAAGAACTAATCATAAGATTACATTATATACCAAGACCCACTGCCACGTTCGACAGTGATTTCTAAGAATGCTTCACTGCCCCTTCCACCGAACAAAGACTTCCTTTTTGTCAAACCACAATCTCACAGCTAATGCTGTTAATGTAAACATTGCTCTGAGTTCTCGAAATGCGCGTCACCTACGCGCCCGGCCAATACAAGCTTATCAGTGTCCCGCGCCGACATATTAATAATAATTTTTATGCAAAATATTTATATTTTGTGTATAACTACCTGAATAGTAGGAGGAATTTTGGAAATCAATTCAGCAGACTTTTCACTTGATTTTTTCAAACCTTCCAATTTCAATTCCCCCAATTTTTTTGTTGTATCCTCAGGTTGATCTTTTTTTCTGTTATAAGTAATAATTGGTTTTTTTTTCTTATCTTTGCAACACATTGATTCATCTATTGCACATGCTTGTTGATATTTTTCTTTTAAAACAGGATCTACTGTTGTATAGGCTAACCTAGAAAAATGATACAATGTTCAATAAATTTTTGAGTAATAACAGTTCTCTTGAAATTCAAAGATTTTTATACTATGCCTTTTAATAACATTTAATGCATTTCAAAAAATTTGTAATGTTTTAAATTGATCAAAATCAACATCAATTCGATTCTAAAATTGCTAGTAGGGCTGGTAACAGAATCAGAGTGGAAACGAAATATTTCATAACAGAATAACTCAGTGGCTAATCGCAGGTATTGTATTCAGGATCTAATTTGATCTTGGATTCTAAATAGAGAGCAGAGCTAGGAATGGAATCGATAGGGAAACGAGGACCAGGATCACAGTTGACAGCATGGTTGGTTTAATAAAAAATGAAAGAAAGATGTCAAAATCAATATAAAAAGAAATGATTCTATGTCTACGCAACCTATTGTTATTAAAACGAACAGCAGACCGAAATTGGCTACCGTCATTTATAACAGTTAATTAGAACTCCGCCGTCAATGGCATCCTAAGCAATGGAAACCTGTATGTACTTGATTGAAACATTAACTTTATAGATTTTAAGTAGTGAATATAATAACATTTAATTCAGCAATGCTATGTAATAAAAGTCGAACTGTTCAGTTATTACTAATTTTTATCCACCGTTCCGCTATAATGACAAAAAAATAACAGCTAAACGGCATAAAAACTATTTCATATCAAATTCCATAAATTCGGTCCAGTAGTTTCTGCAGAATTGTGAACAAATGCACAGACAGATAAAATCTCTTAAAATATATTTTGTATGTTTCTAATATTCCTCAAGTATTTCAAGATTTTTCTCATTTAAAGGGCTAGACTGAGAAGTTACAGTATCAGCAACTATTCAACGTGCTGAATGTAGCCATCACACTTTCTATTTCCCAAAAAAATTCACACTAATCAAACAACTTCCCATGCACATTTTTTAATAACTGTCATATTGTTGTTGAAATTTTATGTCCACTTCGAGCAACTTTTATTGTTTATTCCTATGATTTTCATAACACAGAAATAACAGTCATCATGATGACTGGATGGTTCACACCAGATCATTGGAGATTTTTATTTTAAAATGGGTTTTTTTTTATTTGCCAATAATCGCAAAGACTCAACACAATTTTTACATACCAAACCAGGTATCCAGAGCTTAGCATTCGTCGGCAATGGAATCTTGAGGAAGACATAAAATCTTATGCAGCAAAAAAATTCAGTTTTGTTTTTCTGTGTAATAGTTATTCCAATTGAGGGCCACTTGTGTAGTAACAATTTGGTTATTTTTTGGATTACAATATTGTGTTTCTTTGTAAATTAATGATTATTGTTCATGTCTTAAAATCTCTTCTATATATATTACATTAAACTTAAAACTGACCTGTTTTGAAGATCACAGTAACGCATGAGTGCCCAACATAATGCGCGAAGGTCCCACAATGGTCTAGGCACACATTTGAAACATTTCCAGTCATCTGCAGATTCAATCTCTTTTATTTTAGTACTTCCAAAATTACGTCTAATACATTTCTGAAATAAATAATTAATAAGTGATTGAAATAAATAATTAATAATAATAATTCATGTCTTTTTAATAGTACATGCATTTTTTCTATACATATTACATAATGAAATTTGTAGTGGCTGGATGCATTTGTTTTAATGCAGATTTCATAATATACTTTAAGATGGCTTTTCACAACATGTGAAAAGTTGGTTGGGTAAAATTGGCCATTATTTATTATTTATATACACTGAATATTAACATATAATAATACACCCATGCACATAGCATCGCAAAGCCTAATTACTTATACACTATCTCTCATTTACTATTCTAGTTAGCTTAGCAGACTTTGCTTTACGTTTTCGGTAAGTAGCGTGCCTGTATAGTATATGCATAATTACTGTTCCGCCCGCATGGACATAAAATAGTCTTTCATGTTTTAGTGATATTGATCTTAGTGTCACTCCTAATCCTCATCTCACTTTTAATTCTGAGTCCGGTACTGCTTCTGATTACAATCCCCGTCTGTCAGCAGATTTTGACTCGGTTTCTTTGTTTCTTTTTCAGTTGCACTCTCGCTCTTTATTTTTGGCTGCGTGACACTTTCAATTCTAATTCTAGTCAATATTACAAGTAATCACAGTCTTGATTTGAGCGAAGCCAGAGGCAAGCACTAACATAAAACTAAAATATTTCTGGACAATGAGTATGGCTAATCCATAAAGTTCTAAATTTATGGGTAAGCTATGAAGTGTGTAGTTTGAGTTTGGTCAACAATTTAAATACAATAACTCAATACAAAATAATATACCCTACAATGTCTAATGTTTCCATTACCAATTTTTGCCAATAAAAATAACAAATTATATAAATTATTGTTTTAACTTGTAATTAAAAAATAATAGGAACTTGTGAGAAGGCTTCTAACATTATTTGAGTATTGTAGAGTCATCATGTTATAAAGTAAAAACATTTTAAAAATTATTGTATCCTAGCTATTAGTTAAATTTAAAATATACATAAACAATATATGGTCAAAAGGGATTAATCTACAACAATATAATTATTCAAGTCCATGCACCACAATATTTATAATATGCTTATGCTATTTGTTGATTTTCATTGGTAACATAAAATAAAAAAATAATGACAAATACCGCACAAAAAACATGAGGACAGTCAGAACAGCAATAGACCTGTCCACCTTGACCACACCAGCGGCAATAGAGTTCTGAGCCATCATCGCCTTTCTCAAATTCTCCGCTATTATAGAAACTGTGACACAAATGGCATACGAGTGTCCTTAGCATGGGGTGTGGTCTCATTCTTGTTTCACTGCGTGCAGCAGAACCTAAATGTTTGTTACATGCTGTGCAATGGAGTTTGTCTTTTTTCACATCATTCAAATCTGAAAATTAAAATTTAACATATTTTTATTATCAGGCTATTCTGAAATTTTGTACAGTATTATAATATAAAGCTTTAGCTTATTTGATTGCATTGACATAGAAGTTAGATTTTGTACAATACCAGAGACCTTAAAATTAAGTATATGTCTTTAATTTCAATTTGTCACTTCAATGCATTCCTGAGAAAAAGGGTTTAAGTATATAGACAAATGGACAACAAAGTGATCCTATTAGGATTCCTTTTGAGGTGTGGAATCTCGGAAAATTACAAAAACAAATATTTCTACAATAAGAATATGCAAGTTCAATTCTATCAATTTGTAGTATTCTAAAAACTTTAAATTAACAAAAGTAGAGCTCACTTAATTATAAAGCACATGTACTTTATGGTTTCATACCACAAAGCTAAGAACTTGCTACCCATGGGCCCCTTGTATTGGAGAAAGCATAATGCCAACACCGAGAAGCTAAATGGTTTACAATTTTGTCATTCACGCACACACTTGCATTTTTTTTATCAGCCAATCTGTGACCATTAGAGCTATCATACATCTCATCAGTCTTTACAATTAGATACAAATGGTGAATTGTTTAGCAAATTTTGCATAAATTACTCTTATAAAAAAGTAGTTGGTTCTGATGTGACATTTTTAAAATATGTATCTATAATACTTTAAATAATTAAAAATGGAAATATTTCAACCTTCACTTTTTAAGGCTGCACTAAAACTGTTTTTATATGTTATTATTTTAAAGGTTGGAGAACCGAGACAGGGGGAACAGGTATTTAGCATTTTCACATTGTTTTTGGGCGAATGGTGGGATAGGTTGGCAGTGGTGAGCTGCCATATTGAATTCATCATGTTTCTGATTGAAAATCAGGTTAAAACTTAGAAATTTCTCTTTATTCTCTTGAAATACTTATTCAAATATGGATTGGAAAAAATACATGTTTGCAAAAGAAATAATTATTATTTTGCAAATCCGTCTATGAGTGATCACTCAGGTACCTAATTACATCAAAATATATGAATTAAAAAAAAAACAAATAAAATAGCAATATAATAAAATAAATTTATAAAAAAAAAGAATAAATACAAAATGGATAATTTAAATAAAATGAGGAATATTAAACCATTTGATGGTGAAAAATATAGTATTTGGAAAACGAGACTTCGCATTTTGCTGAGTGAACTTGATGTGATTGATGTAACAAATAAAGAGATTCCTACGGAACCAAATACTGAGTGGTGCAAAAAGGATAAATTCGCGAAGAGTATGATCGTGGAGTATTTATCCGATTTCTTTCTAGGATTCATCAAAAATGATTATAATTTCAAACAAATATTTGAAAACTTAGATGCAATTTACGACTCAATACAATTAGCGACTCAATCAGCTTTGAGGAAAAAATTGTTGAGTCATAAACTACAAAATGAAACAGCGCTGATAAAACATTTTCACTATTTTGAGGATCTTTTGTCGGAATTATTGGCTGTTGGAGCAAAACTAGAAGAAATTGATAAAGTTTCTCATTATTAACACTAGCTGTCCCGCTCGCTTCGCTGGGTAATTTTTATTTTTAATAAATAAAATGGCGAAGGATTTACGGAATTCAAAAAATGAGTAGCCTAGAACCATCTACAAATCATTCCGCATCGAATGGTCCCAGTTCCATGTCTATACTTTTAGTAGTTTTTACGTGATTGGCGAACAAAGATAACCTATTTTCATGATATATGAATAACATTACCTAACTCTTACGATGGAGTTATCACAGCTTGAAACATTACCGAAGACAATTTGACATTGGCATTTGTGAAAACGAGATTATTAGACCAGGAAATAAAATTATTAAATGAAAGTCGAGATACAAGTCAAAAGTATTACAAGTGGATGTTTCTAATAATCGGCAAAATAATTGAAGCCACGGAGATTGTATCAAAACTATGGAAATTTTTCGAAGGCAAAAGTTCTTAGATCCAAAATTAAAAAAATAAAATGTCATTATTGTGGAAGAAAAGGGCATATAAAAAATGACTGTTATTACTATAAAGGTAGAGAACCACAAGGAAAATATAATTCAAGAAAAAGGATGATTCAGACAGTACAAATTACCGAGCCTACACATTCTACAGATTTTTCAGGATTTGCATTCATGGCTGGTGGATTATCAGAAAATAATCAAATCTCAAATAAAATATCTTTCATATTAGATTCAGGTGAATCAGATCACATTATTAACAGGGAGGATTTAACACACAACTTTACAGTTTTGGACAAACCATTGATAATAGCTATCGCAAAGAAGGGAGTTTCCATAACGGCTACAAAAAGGACACACTTAAGGTTAGAATTGCTTTGGATGTAAACGGAATGCTACAGGACGTTCTCTATTGTAAGAAAAATGCAACAAGCCGGATCCACAATTATATTCGAACAGAACGGTGACGTACACATAAAAGATCATTGTGGTAAGTTCATAATAAAAAGAAATGGTAAGTGCTTAAACAAATTGATAACTATTATTTTTGAAATAGATACAGCTATGACAAATTCTGTGTCTGCAATGAGTAAGGTCATACAAAATAATAGCGATTTATGGCATCAACATTTGGGTCATATAAGTTAAGCAAAATTTTTACAATTAAAAGGCAACAATACGTTTAAAGACACCGAATGCTTAAGTCAAATTAAACCAAAAGAAGATTTATGTGAAGCCTGCAACATATTGAAAGACCCTTATTCAATGTTCACACTGACGTGTGTGGTCCCATCACTCCTCCAACACTTGATGACAGAAACTACTTTGTGGTTTTTATCAATGAATTTACTCACTACTGTGCAACATATTTAAAGATGCGCAAATCAGATGTTTTTGCAGTATTCAAAGATTTCGTTGCTAAAAGTAATGCTCATTTTAATTTCAAATGTGTAAACTTGTTTTGCGATAACAGAGGTGAATATTTGTCAAATGACATGAAAGAATACTGTGTGCAAAGAGGTATCAGTTATCACTTGACAGTTCCACGAACCTCTAGTTTAAATGGTGTCGCAGAACTAATGATATGTACTGTGACTGAAAAGGCGCGCCCTATACTGGTCGGTTCTAAATTAGAAAAAGGTTTTTGGGGTGAAGCTGTATTGACTGCTACATTTTTAATTAATATTTCTCCAACTAGAGCTTTAAAAATATATAAAACACCATTTGAAATTTGGCATAATAAAAAACCACAACTCAAATATTTAAAATTTTTCGGTTCAACTGTATACATGCATAACAAAAATATAAAATCCAAATTTGAGGATAAATCCTCAAAAGGCATATTAGTTGGTTATGAACCCAAACAGGTACAAAGTATGGGTTGTGGAAACTCAAAAGTTTGTTAAAGTTAGAGAAGTGGTTGTGGACGAGATGAATTTCTTGTCCAGCAGACCGACATTGAAGTCTGAAAGGATTATCTATAAAAATTCCTATGAAGATAACTCTAACGTGCACACTTCGTCGTCCAAGAAGTTATGTAAATCTGGTGATTTAAAATCAGATGTGCAAAAACAAACAAATGACGCCTTTATTAAAAATACCTCATTAGGGCAACTGCCTAATAAATCTGTAACAGAAACAGATATGCACGACAGGCCCTCCTCAATGCAAAACAATGAAACTTTCCCAAATTTAAAACGGAGTGATAGGATCAAAACACGTCCCAACAATTTCTTATAATGAAAATGAAATTCACAAGATTACTTATTATCTGCTCAGTCAATAGTTTGTCAAATCCCAACATCATATAATGAAATAGAATCAAGGGATGATAGATTAATATGGGAACAAGCTATAAAGATGAAATTAATTCATTAATAGAAAATAAAACCTGGACCTTGATTCAAAACCGAAAAATAAAACATCGTTGATTGTAAATGGGTTTTACAATAAAAACGATGAATATGGAAATCCACTTAAATATAAAAGCACGGTTGGTAGCTGGGGCTTTAGTCAAGCATATGCAATAGATTATGAAACTTTGCACCTGTTATGAATTTCCAGTTTTAGATTTTTATTGGCTTTTGCTAATCAATTTGATTTATTAATACATCATATGGATGTGAAAAGTGCATTTTTAAATAGGGACCTAAAAGAGGAAATATACATGAAAGTTCCGGAAGGAACTTCATGCCAAAATAATCAAGTATGCAAATTAAATAAAGCCATACATGGAATGAAACAATCTGCATATTGTTAGTTTCAAACATTTGAAAGAACTTTGATTAACAGAGGTTTCCAAAAATCGCCAGTCGATAGGTGTCTTTATATACCTGACAATGACGATGTTCTAAAGAATATTTATTTAATCTTATATGTGGACAATCTCATAATTGCCACAGCACATCTTAATGCAATGAATGTAGAGGCCACAGTAAGGAAAACAATAGGTGCTTTTGGAGCTATTTAAAAAGGGCACTCAGATATCTCAAAGGGTCCATTAATTTGAAGTTGAATTATGTTCGCCATAAATACATTTTCTGAAGCTGAATACATGGCACTTTTTGAAGCTGTAAGAGAAGCTTTATGGCTAAAATCTCTATCTAAAAGCGTACTTTTAAATATAAATAATCCTATCCCTACTTAGGAAGACAATAGTGGATGTATAAGTATTGCAAATAACCCAACGAGTCACAAACGCTCAAAGCATATTGACATTAAATATCACTTCACTAGAGAACAGATCGAGCAAAACGTTATTAATGCAATTTATATTCCCACAGGTAATTAACAAGGCGATATTTTCACCAAACCATTAGCGGGACCAAAGTTCATAGAAATGAGAGAAAAACTCGGACTCTCGGCATAATTTAACATTATTAGTAATTGCATGGATTATTTACTGTTAGAAGTGGCCTGATTAGGTTTTTCTGGGTTTTCCCTAATCCTAAGCAACAAATGTTGGGTCATATAATAATTGTACCCCAGAAACATAGACAGTGTGCTGTTTTGTTTGTATAAACTAAATTATAAGAAATTAAGTAAACATGCAATTTTTTTATTAATTATATAAAATAGATTTTATTTTGTGGGGGGCGTATTGGACTACAACAAAATATAAATCTATGTACACATTGTGACAAGGTCTCTTTGTTCCTTCATCAGAGTTCAGTACATAAACGTAATGATTCGTCACATAGAGTAATATGTGTTCAGTCAGTGTTTTAACTCCATACGAGTTCCACACATAGTTAAGTGCACCTCTCTTATAATAGAAAATATATAATAGTGAATATAAACTTTGTTTTATTTAACAAAGCCCCCAATAACCTACAGTTACAACCTATATATTGAAAATGTAACATTTTTTTAATTGCATTGTTAGTATTAAGTATATATTTAAATAAATTAAATATAAATAAAATATACTTTCTCTATTTTATTATGCCTACTAGTAACTAAAATTAAAGATTTCTATCATAACTATTGGGACCTTGAATAAGTTCTCGCTGTTTCTTGAAAGATTGCAGTAACAGTACCCCGTTCATGGAATTTCAAATGGTAACACACATGGAAGGCAGTAGTGTATCTAACTGTAAATTTCAGTGTATGGTAGTTCACTTTAGTGTAAACAAAGTAATTTTTTCTTAGTTCTGAAAATGTCTACTTTTGTGCCAAATAAAGTGTATTTTCGGGGAATTTCATTGCACTACTTTATTCAAAAAAAAAATCTGCAGCTGAAGTCCATAAAATTCTGGCTGAGACTTTTGATGACAATGCTTTGTTGGATACAACATGTAGAGACTGGTTTCGATGCTTCAAAAATAATGATTTTAAACTTGAGGATAGAATGTTCTGGTGCACCGAAAAAATTTGAAGACGAAAAGTTGGAGGAATTACTCGATTAAAACAGATGTCAGATGCTAACAGAACTTGGAAAAACATTACAAGTAGATGAGTCATCTGTTTCAAAAAGTTTAAGGAATGATCCAAAGCAAGGACATTGGGTACCATATGAATTGAAGCAGAGTCTTTGAACGGCATTTTCTCATGTGTGACCTACTGCTTCAACGGCAGAAAAGAAAAGGTTTTTTGCACCGCATCATGACTGATGATAAAAAGTAGATACACTACGATATTCCAAATAAATTGCATTGTCATACTTTTTCAAACACCATCACCTTAGTCTTACTGGCATTTACTTTCATCTCACAAAATAATTAAGTATGTGTGGAAATATCAGGTTGTATGTAATTAGGCTTATAATATGCCTGGTACTTTTGTTTAATACTCTATAAGCATGATGACAGTTGCCAGCAAATGCAATCAGTAAAAGAATGTGTTCTCTACTCCAATTTTGTATAACAGTATAGTTGAATATGCACTTTTTTTAATACTAACTTTTCATTCATTCTTGATCCAAACACCTTGATGGTTTTTTATCACAACTATTATTTACTATAACATATTTCCAAATATTGATTAAATGTGTAAAATCACCTGTTATTTTTTAATCATTTGCATTTCACAATCATGCATTTGTTCAATCAGTTACATAAAATGCTATGTAACTAAAATAACTAGTGTGTTGTGCTAACAACACATATAACCACATAAATAGAAAGAAATCACTTAATTATCAAGTGACTAAAGAAAAATGCTGACAAAATAGTATTTCAAACCCAAGACTTTATATAGATATGTGAATTCTTTATCACTGTTTTCTAAATAGAAAACATGAAATTGGCCAATGAAACATATTAAAATTTTAAAGTAACAATAATATAGTCAATATACACAAGCAATTTACTTTTTACAAAATTAAACTATATAATGATGAACCAACTGTTTTATAAAATCAAATATACAAATCAGCGTTTCTCACTTTTATACTTGTCTTTGTAGTAATTTCGTTCTTCGTCTCCAATATCTTCATCAAAATCTGTCTCGGTAGGCTCTAAAACAAGAAATACGTGCAATAACATGGAAACAACAACTTTATAATATCAAAGAGAAGTTTTACAGAGTAATACCGGGAAATTTTGTATCCTCTCCAGTTTGGACTGGGACCGGCTTCTCTTCATTTGGCTCAATACACGTAACGTCGCTCATTATTATTGTTAAGACTGCTACTTGCACTAAAATAGTAACATCAATAAAGGCATTCTTAAAAAAATCAAAGCCATTAGTACAACGACTTTGACAAAAAAATACAAGACACACGCATTTTCAGTCAAAATCTAAATTGCTACAGCTATCTAGACAACGGCCATTTTGGCACAGATTAAGGATGTACATCGCTGTTATTCATCGATGTTAATTGAAAATATCGATTTCAAAACTAAGTTTATTAAGAAAATAATAAGAAATTAGAAATATTCAAGCACACTTCGAAAAGACGAGCCGAAAACGAATAAATTTATACGAATATATGTCATTTCTACATTGAGTAATATTTAATCTAGAGAGGATTAAGCAGGAACATTTCTTACAGTTTATTGTTTCAAAATCAGGAATATTTAAATATAAAATTTTGTTATTAAACATAACATTTACTATGTCATTTAGCAAAACCGTCAAATTCCATCACATCAAAAAATTACTAGTTAAAGATAAATGTCAACTGACACGTTGCTCTCAGTTATTATAAATATGCACGTAATAAGTCATCCTTAATTTCATTGATGCCGCCAATATCCGAAATAAATTACGATAAAAAAAATCCCGATTTTTGTCTATTACTACATATTATTAAGAAAATAATCAAATTCAAACTAAAATATACCGACCGTGGCTAGACCATCGATGTCACAAATACCAAAATGGCAAATTAGAAAATTATCTTAACATTTAGATGTAGCGTCACTTATGCCCACACACCTCCAACATTGTCTATAAGATTAGCTATTAATTTTTGAAACAACGTATTTGACGCGTTTAGGTTTTAACTTTAACAGTTAGCTTTTATTTATTTATTGCAAATGAGAGTTTAAAGCTGATAAATAATAATGTCTATGGTTACAGAACGTCAAATTAAAATGAGTTTGACCTTCTGAAATAGACAATAATGAGGAGATAATATATAGGATACACGCGCCTTTTACCCTTAAATACATTTGTACTTTGTGCCAATTACAGTTTAAAGCAATACCATGCACAGAGTGAAGAACGCGCTCACGTAATCACAGCATGATTAGTCACATCTACACGGTGCGAACGTCCTAAAAATTAGTACCGAAATACTAACTAGTGTTTATTTGACAGTATAGTAATAATTCTCAGACATTACTTAGGTAGGTATGTAAGAACTTATACTCCTTTAAATTAATTAAAAAATAACTGTTTTAGTCAATTAAAAATAATTTATGCAAATATGTTTGATGTATGCTATTATCTGTATCATTAGAAATATAATTTTGCTCATTATTAATATTTTAAGTGAACATAATCTTAAAATTTTTGTAAATGATTTTTCTATCCAAAGGAAAGTGTGCTACAAAATAAACAAAGTTTTGTGAATATAAACAATAATATTCATAGAGTAAAATATCATTCTTGACAAATTCGTAGATATAAAATATATCTTTACTACCACTCAATATCTAATTATGTTTACAAGACATGTATAATCACTTATTGCTTTGAACAATTAACTCCCGAGTGATGCAATTTATGTATACTGTGCACTATTCGAAATAAATACAGATCGTACGAAATTCAATATTATATTAAAGCGTCGTCTGGAGACTATAATTTTGATATTAAGTATAAGCAGTTATAAAATTATTAAACCACTAATTTTTACATTCGTTAATTTTCATATAATCCCCACAAGAAATATTCCATCAGGCAATTTATAATTCTTCTTAACCCTGGTAGTTTTAAAATAATGCGAAAAATTATAAAAATCCCTCAGTTGTAAAATTTTATGAGCGTTGGAGGAGGGGGATAATATTTCAAAAGGTTTTTTAAACTTCTTTCATAAAATAAATCATGCTTTTTCAATTACATTGAAAAAAGACTGTTCGTTTTTGTATTTCAGTATCTCAGGGATTATAAGCAAATATATTCTGTTTGATGATCATTATAAAATTTTCAATAAAAATATCAAAAATTTTGTCTTTTATATCAATTTCTGCCTCGATGTCTCGATAATCCGACTATTATATACTTGATTGTAAATCAAAAAACATACTTGCTACTTATTTAACATTACTTTTATTAAAATTTAATGTATTATTTCAATTAATATGGTTAATTTAATCAGAAAAAGATAAAAGATTTAATTGGGTGCCTCTCTCATTGACCTTTTTATTTATGAAGCATGCGCTCCTTTTGTATTGTACATTGTATATATTAACAGGATCAACCGCAGACCAAGCAAAAAAAATAATAAAATAAAAAAGAAAAAGTGTTGTTTATAGTTATATTATAGTACTCATTCTAGTTTTGTAAAGCATTTTCTATTAGAAACAAATATATATGTGTGTTATAAAAAAATAGTCTACATGAACGCTTTTCATCGATTTCTATACTAAAGTAATCTAAAAGGAAATAAAGAGAATGATCATTAGTAGTCCGAATTTACTTTCTCAAATTGAACGTATATGTATAATTCATGAAAAATTGTCTAAGCACCAGGAAACTGTTCCTGGTTTCAAAAACAAAAAAAATTGAAGAAGTTTATGTTAATAATAGAAAATAATTCAATTGTCATAGGCATTTTATTTTTATGTAATTAATTGTATTTAATATGATGAGTTATTTTTTGCATAAACTTAAACCAAAATTTTGGAATCAGTTTTTATAGTTTTATAAATTTTGAATTCAACGGAAACACTAAATAGAAATAAAAATATCGTTTTTTAATTAGTAAAGTTTCTGCAGATTTTCGCCTTTATTTGTAGGATATTTCTGAAAAATGTACTGGTAACACTTTTCGTTAACCAGCATTGTAGACATGCAAGTGTGCATTTAGTGTGGTAGGGGGATTTCAGTATGATATTGTACGTTGAATGGTGAGTGAGTGAAGAAAGTAATAGAATAATGTTATTTAAATCATTATAAAATTCAATGAGAATTTTTTATACTACATTATATAATGAGTGTGCAATGCGTATGTATTAAAAATGTTGCTGAAAATGTGTAATAAAGTGAAAGTGATTATTTCGTGCAGAGTATTATAAAAAACAAAGTTTTATCAAAAACATTAACATTTGGAGCTTTAAATTATGCATGTAAATTGAAATTGATTAACCGAGTACTATTTGTTTTAAAAATAAGAATATATTCGGTACATAATGCAAAAATGAAAAATATTTGTATTAGAATATTCGTTATAATGTATTCTTATTTATTATACTCTTAAGCATTTTGGTGAAAAAATAAACACATCTGTGATATAGCTGTACTCATAACTTCACTAAAATGACTGTGACTTATACAGGCGAAGTTGCTACATGTCGTGGATTTGGAACCTTTTTAAAACTTTTGTCCAGGTAGGTACGTTACATTACTAAACACTGGTACTATGGTTTATTATCGTCGTAGAATAGAGCAGCGGTAATCCCGTATGTAACTGTGGGACGTTATGTTTGTATGGGTTGTAGAAATAAAAAGTACCATATACAATAAATATTGAATATGATTATATAATTTCTCACTAATATAACACAATAAGTATGAAAAACTAGAAAAGTTATTGCTTTTATCCTGATATATATATATATATATATATATATATATATATATATATATATATATATATTAATCTGTGTAATTGTTTGGGCATGTTTTACTCTATCCTCAACTAATCCACCCACTGCTATTGTTATCGTGTCATTTAAAGTAACTTCAAGTATTATATAATTTATCCAATATCAATCCCATTACATTCGAAGTAAATCGAAAAATGGTATTTTTAGGGTTCCCTACTCCAATAAACGGAACCCTTATAAAGTCACTCGCTGTCTGTCTTTGTCTGTCACAGCTTATTTGTTGTGAATAAGTTGACGTTTATTACCATATGTATGTCTGTGACCCAAACAAGGACGTGTAACGTAAATAAATGAATTTCAAATATGAGGATCTCCCTTTAAGGGATAAATGGGAAAATTTAAAAAAAAGTTTAAATAAAAGTTTAATGGGAAAATTAAAGCAAAACTGTACCATATGATATACAAAATGAAAACGCTTATTGTGACAGTCTGTAATATATATATTTTTTATAATTTTAAAGTAAATACTTTTAAAGTTATTTAAGGAAATAAATGATAACTGACCATTCCCCCTTATCTTCAAAATTATTGCGTTTAAATTTAAAAAAAGAATACAGAAAATTGTTCTTTACTTATAGATTACAGGAAAACTTAAAGAAGTTTATACCTAGTTCACGTCGTTTCGGTTCATTTCATGTCCAGTTAAATGTCGTAAAAGTTTAGTGGGTCTCGTGTTAAGAATATGCAAATGAATGAATGAAAATAATTTATTTTACGTATTTAACACAAATACCTATATTGTGCTGTAGTAAGAAACCGTCGGTAAGCGAGTTCAACTCGCGCAACGACCCACATGCAATGTAGGGTTCCGTAGTAAGTCGTTACAATGTGCGGACTTCGAAGGTGGCTTTCTTGTTTGATATTATGAACCTATTAATTGAGTTGACGGTTTAACGTCTAAAAACAAGCCCACAAAGGATGGGTGTTAATGATTTATATGATTTTATATTTCCATAATTTTACATGGTTCATAAACATATATTTACTACCTGTTTTACACAACCAACAACGTCATCAAATGACTTAAGGTTGCAAGATACGTACTGTTACACGTTCTTGGACATCATTTAAAAACAACTAGTTCTTTTATTTTTTATACAGAATTTATATTAAGTATATTGTATTACTATTAAATGATTTTCGGTAATGTATTTACCGAAATACCTAATTAAGTATAAAATTTTAAGTGCGTTAAACAATTAAAACACTTAGTACAGTTTCAAAATATAAAAATACGACGTGAAATTGCACCAGCAAAAGAGCGATCTTCATGGCACTTACGCCTTTTTGTTGAGGAGCGCAGTTTTTCGGCAATAACTCAAAAACGGTGTGTCAGATCATATTGAAAATAATTTTTGTTGAAATTATTTATTAAGTGTTAGCTTTGTATTTTTTTTTTAAATATTTTTTTGATATATGGTTTAAAAAATAAATGGGCAGGCACACTTTATATTACTTTCGGAGCAATTAGTTCCAAAAATATTCACTTAACTAATAAAAGAAAAATACTAAAAAATCTTAAAGGATTTTTAAAAGAACTGTCAAAATTTGTCACACGTTGATGTTTGTTGAAAAAAAATTTATCCAGCTTCTGTTACATGTATAAAGTACAGTACAATGCACGAAACTCCGCTCCGCTCCGAATTTCCTGCGCATGATGTAATGCGCACGTTTAACGCTTCCCAACCCTTTCTTTTTCTCCCCGGCGTGCCAATTTTACGCCATTGCGGCGTCGCTAAATTCACAGCGGCAGAGTTTCGTGCGTTGTACTGTATCCCCCCCTTAGAAATATTTATTTTTGTCATATGACTACCAAACTAAGTAGCGGCAAGACACTTATATTTCAAATTTCATCAATATACATGTTGTTGTTCTTGAGTAAAATACCTGTGACGTACGGACAGACGGACATGACGAAACTATAAGGCGTCCATTTTTGTCATTTTAGCAGCGAAATTCTAAAAACGTAAATAATCATAAAACACTGTGATAAATATTCACAACGCGTGGTAATACAGCTGTTCATATGAAGCTTCTGACGCGTACATCTACAACGCGCGCATAAGCGACACTCTTATTCTATTGCTTTGTATCGTTGTGTACACATAGCTCTGTTTTTCTCCACTCTAGTGTCGGTGGAATGTATAACTCTCTTGTATGTATAAATTTGTCTCTCTATGTTATATCTTTCTTCTCTTTCTCTCTGTCATGTAACGGAATATGTCTGAACGTGACACGTCCTGGAAATTTCACCCTCAATTCTTGTCGAATTATCGATTACCGAATCGCCACCTAAGAATTTTCATTTCAAAAACTAAGTTCTGGTTTAACGCAATAAAATGTAGCACAGCCCTTTAAATCGTATTGTCACACTAAAAGGTCAGCAAGATGATCATTAAAACCTAAAGGTTATTTTAAAGGTGACCTATCTATAATCATGAAATTTGTAATAAGTTAATAATTTATTACAAATTTCATCTAAAATCTCTTCTAAAATCATAAAAAAGCAAATTTTAGTTGTAATGTATTATTACTAGTCGAGCGTCCGCGAAATAAAATTGTCGCTCCTTTTTTTATATTGAACGGAACCCTTAATGCGGGCATCAGCTCGCGCTTGTGTAGTTTATATATACTTGGAAGGTTTCGAAAGGAAATAAAAATATTTTCTAACTCGTAAACTTTAAAAATATTAGCACAAAAACTTCACCGAATAGTTTGACAGGTCGAAGGCCTTTCTGAACGGCATTAATAGCGGTAAGTTAGGCCATAGTTTTAGTAGGTTAGTTCGTAGGGTCGAGCGGTTCTTGGAATTTTTACAATTCATATAAAATTTTAAATATGCCATTTATTAAGTAGAAACTCTATGTATTAGTATATGTTTTAACAGAAAAACAAGTTTAAATTAAATATTGCAATGAATACAAACAAATAGAAATCGATTTTCAATTCCAATCCTATCTCTGTTCACGACTCTATCTCCACCTCCTCTATTAGGGACAAGGTTAAGCCTTGCTTCTGCTGTCTCATGACACTAGGGTATTGGTGCGCGAAATATGTATAAGCTTATGGCCTGATGCAATACATCATTTCCAATAATTGTTAAATAAAACCTATTTAACAATGATTGAAATATATTCAAAAAGTATCATAAAGTATCACAAAACATATTTCTCGATAAATACAATAACTAAAAGATTGATATTAGTTAAAGTATGATTTAGTGTTTTGAAAAAGAAATACACAATAGGATTTGTAGTTTCGATTAAAAGCATATTTAAGTGTATTTTTATGTTTTACAATGATTCTTTTTTTATGTTAGGTATGCATTAATCCTTGCGTACTGGTTCGACCCAAGTACTTCTGCCGTGTAATATTATAAAAACATTTCGAAATTTTCATGTCAGAGGGGATAAACAAAGGAGGTGTTTCATATCCGGCCTGCACTGAGTACATATCTTACAAAATCGAATAAAAATGTATAGATCATTGGAAAATAATAAAATTTTTTTTTTTTTTTGTACCAAAGCATTATTTAATAAATATTCGTTCCAAAAGTTCTTATCTATCACTGACAAATTAATAGTACCATAAGAGATAATTTAAGAACAAAATAATAATAGAAAAAACTTATCATCGCAGATATTAGCTTATAACTTAAAAATACGTAGGTATTATAAGTAGGTATTTAAAAAGTATTTTTAACTTATATAACCGATAAACCCAGTACTAATAAACACAAGTGTTTTATATGTATGTTATTTTGTTTTGTTTCCTTGAATGTGTTGAGTTTTGTAGTTATAATTTTTGAACGTCCCTTGAAACTTCAATGCCCGTGCTTAAATCGACGTAGTGAATATTGGCGGGCGAGCATTTCCGGCGAACATAAAGGGATGTAGTCATACCAAGAAAAAGAATGCACTGCTATCTTCTTTTTCGTTCGTACAACTCTATCCCTGTCTGTCCGCCGGACATGCTCGCGCAATAATATTTAACATAGTATTCACGTCATATTTATTTTTTAAATTAATATTGCCTACAATCATGTGTTCAATGGCTTTGTATTAAAAACTAAATTGCAATACACCAAAATGATAGACAAAACATTATAGCTTATTAATGTCTTTTTTAAATTAGTCATATACATGGTGCAGGCCGGAACTCCATACATTTGTGAAACGTCTCCTTTGCGATTCAATCTGTAAGCGACTACCGTTACCCATTGAGCGCAACACCAGAGAGTTCCAAATGTTTCACCGTTCCTTTAAAAACATATACATTTATTAAAATATGGATATATTCTTTTTTGTCATAACAAGGTGCGTTTAAATAAAAGGAAAAAACGAAAATTTCGTAGCCGCAGCGTCATATGTGATAAATTTTAATTCTATGCAATTGAAATTAATGTTTTGACTCTACTTATTTCTCAGCGCCAGCTTTGATATTTGTATCAGATTAATACATCACATTATTATATGAAAATCATTACTTTTTTTTTAATAACAATGCATTTCAGAAATAATTCGTTACATAATAAATGTACATAATTGAATAAATACAAAAAAAAAAACTGGTCAAATGCGAGTCGGACTTGCGCATGAAGGATTGCCGTACCAACGTACAATATAGACACTTGTATTTATTAAAAATAATTTAGTAAAAGAGAATATTCATACACGGTGTTATGTACTAAGGTCAAGACCAAGTTTGTAAGTTCACTTGGCCGGTTTTTATTATTTGTTGTTCTGCATAAGAGTATGCATTATAATTAAGTTGAAGATTTGGATGTATTGTCATTATTAAGATCAATCAAAAAACGCCGCACAAAACTTTTTTTTTGTACGTTGATCTCTTATTTTTTAGCTTTATTTAGTTATTTAATGTTCTAGACGTCACAGTGATAAACGTTCTGTGTAAATATCAAGTGTCTCTCTATTACGGTTCAACAGAAACAGCCCTGTGACAGACGGACGGACAGACAGCGGAGCCTTAGTGATAAGGTCCTCTGTTGGCACCCATTGGGTACGGAACTTCAAAAATGTGTTTTTTAGGATGTCGTTTCATGCAGCAATGGAGGAACGGATCGATATTTACTTCATGCATGTAGATAGTTTAAAATATAGGCATTCCTTTCATTTCTGAAAAATGCATGGTTCTCATGAAATAGTAATTAGGTATAACTAACGATATATTTTTTACCGATCTGAATAAAATTAGGTTTATGAATCCGTTCATTTTTAAAGTGGTCACTAAGTAGCTTTTTGTCCCGTCAAAACGCATAAGTCCAGTGGCATTCAAATATACTCTAAATTTAATAGTGTTCATTCCACGCGGCCGTAAATACCAGTGGCATAATTAAATAATCTTGACAGCGTTTGAGAGGGTTCAGAATGAAAATCGAAATCGTTGTCGATCGAACGATTGGCATTGGGAATTGGGATCAGAACTAGTATTAGAATTGAAAACGAAAGCTGCTTATTAGGAACAGACAGTCGAACCGAAATTGAAATCCAGAACAGGACCAAGTTCAAAATAATGAAAGAGAGATATAAAAGGTGATGGAATTTATTTTATGTTTGCGCAGACGCAAACCACGTGCGGAAGCTAAATATCTTGAATTCAATAGGTTTCGTTGATAGTAATGTCATCGATTTTCGGATACTTATTAGTATAATTTCTAATTTAGGTAATTTTTTAATTTACCGGTAGGTAGGCTTTAATATATAAGTGTTGTCATTATTCTCTAAACTGATCACTATCAGGCGTGGCCTCAAATTAACGCTAAATCCATCAATCAGTTAAATTATCTTCAATCCTTTAGATGCGACTTCTACAAGTCCATGTCATTGACCATTAAATACAAATATACATAATAACAAAAATGTGGTAATTCGTACTGTCAATTTATCTCAAATTATTTAAGTTTTTAATAAATATTCATATTTACTTGCAGTAGATATAGACACCCCACATGTTCCATCTATTATTCGCAACTAATTAAAAAAAAACCACTAATAAATTCATCAGATTCTTCAAAAACTTTGTTTACGATGCATTTCAAATGTTTTTCAGGTCAGGTTGTGCTTGCAGGTCGTTGATCTATCGTGAACCTTAAATCGATACTTGGCGTGCGAGCTGGGACGGACTTGTATACGGCATGTCTCTACCAATCATATGAGTAGTCGTATTTAAATACGTCGTTAATGCAAAAAATAATTTTTGATTCTTTCATATATCAGAATAACTATATACCTGATATTTTTGTACAAAAAGGATATGATTGAAATTACTCTTTGAACATGCCTTATCCCATGGTAGGTGAGTGTTAAAGAAATAAAAACAATAAAATCGTTATTGTCTATCTCATTTTAAATGTCAATTTTACTTTTTGTTAACATACAATGGGGATTCGAGTTATAAACTTCAAACATAAATTCCTAATAAAAATATTAATTATGACATATTCACAGAGTTTGACATTTGCTGTGGGAATAGAGACAAACGGCCTGTGTCCTACTATTTCACTTTGCTCGTTTTACTTCTATACATGTCGCTAAAGTTTTATGTTGTTTATGGTTTGTAGGGTACTGATTATTGTCTAATATTTTGTTCTTTCAATTACTTAGCATGTGATCGAAGTTCGTAAGAATATTAAAATCGAAATCGACACTGACACAAAACGTTAATGTGCTACCAAAAAGTTGAGGTGCCTAATAGAGCGAGACATCACCCGAAATACCGCCTTCATTCTCATAAAACAGGGGTGTGGCCACACACGGAACACAATACGGCTACAAGCTCGGACTGAAGAACGTCGATATCTACTCCTCACCGCATGCGGCGCTGAGTTATTTGAATCGCTGAATGTTTTTATAATTTTTGGCTAATTCGAGCTCTTAACTTTTCGAAGAAAGTTACGGCTCTACGTATTCCCCATCTTATATATACATGAACAACGGTCTGAAGAATTATTCTACTTTCACCAGCCGTTAAGCTCCATCACAGTGCTGTACATCTAAATTTCATTTCTATTATATCGACTATTTGAGGTTGAATATTACACCACAAATCGTTAACATTGTATTTGCGAAACGAAGTTCCATTACCGATGTTTCTGCACAAATTCCATGTCGGTGTCTTCAATAAAAAAGTGTCTGTGTAAAAGAGGAATAATGATTGACTTCTTCATTATTCTTCTTTTCTCCAAAAATAAAAAGTGGAATCGTCCTGTTGTCTTTTCTCAAACTCTGTTTCGTTACTGAACGACAAAAAGCAACATGGAATGTTTCATCTTAATTTTGTAGGTTATGATTTGGTATAGATTGAATGAATTTATGAATTTGAACATCGCTCATTTAGTGAAAGCCTTATCGACATTAAAGGTATTTTTTTAAATGAACTTTGCGTTTATTAAATCTTCACTGACTACATAATGTAGAAAATAATGTTTTATCTCTATGTTCTAATAAACTTCAGAAGAAGATATTGCTGTGTTCAATACCAGCAATGTTCTTGGTGTGTAAAGATAGTAAAAAATGTAACAATTTGTTATATCAGCTTTGATTACTGTGTTGTTAAAAGCCCGTAATGCTTTTAATACTATAATTATGTTACTGTGATAAGGGTGTACTAGATTGCTTAAACGAATATAATGAGAGAAAGTAAAAGACAGAGAGAGAGAGAGAGAGAGAGTGAAAATAAAAGAATAGTTAGTATATAATAGGATTAACGAAATGAAAGCTGGGGAAACTTCACAAATTTATTAATTTACACTAGTTTATGCCCGTAGCTTCACCCATGTTGACATAGAATTTATTCTATGCCATTTTATATTGATCGATCTCTGTCGTAATCGAAATCTCGATGTCGTTTCTGTTTGTGGTTCCAATTTCAGATCCACTGTCTATTCTAATCGCGGTCTCGTTCTCAGTTTCAATTCAGTTTGGAACTCGATTCTGATCCAAACCCTGGTCTGGATTCTGATTTTGTTCATTTTTGATTTGTATTTCGAATAGGATGTAGGTTGGCTCTATGGTCTTTAAACTTCTACTCTAGCCCTGAAATATGTATTTTTTTATTTGAGAAAGAGAACCAAAATATCAATTTCTTCAATAACTTCAGAACAAACGATATTTTCATACTAAATTTCATCCCTTTTTTTACCAGTATGGGCTTAGAATATCGATAAAAGCCTCTCCTGGTGGTTGTCTATATTTAAGGAATACGGCCTCAAAATTATCTTATTAGGTTCAACGGTTAGGTCTAAGCGATGATGAATCAGTTAGGTAATTTTATAAGAATTATCTTGACTTGGCTTTTATAAAAGTTTGTTTGCAGAAAAGAAAGAATCTTTATAAGAAATTTCATTAGAAATTAAGTTTAAATAATAAGATTTTACTATAATATATAATCTACTAATACAATAAAAAGAAATTTGATTGTGTATAAAAAATAAACTCGAGAACCAGTGAACAGATTCAGGACATACTTTTAATATGATAAAGGAATATTAGCAACATCAGCATAGGGTATTTGGCCTTAAGTTTTTTCGTCACAACACCGCTGGGGTACACGATCACTTCATTTCAGACTGAGCAGCAGCTCCGACCTTAGGTCGTTTGTACCAGTCGAATGAGGCTTGACAGTAACGACCGTTACCATCAATCTATTGATAACGTTCGGGATAGATAGCTTATAAGAGCCATACATCTTGTGCCACCTATAAGTTGTCTATCTATATATGATTCGAGTTAAAAACTCATTTATCGATTCGTATGTGATAAGAGAGCAAGCCCCATTATCTTTCGACTCAAAAGCATAGCTCTAAACATCCGACTACCACCGCTCTGTCGTCTATAACAATTATCACCATAGTAATGAACATTTTTATATATCCCCGAATACTACTTGACTTTTGAATGGCAATTTATTTCAGATGAATATAATAGAATATACGTAATAGAACTAAACCAAAAATTGCGCGAAGAGTGATATATCGTGCATATTCTGTTATCATTGTGTGTACATAGAATATGTAGGTTTGCAGAATTAAGGTGACTACAGGAAGATCGAGGCCGGAACCGAAGTGGAACCAGAAATGAGTCATAATTAAGGATAAAACCCGGACTCTGAAGCAGGATCTATGTCGGAATTAAAGTCAGAGCTACATCCGGATCGAAAACCGAATTCGAGATTGAGAGTGACATCTCAAATAGGAAGGAAACCATTTTATGTTGACGCTGTCTGGTGTCGGTCTCAAAATTTATTATCATAATAATCATATTCATAATTTAAGTATTTTTTATCAAATTAATTGAACAAATGTACATTATTTAAAAATGCAAATATTTTGTTTGGGTTGTGATAAAAAAAAAACTATGTAAGGGAATAAAAAAATATACTCTATAAAAATAGTGATTGCTAATAATTGTAGTCTTCCTCGTTAATAATAAAGCTCATAGAGTTCCCATACAAAACTTATTTACTGTTGTAATATTATTGATAACTTTTTTGTCATAACTTTCCCAAGCTGAGACTTTTTTGCCTATAACACTTCTTAAACCGTTTAAGAAAATTTAACATAGTTCTGAAAAGATGTTTATTTTACGTGATAAGGCACTAAGACACGTGGCAATGTTCTATGACTAATGTGACTTTTGCCATGTGTAGTAGGTACGTGAACGTCTACACTTCAACGACACCGGCGCCCGAAAGTGCCGACTTGTTTGCTCAGTGTGACGAACCTTGCGCTTGTTTGCTCAACGTGCTTACCCACTTCGTGTCCTTGTGATGTGCTAACCAAAATTAGATGCATGTCTCTATTAGGCATTTCATGTTACACCTTATACAGCAAATACAACCCGTTTGACTGGTCATAATTGAAATAATTATTTATGAACACTCGTTATAAGAACTATGCGAAAATTCTAACATCTCAAAGTACAGAACATAAAATAGAGTAAATATTCGAATCAATGTATAATTACGTGTATTTTTATTAAATAAAACTAAAGGTTCAATCTAACTATTGTTTCATTATTTTGTTTTGTAAAAACGATTATATTAATTTGTGTGTTATCGTACTTCACTAAACTTTCATTGCGGTCGTTTTCAAAATTTAAATAGGTACGCCTTATATTGGTTCAAAACTCCTCAGAATTAAATGAATAGTTCCATATTCTGCTCGACCAGTCCTTGTATTTAGGATCTGTAACAAAAAAGAATGTTATCGAATAAATAATACAAACGATTCCGAACGATGAACGATATGGATCAAGGTGTACATTTGTAGGGTGACTGTGGGCAGTTCCCGTTTGAATGTCGGCCACTTGCGACGTGTGTCGGTTGGCCTCATGTTTTATTGGATCGTTACAAGGCGAGTGAATTAATAATTTACCGTATTCGTTGCACCAGTGTTGCACCCCACATTGTAGAAGGTCATTGTACTGCTAAAAGTGTTAAAGTTACATTTTTAACATAAATAAAAGAAAAGAATGATAAATAATGTGTTAAATGCGTGAATAAACAAAAAAAATGGAATAAAAATTTGTGTGTAATAATAAAAAAACAAAGGATAGAAAAAACATAGATTTTGGTGATACTCGTATTGTAGAAAAGTAAAAAACTGTTGGTAGTTTTTAGGGATCCGAGCGAATATGGCAAAAATAGAACCTTTATAGTTTCGTCATGTCCGTCCGTTCGTCCGTCCTCCCGTCCGTCTGTATGTCACAGGCGTTTTACTCAAAAACTATGAGATTTATATCGATAAAATTTTGAGTATAGGTATCTTGTATAATGCGCTACTTAGTTTAGTAATTAAATAACAAATATAAATATTTCTAGAGGGGGCAATTCATAATACATATATGTAACAGAAGGTGAAAAAATTTTTTCTGCGAACATCAACGTGTGGCACATATTTCGACAGTTTTTTCAAAAACACTCGTAAGATTTCTAAACAATTTTTTTGATCAAGTGAATATTTTCCGAAATAATCGCTCCGAAAATAACATAAATTATATCCCCCACTTTATTTTTTTAACCGTAAGGTCATAAAATTTGTAAAATATTAGAAAGGCAACACTTAATAAATACTTCCAACGAAAATTATTTTAAACATCATCAGATATACGGTTTTTGAATTATTGCCAAATAATTGCGTTTCTCAACAAAAGGACGAAAGTGCCATGACGATACGCTCTTTTGCTGGTACACTTTAGTTTACACTAGTTTAAGAGTAATAGTCGACATATCTACTTGTTTCTCTAGTTACGCCTAGGGAATTCTAACCTGAGCACGGCCCGACATGCTCTTGGTCGGTGTTTTTTTTTTATCATATTACAATCATACCCCTAAGTATATAAAAAAAAGGAAACAAACAATGTGTACTGTTATTATTATTATTAAAATTTGTATTGTATTTTAATAATGAATAAATATTCAGTGTGTCCCATGGAATCCTTATTATTTATAAGTTATTGCGAATTGCGTAACTTATAAATAAAACAGTGTTTACGTAAAGTTATACACTTTTTACTTTTCAAAATACTCTACATTTTATACAATTTTCTATCCATTCGGAGCATTATTATAATGTAAGAAAATGCGATGTCTCAGTCGACTCTTCCGAACTTTTTTTGAGAATGTCAAGCAAAAAAATGGTAGTGTCTCATTCAGCATTAACCGTCTTTTATACTACCTGAGATCGTGTAAACTGGGCTCGTCGGGAAGCAAAAGCCTATTTTTCACTCGACTGCAAAGGTAGGGTTATTTAATCACGCTCTTCGCTCCAATTTTGTTGGTTAGCTGTCCGCTGTGAGTACCCATGCACAAAAATTTTGTATTCTATCTGGGTCGTAAGAATAAGTACATTTTTCATCTTCTATCACGATGTGGTAAGGAGTGTTTATCTGTCCGTGATCCTATTTTTACAATTTATTGCAAAAAATATTGTTAAAATACGTACTAATCAACACGAGCCCGCGTTTTGATTCTGAGACGAGTTCGGCGATAATGAAGAAAAAGATAATTTTTGAATGCTGTATGTTTTTTAATTTGGCTGATATACATCCCCAAATCACCTTGAATTTCTTATAGTGACACGTCGGTTTGCTCAAATTAGCCTCCTGGCAGTAGCCCCACGTTTTCTTCAGTAATCGCAGTAGAGAACCGACCTTTACGAATGCCATAATGGAACGTGAGGAGGAGGAACGTGAGCACAATCAAATTCAGGATACCAACGCCTCACGGTCTTTACACGAGACGTTTTCCTTTTAAAATCATTATGAAGACGAGCGGTGCAATCTCGAGGCGAAAGACAACTTTCAAATCATAAAAAAAAATCATTGCCCTAAAATTTATTCTCATTAATTCAATATTTGCTACAGACAAGGGACTTGATTTGTAATAGCAAACAATTAACAAGCGATTCCTGGGAAAAAAATGTTTTATCAATACATCAATCTTACGTTTTTAAAAAATGTGAATTTAAAATCTAACATTAATTTGTGACCAGCCAAAAGAGTACAAAATTTTTAGTGTACCCTATGGACAATGATATTCAATGGGCTTCTATTTTCGAAAGTCTGAAGCTAATGAAAATACAGAAGGAGTGGGAGTACGACTCGCGCCCTGAAGGTTCCGTTCTGTTTAAGTCTCAAAAATTTTTGCCTTTTTTCGATATCGATAATTACAAGATATCGGTTTAGGGAATTCCAAGATGCGTTTAATTCTTCAAAAGGTTTTTTGCAATCTTTTTTTAATTACCGGATTTTTTATAATCGCCAATTTTTATAGCGGGAATTTAATAATGTTCTATGCGTCGGTCTACATCGCGGTCGATAATCTCAATGGAAAATGCCAGTTTGTTATTTTATTTCTTTTTGTGGTATAACTGTAAATTAAAGATTTCTTGATTTGCCTCTTTTTTGTACAAATTG